>OZ030019.1:69146169-69346169 GCA_964023405.1 Apodemus agrarius | reverse complement strand
TCCCCGTCTCCCCTCCCAATGCCCTAAATAAACTCTATTCCACACAATACCCATTGTAGGGCTGGTACCTCAGAGGAACGGACGCCTCAGCATGGGCCTGCAGAGGCACCCCCTCCATCCTCACCATACCATGCCTCTACCAAACATATATCCTAGCGCTTCCTTTCTTTCTTTTCTTTTTTCTTTCTTTCTCTCTCTCTTTCTCTCTCTCTTTCTTTCTTTCTTTCTTTCTTTCTTTCTTTCTTTCTTTGTAAAACACAACACACACTCATACAGAAAAACACATAGTAAAGACAAACAGGCCTGACTATATCACATTCATACACCTGAACAGACTAGAAGAGTCTGGTGACCCCTCAAGTGGCTCCAGTTCCAACCTCTTCTCTTGTCTACCAACCAGATGGCCCCACCTACAGACCATCTCACCTCCAGAGGTGGTTAGATCAGATCAATTGTTGTTTACCTTTCGGGGGAGGGGGATGGCGTTGGGGTTGCCTTCAGCGCACTTAGTAGCAAGGAAAAACTCTCTGGTTGGGTCCTGGAACGCTTCCAGTGTGTATCCCGTGGGAGTCCTCTTTAGCCACGCACCCTGCCCTGATGTTCAGGGTCTGGAGTTTCCTAAGTTTCCAGTCTCTAGGAAATGTTAGAGAGCTCAGCCTATACAATGTTACAGGAATCCCACCAGAGATACCAGATGACCATTCAGACACCATCTATAGCCACCTGAGAATATCCCAGCCTCCCGGGATGACCCTCAGGTACTTGGAAAATGAGTGTAGCACTGAGTAGTTAGGTAAGGGGCTTGTAGAACCCAAAACTACACCCTGGCATCTTGTTGGCAGGGGGAGGGTATGTGTAAGACCAGGCTGGCTTTGAACCGGCCAGCAATCCTCTGGTCTCTTAAATGCCTGGGATTACAGGTGTGAGTCCCTGTGCTAAATTCCTCAGGTACAATAATCTGAGAATAACAGCAACAAAAACTCATAAAGGTGATACAAGTTGTTTTTCTGAGGCAGAGAAGGAGAAACAAGACAAAAGGATCTGGCCCACAGGCCTGAAAAAAGTAGGAAAGACATTAAATATCAACAAGGGAAGAAGAAAAGGAGAAACCAGGGTCCTAGGACAGTCTCCCTTGTCATCCATTCTAATTTATTAGCTAATCCCACAGGGCACCTTTTCCCTGTGACAGAAGTTTACAAACTCGGCCTGTTTGTTGACACACTGTTACCTTATACAATAAATGTTCCTCTGCGCGGCTCCTGTGGGTCAGTGAGGGTCCGCTGAGTTCCTGAGCTTCAAGGCTGCTCCATGCCACTGCTCTGGGTTCTAGTCTTACCAGGACAGGGGTGGGATGAGAGGAAGCAATGCTAACTGACCCCGGGGGTAGTCTCTGGCCTCCTCGGGGACTGTGAGAACCCTCATCTGCGCCATGACCGGAAATAGGAGGATGACTCATCCCATTAGTCCCAGCACTTGGGAGGCAGAGGCAAGTGGATCTCTGTGGGTTTAAAGGCAGCCTGGTCTATACAATGAGTTACTAGGACTGCCAGTGTTAGTCAGACCCTCTCAAAAAGAAAGGAAGGAGGAGGAGGAAAGGAAGGCAGGGAGAGAGGGAGGGAGGGAGGGAGGGAGGGAGGGAGGGAGGGAGGGAGGGAGGGAGGGAGAAGGAGAGGGAGGGAAGTGTGGGGCTCAGTATTCCCAGGTCTATTTCTCTCGTAATACTTAACAACTAATGGCTGTCGTTAGGTCTCAGGAAGTGCTTATGTCTGGGAATGACAGCCTTGGCTTAGCTTGAGCTGGACTCTAGAAGGGTTTCTGGCAGTTAGTCAAAAAGCTATCAATCATGTCTGAGGAACTTGTGGAACAGGTTCCTCCAAAGGAATCATTTCCCTTTGCTTCTGGCAGAGACTCAACGCCTCCCCACTGGCATATGCCTGGGGTTGCATATCAAAGCCCACACAATCTCTCTCTCTCTCTCTCTCTCTCTCTCTCTCTCTCTCTCTCTCTCTCACACACACACACACACACACACACACACACACACTAGCTTCCTGGCCCTTCTTACCTCTCCTACTCTGAACTCCCAGGCCTTCCCGGCTTCCCTCCCCAGCTACTCCATCTCCTTTAGCCCTGCATGAGTTTTCCATACCCCACCTCCCTCAAGCTGGCCCTGCCTCATTTTCCCTCTACTCTCCACTCTTCCAGATGCCTCCGATGTCTTCTCTTCCTGACACACGATAAAACTCTCTGCACCTAATCACGGATGGGCCATGTCTGTGCTTTCTCTACTGAGTCCTCTCGCACGGCTGTCAGTAATTGTGGGTTGCCGTGAAGCCCCAGGGAGTTCAGGGTCTCATACCTACTGTCATAGTTAGGGCTTCGTGGCTGTGAAGAGACACCATGACCACAGCGACTCTTCTAAAGGACAACATTTCACTGGGGCTGGCTTACAGTTTCAGAGGTTCAGCCCGTTATCATCACGGGGCCAAGCCTGGCCGAGTGCACACAGACGTGGTGCCGGAGGAAAGGTCTGCACCTTGATCTGAAGGCGGCCAGGAGGAGACTGGATAAGCTACACACTGAGCAGAGCTTGATCATTTAAGATATCAAAGCCCCGGCTGGTGAGATGACTCTGTGGTTAAGAGCACTGACTGCGATTCCGAAGGTCCTGAGTTCAAATCCCAGCAACCGCAAGGTGGCTCACAACCATCCTTAATGAGATCTGACGCCCTCTTCTGGTGTGTCTGAAGACAGCTACAGTGTACTTACATATAATAAATAAATTTTTAAAAAGAAAAGACCTCAAAGCCCACCCCCACATCAACATACTTCCTCCCAATAAGGCCACACATAATAGTGCCACTCCCTATGGGCCAAGTGTTCAAACACATGGGGGCCTTGTCTACGCAAACCACCACACCTAGGTCACCGTGTTTATTTTGTTTTGTTTTCTGTTGCTGTTACAAAATATCTGAGGGGAGGTACCTTTGTTTGAGACTATATATATATATATATATATATATATATATATATATATATATATATATAAAACTTCGACTGGCCTGAGAATCACTATTTTGGTCCAGGCTGGCCTTGAACTCACAAGAGATCCTCCTGCCTCTACATCCTGCTGGAATGGAAGGTTTGTGCCACCATGCTGGGCAACTTAGGTTGACTTTTTTTTTTAAATGGTCTGTTTCAGTTTACGATTCTGCTTCAAGGCTGATTATTGCCTTTTAGGTGGTGTGAATGAGGAAGGCTCCTGTGGGCACATAGACTTGAATTCTTAGTCATCGGGGAGTGGCACTGTTTGAATAGGAGCAGGAGGTGTGGCCGTGTTGGAAGAAGTGTGTCACTGGGGGTGGGTTTTGCGGTGTTAAAAATCCAGAGTCTCAATCCCTCTCCCTCTCCCTCTCCCTCTCCGCCTCCCCTCCCCCTCCTCCCTCTCCCTCTCCCTCTCTGCCTCCCCCTCTCTGTCTCTCTCTGTCTCCACCTATGGATCAGACGCAGCTCCCAGCTATTTCTCCAGTGCCTTACCTGTCTCCACCACGCCCCCCACCACGGTGACACTGGACCAAGCCTCTGAGACTGAAATCTAGCCCCCAGTAACATGCTTTCCTTTAAAAGAGCTGCAGTGGCCATGGTGTCTCTTCCCAGCAATAGAACTGACAGAGTCCCGCCATGGACAAGGGCATTAAATAAAGAGACAGGACGCATGTGCATGCTCCCTTCCCTGTCTGTCTCCTTATAAAGCCGCCATCTTTAATCACGGGGCCTCCATTGTTAGCATTTCGTCGAGGCTCTGCCCAGCCATAGATAGCCAGGTACGAGCCTGGCTCACATATAAAAGCGATGTTGCCCCTACGACCCCCATCTTCTTCTCCCCAGGCATTCCCAGCCAGCCTCTTCCCTTCTTTCTCTCTCCTCCTCTCCTCTCTCGTTCTGTTCTTCTCTGTCTCCGTCCTTCCTCCGCCCCCACTCCCTCCCGCAGGCCCCTTTCCCACGTCCCAAATAAACTTCATTTTATACTAGACCTGTCGGATGGATGATACCAGAGGTGGGGGATGCCTGCGACCCCCACCCCTCCCATCACATCTCACCTCACTGCTGCTTCACATATACCATCCACCCTGATGGCATTATTGTACCATCCTCCCTGATGGCATTATTGTTGTGCTTTATAAAAAGGAAAGGAGCAGATGTGTTTGGTGGAGGTGCAGTGTGGTGTGGGGGAGGGGCTGCCTCTGCGGGCCCATGCTGAGGCATCCCTTCCCCGTGGGGTTCCAGCATAGAATAGAGTTTATTTAGGGCATGAGGAGAGGGGTTGAGGAAGTAGAGACAGACAGAGAGAGAGAGAGAGAGAGAGAGAGAGAGAGAGAGACAGGGAGACAGAGAGACAGAGACAGAGAGACAGAGAGACAGAGAGACAGAGACAGAGAGACAGAGAAGAGGCCGGCCATGAGCACATGGAGAGGGGAGGGGAGAATGGTGAGACAGAGGGGAAGGGAATGGGGAGAGAAGGGACAGAGAGGGGAAGGGAGTAAGGCGGGGGCAAACAGCCCCTTTTATGGTGAGTCAGACACACCTGACTATTGCGAGGTAACAGTGGGGCAGAGCCTCTATGGATGTCAACACTTATTAACCCTAATCAACATCTATCAACTCCAGCTCTGAACACCACATTGGAATTAAGTTTTCACCCTGATATGCTACAACAGGGATAGTCCAACACATGAGGCTTTCTAGAACATACTCAAGCCATATCTAAGGCCCAACAGTCCCCGGGAGCTTTGGGGTGGCAACCACACTGCACTTTTCCCACATGGCCTCCCTGGGAGCCGAGTTCTCAGCTCATCATTTATTCATAATTAATGCTGTATTTGTTGCATTCTCCTTTTTTTATTCATCTCCCTTCCTGCTTAAAAATGTTCTCTCTGATGGCTAATGCTGTTTCTCTCCTCTCTGTACCTTAAGAAATAGAAAGGCAACCCAAATTATAATTTTTTATTTTTTGGTTTTTTTTTTTTTTGAGACAGGGTTTCTCTGTGTAGTCCTGGCTGTCCTGGAACTCACTCTGTAGACCAGGCTGGCCTCGAACTCAGAAATCCGCCTGCCTCTGCCTCCCAAGTGCTGGGATTACAGGCGTGCGCCACCATGCCCGGCCCCAAATTATAATTTTAATTATATATGTGTATATATATATATATACAGACACTCATATATATCATATACATATACATACACATCATATACATCATACACATTATATACATATACATACACATCATATACATCATATATATCATATACTTATACATATACATCATATATATCGTATACATCATATACATCATATATATCATATACTTATACATACACATCATATATATCGTATGCATCATATACATCATATATATTGTATACATCATATACATCATACACATCATATACATACACATACACATCATATATATCATATATAGCATATACATATATACATACACATCGTATACATCATATACATATACATATACATCATATACATCATACACATATACATACACATACACATCATATGCATCATATATATCATACACATCATATGCATACACATACACATCATATACATCATATATATCATATACATATACATACACATCATATACATCATACACATCATATACATACACATACACATCATATACATCATACACATACACATCATATACATCATACATATACACATATACATCATTTACATACACATACACATATACATAAGCACGGATGGTGTAGACTGTAATATTAGCTCTTAGGGTTGGAGGCAAGAGGAACAGCTCAAGGTCATCCTTGGCTACACAGTGAGTTTGAGGCCAGCCTGGGATACATGAGCCCTTGCCCCTTGCCTATAACACAAAATAAAATAAGCCTAGCTTGAACGACTCTTCCAGCTTGAAGGACCATGTTCGTTATTCTGGATTTTACTGACAACAACGACAAGGCTGAAGAGATCTGGTCTTCAGATCATTAGTGGCAGACAGTATTACCACCATAGCTCTGGTCGCTAAAATCCCTGCCGGGGATCTTTGCCCCTAAGCCAGAGCGTATGGCAGCTGGAGTCTGGGAGGAGTGTGGGGAGGGGGTTGGGCACTTCCCCATTCGGAGCGTCTGTGTGTGCTCCACACCCTGTGTCCTGGAAACAGCTTCCCTTGAGTCTCAGTGCAGACTTCATTTCCCCAGAAAGCCACTGCTGCTGTGCCTGACTAGATGGAGCGTGAAGGCACGCACACTCTCCTCGGCCCCACCCTTCTCCTTTGTAGCACGATAAAGGTATAATTAGTGGGTAGCCCCTTGCGTAAAGTCTGTCTGCTGCAGACTAGTGAACTACTTGCAGACAGGGCTCTTTCCCAGGCTTCTGTTCCCAGCACGTGACCCTCACCAAGAAGCCTTCAGTTATATGTGCTGATTTGATGACACGGTTATGCAAAAGGTTCTGCAGTAAAGAACCTTATTAGTGCTATTTTGATTTATTGTTTGGGTTTGATTTTGTTGGTTGGTTGGTTTGGCCTTGGGGTTTGGGCTTTGATATTTTGTGTTGTGGTAGGGTCTCATGTGGCCCTGGCTGGCCTCGAACACCCTGTGTGGTTAAGGATGAGCTTGAACTGTCTCTGCCGAAACATCACCACACCTGCCTGCCTGAACACTGTTTTATTTTATAAATTTTTTATTTTAAAAATTAAATTTAGTTAATCATATTATATGCCCATGTGTGTGTGTGTGTGCGCGCGCGTGCACACGTGTGTACCTGCCTCCACCCACTGAGCCATCTCACCAGCCCTGAAACACTTCTTAGACTTCTCGACTCAAGACACACTTTTATTGAGAAGTAGTAACAGCCTAAGAAACTAGGCTGACCCATATCCCAAGGACACACTCTGAGAAGTGTTGCATCGGCCTAGCATTTGCTGCTAAAACCCAAAGAAAGCAGGTTGGAAAACAATGCTGTGTTCCCTGTCCCCTGTCTCAGAGACTTGCTCTGTACAAGAATCAGAAACTAGCACTGCTCTCATAACCACACGAGAGAGTAACGCTCACAGCCGCGGTCACCCTCTTGTTCCCTCTCAGATCTGCAGCATCTTAGACTTAAGGTCAGAAGTGATATCAATGGGCTCCCAGGGCCATAGAGAGAGAGGATCCAAGTGCCTCTTTATCTGCCACTCTTCCAAAGACAGCAGGGTTTGGTTTATTTGGTCGTCCATTTGGTTGGTTGGTTGGTTGGTTGTTCGTTGGTTGGTTGTTTGTTTGGTTGGTTGGTTGGTTGGTTGTTCATTTGATTGGTTGGTTGGTTGGTTGGTTGGTTGTTCATTTGATTGGTTGGTTGGTTGGTTGGTTGGTTGTTCGTTTGGTTGGTTGGTTGGTTGGTTGGTTGGTTGGTTGGTTGGTTGGTTGGCTGGCTGGCTGGCTGGCTGGCTGGCTGGCTGGTTGGTTGGTTGGTTGGTTGGTTGGTTGGTTGGTTGTTCATTTGGTTGGTTGGTTGGTTGGTTGGTTGGTTGGCTGGTTGGTTGGCTGGTTGGTTGGTTGGTTGTTCATTTGGTTGGTTGGTTGGTTGGTTGGTTGGTTGGTTGGTTGGTTGGTTGGGTTGGTTGGTTGGTTGGTTGGTTGGTTTTGGTGGTTGGTTTGGTTTTTCCACTTGCTTGTTTTATTCTTTTCTACATCGAGTGAAATTAGCTCCATCCCTGAGTTGTTCAAGGCCGATGCAGAGCCCGGCCCTCAATCAACACAGGGGAAAAGGGCAGACATTTCAAATGACAACAGCTCCTCGAGGAAATGAGAGGTTCTGAAGGGACCATGTAAGGGGCACTAGTCACTGCGCGGGGAGAGGCCTTGATGCCCAGGAGCTGAGCAGAATGGTGCAGTAAGGCGCGTGCTGGGCCAGCCTGCACCAGGAGGCAGAAGACAGGGGCCAGGAGGAACCAGAAAGGACAGGTGTCTCCCGGGAGACGGGAGCCTGCTAACAGCCGTGTGTTTGCCAAGGGCGGGGCAGCTGCGCCCTAGCCTGCACATAGCTTGTCACGGTTGAACCGGAATAGAAAGAAAAGGAAAACTCTGGACAGGAGAAGGTAGAGCCTCTTTCCAGATGAGAGTCGAGAATTGCAACACAATGAACCTTTGCGGAAAGCCTTTCGTCCTTCCCAGCTGTAGATCTGCAAATTTCTAGGAATCTCACCAGAGCCCCTTGAGCAACCCCACCCGACCCCTGGCATTACCTTATCACCCTAATCTTCCCATCTAGGGCGGCTCCAGCACCGCCCTGCATCTCAATTAACAGAGAGAGGACTAGGGATGGAAGGGAGAGGGTCCCTTAAACATGTTACGCCAATGGACTTCCAGAAGCCTCCGAAATCCTATAAACAGCCACCACAAGGACACGGAAAAGCAACTCCCCTCTGAGCTGTCAATACCCATGACCTCGAGTGTGCCTAGTTCTCTCCCCAGGCTCTGCTCCTTCTATTTTTAATAAGTCGACTCTGCTTATTACTGGCTCGTTCGGAAATAGTTTTCTGTGTCAAGGCCAGGGATCTAGATTAAGGAAACTCCTCGGGCTGCGGCAGGCAGCAATGTGGAGCTGTGCGGTTGCCACTGCCCACGGCCAACTTTGCCTGCGTGAGGGGTAACAGCTGGAGAAAAAGCAGACATGACTTTGAGATCAAGTGGACAACTGCACAGATCCAAAGAAGCTCAGGAAGGCAGGGGGCGGGGGGGGAGATCCAGGGAAGAGCCAGCTTCCAGAGAACAGGAAGAAAACAGTCCTTCATCTCAACAAATAAAGATGCTGCTTGACCTCTCGAGGTCACGGGCTATGCTGCCACTAAGTGTGGAGACAGACCAGGGTGGTGCTTGGAGGAACAACGAAGAGAGGGCAAATAGGATCAATGCTGACCTCTTCACCCGAGTCCGGCAGAGGGAGAAAGTCAAATATAGAAGCCACGGGGGCTCAGGGCAAGTTCATGTTTTGGCAACACCAAGGGAAGCCTCAGTGCTCTGTAGGAAAATAAACTATAGAGCAACTTGGTTCCTGTGGGTTCTGCTAGCCTACCCAGATGCCAGAGGAAGCGATGTCAGTCAGACATTGCATTTAGAACTCATTCCTAACAAGGATGGCCTCGTGTTCATAAATTAATCAGATCCACAAAGAACCCATGTCCAAATAAGGTCACATTTAGGTAATTAGGGGGAGAACTCAGTCATCTATCTGAGGGTGCATAATTCAACCCATTGCATAGTCTTGGGGGACTGTCTTCTCAGCCTCAATTTTCTCACCTGGAAACTGTGACCCAAAGCCAACTTATGAGGTCACTGTTGAGGTCTAGGAGAAACGAGGTACATGAGCTGTGACATGGACTAACCCCAAGGACATAACACTGAAAGAGGCCAGTCACAACGAGGACGACATGATGAATCCCTCTTACTGAAGGCATCCGAAGCCATCCAACAGAAGGTGAAACCATGGGTCACCAGTCCCTGGAAGAAGAGGACAGCCTGGGAATTTGCTGTAGTGTTGAGTTCCGGCTTGGCAGGATGATGAACTGACAGGGCCTGGAGTCTGATTTAGAGTATCTATTGCTGTGTTTAAAGGCTGTGGCCAAAAACAGCTTGGAGAGGCAAGGGTCTATTTCAAGTTACAGCTTTTAGTCCATCATCCATGGATGTCAGGGCCAGACCTGAGGCAGGAACTGGTCTAGAGGCCATAGAGGAGTGCTGCTTACTGGCTCGTTCTTCATGGCCGCCCAGCCAGCTCTCCTGTAGAACACAGTGGTGGCACTGCCATGGTGAGCTGGGCCTTCCCACATCGATCAGTCAACCAGTCAATCAATCAATCGAGAAAATGACTGGCCAATCTATTGGAGGTGTTTCCTCCGTTGAAAGTTCTTCTTCCCAAAGAACTCTAGCTTGTGTCAAGTTGACCTAACACTGGACAGCACAATTCCTTACAGAACAAAACGGATATACGTGATACTACTGAATTATACTCTCAAACACCGGTGAGGCTGGTGAGCCTGAGTTGGATCCTTGGAATTCCCGTGGGTTTTGTTTGCTTCCTTATTTGTTTTTGTTATGGTTATTTTGTTTTTGTTTTGCTTTGCTTTTTGGGTTTTTTTTGTTTTGTTTTGTTTTGTTTTGTTTTGTTTTGTTTTTGGTTTTTTGGTTTGTTTTGCTTTTTAAAAGCCAGATGTGGCAGCTTGAATCTGCAATCCCAGCACTCCCCGCGAGGAGACGGGGATGAAACTTTCATGAGGAGCATGGCAGGAATGAACTCTGACCCCTCTGGACAGACCGACGCTGCTGAGAGGAGACCGCGTGTGAAGTCACTGTCATCCAGGTACGGGAGACTCGCACACCAGCAGCCACAAGTGCGCTGCCAAGAATCTACTCAACTCCAGCCCTAGCAGGCCTGGCTCAGGGGTGTGTGACTGGAATAAGCCTCTCCTCAACTTTCTAAACCTCTTTGAGACTCGTTAGGGACATTTGGGAAAGTCATGGAAAGTTACCCAGCTGCTATTGGATCTGAAGGAGAAAGGATGTGTGGTTCTATGAGTGGATTTAAGATCTGGATTGCAGAAAAATTCCCTTTTCTTTCTTTCTTTCTTTCTTTCTTTCTTTCTTTCTTTCCTTTTTTCTTTCTTTCTTTCTTTCTTTCTTCTTTTCTTCCTTCCTTCCTCTCTCTCTCTCTCTTTCTTTTTCTTTCTTTCTTTCTTTCTTTCTTCCTTCCTTTCTTGCTCTCTCTCTCTCTCTCTCTCTCTCTCTCTCTCTCTCTCTCTCTCTTTCTCTCTTTCTTTCTTCAAGGTCCCATGCAGCCCTAGCTGGCCTTATACAACTTAGAGTGTCTCCTGTCTCGCTCCATCCCGCCATCGCTGAGGTCATAGACACCTGCTATCAGGCCAGTTTACACAGGCCCGAAGACTGACTTCAGGGCTTCATGCATGCCGGACAAGTACTCTTATCAACTGGGTTGTATCCCCACCCTCAGACATGAGTCCTGACTGGGGCAGGAGCAGTCCAGTCGGTTTTAGAAAATAAAGAAGTTGACACAGCAGGGTCTCTGTCCCCCAGTCACTGACTGGGGTGGTGCCAAATCTTTCCTCTCTCAGTTACTGCCTGGGAAAACCAGGGAAGCTTCCCAGGGCTTCCAAGTAGAGGTCCTGACACAGTAGGTCTCAGTCCAACACTAAGCCCTGGACCTCAAGGAAGAGATCTCTGGTAGAGAACAGAAGTCACGGAGAAAGCCAGGCTCCATTACTGGTCTCCTGAGTCAATTTACTTTAAAATTCATCCCCAAACCATCGAGAAAATCCCTTGACACTACAGACACGCCCTAAACTAAGGAGGTCCTCTGAGAGGGGGTGGGTGAAGGCTCTGCTTGGCCCTCAGTGAAGAACTCTTCTTTCATGGCGGCTGCTGGCACTGCTAGACAAGAGGGGACAGAGGTCCAGCTGGCAGCGAGGAAGGAGGAGGAATGACCGTGGCCAAGACCCACCCAGCAAGCGTCCAGCAGGGCGAGGGGACAGAGGGGCAGCCTTTGTGTCGGGCTTCTCAGCTCTGCCCCACTCCCCTCCCTGCCTCAAAACAAACTGACCAACAGTCAGAGACCAGCAGGAGCCAGAAGGGAGGCGCTGTTCCTTCCGATGAGGCCAAAGCCGCAGTGGAAATGTACTCTGCTAACTGAGGGCCCAAGACCAGTCAGAACTTCCTGAACAGCAGCATGCCAGGGAGAGTGGGGGAGACCGGGGGGTGGGGGTGGGGGGGTGGGGGTGGGTGGGTGGGGGTGGGCTTTACACTGGTTTAGAAGAGGATTGGTTAGAACAGAAATGGGGAGGGGAAACTAGAGAAAGGGGTACTTGCTCACATTTTAGCCAAGAAAGATACCTGAGGAAGCAAGAGGGGGTGCAGGGCAGAGGGAACAGTCTGAGAGTGCCAGGGAGGCAAGCGCTTTAGCAGTTGAGCTTAGTCCTGGACATGTGTGTGTGTGTGTGCGCGTGTGCGTGTGCGTGTACGTGTGTGTGTGTGTGTGTGTGTGTGTGCGCGCGCGTGCGCGCGTGTGTGTGTGTGTGTGTATATGTGAGTGTGAGTGTGTACATGTGTGCATGTGTGTGTTTGTGTGTGTACATGCGCGTGCGTGTGCACGTGTGTATGTGTGTGTGTGCATGTGTGCATATGTGTATGTGTGTGTTTGTGTGTGTGAGTGTGTGCGTGTGCATGTGTGTGAATGTGTATGAGTGAGTGTGAGTGTGTGCATGTGTGTGTGCACACGCATGTGTGTGTGCATGTGTGTGTGCGAGTGTGTGCATGTGTGTGTGTATGTGAGTGTGTGTGTGCATGCGCGTGCATGTGTGCGTGGGTGTGTGAGTGTGAGTGTGTGCATGTGTGCATATGTCTATGTGTGTTTATGTGTGTGAGTGTGAGTGTGTGCGTGTGCATGTGTGTGAATGTGTGTGTGAGTGTGTGTGTGTGTGTGTGCGTGTGTGTGTGTGTGTGTGTGTGTGTGTGCATGAAAAATTTAGGGGCTGGAGAGATGGCTCAGCGCTTAAGAGCCACTGACTGCTCTTCCGAAGGTCCTGAGTTCAAATCCCAGCAGCCACATGGTGGCTCACAACCACCTGTAATGAGATCTGATGCCCTCTTCTGGGGTGTCTGAAGACAGTTACAGAGTACTTACATATAATAATAAATAAATAAATCTTTGGGCCAGAGCAAGCAGGGCTGGAGAGAGAAGAAACAGCGTCTGAAGACAGCCACAGTGTGCTTACATATAATCAATATAAACTAATAATCAAAAGTAGCATCCTGCCCTCATTTTAGTAGCCCTTGAGCACAGCTGCACAGCTGCGTGGCCGTCACCACCACCAGCCCTGTAACATTTTCATCTTGCGAAATGGAAGCTACTAAACACTGTGACTCCCCAAGTCCCCCTCCCCCACAGCCCCTGGCAACCACGTTCCGTTACCCGCCCTGCATCTGACAGATCCTTCAGCAACAAGAAGGATCAGTGAATGAAGCCACACTCTACCCACTTGTCGGTGTCTGACATCACTTACCATAATGTCCTCAGGTACCTTAGTTAGTTGCTGCAAATAGACACCATGACCAAGGCAACTCTTCACTGGGGCTGGCTTACAGTTTCAGAGATTAGTCTGCTATCATCGTGGCAGGAAGCAGAGAAGTATGGAGCAGAGAGAGCAGCTGAGAGCTTTACATCCTGGTCTGTAGGCAGCAGGAGAGAGAGACAGAGGCAGAGAGACATTGGATCTGGCTTGGGCTTTTGAAACCTCAAAGCCCCGCCCATTGACACACCTCCTCCAACAAGGCCACACCCCCAAATCCTTTCTAAACAGTTCATCAACTGAGGACCAAGCATGCAAATAAATGCCTACAGAGCCATTTTCCTTCAAACCACCGCATCAGCTTTCTTCTGTGTCATAGCACCTGAAAGAATGTCTTTTTTAAGTGTGACTAACACTCCATTGAGCATTTATATCACATTTTCCCCTTTGCTTCCACCTCAGCTACTAAAATAATATATATGTTAAGAATTGGGTCCTCTGGTAGCTATGTGTTTAATTTTTAGAGGAGTCATGTCATATTCCCACTAGGAGTGTACACAAGGATTTCTTCACATCCTTGCCAACGCTTGTTATTTTCTGGATGGGGGTTTTATTTGTTCCGTTGTTATTGTTGTTGGGTTTTGCTTGTTTGGTGGCTTGCTTGCTTTTAATGGCGGTCATTCTAGTTCTAATGAGTTCTCATTGTGGTTTGATCTTGAATTTTAAAGAGTTGACTTCTGGGCACTGAAGATATACAGTTCAGTTGATACCTGAAATTGACCCCCAACACTGGGTGTGAACCAGGCTTACTGGTTTCCAATCTCAGTGACTTAGGATATAGAGGCGGGATCATTAGAAGTTCAACATCATCCTCCACCATGCAGAAAGTTTTGGGTCAGCCTGGGCTATTTTTAGCCTCTAAAAAAGCAGAAGGGGGAAGGCTCAGCACGTAAGAGCATGTACTGCTCTTGCAGAAGACCCAAACTCTGCTCGGAACACATCCGTAACTCACACCCACCTAAAACTCCCAGTCCAGGTCCAACACCTGTGGCCACCTATGTCAGCACCTATGTCAGTGTGCATGAATGGATTGAGATGCCCGGCCCCACAGTCCTCGGGTGGCCTGTTCGGGCTGAGAGCCACCGGTTCCCTGCTTCAGTAGCCAATCAGTGTGCTCTGTAAACGGCACCACCATTTCCTATGTGTGCCACTAAAGGCAGAGGTGAGGGGGCCGAGTGGGTTGGTTTCTTTTTGGCCTTCCCTCTCAGCCCTCAAAGGGAGGCTTCTGAAACGTTAAAATCTTTTCCCTTTCAAAACAGCTTGTTTCTCCTAAATGAAATGGGCCCAGGCTCTGAAACCCAGAACTTGGCCATAAATTCCCGTGTTCCTCTGAAACACAACCAACTGCTTTGTTCCATCTGGGCTATTCTGGGATGTCTCTTTGCATGACATATGCATATCCCCAAGGCAACGTGGGGCAATAGAGCTGATCAGGCAGGGTTGGAACCACAGGGCAATCCTCCGTGTCTGTCACTCATGTTGTCGCCACACAGGAAGGATGGTCTTGCCACTTGGACTAAGCAGACACGTCCGTTCACTCTGTGGTCTCTCTGTTGGAAGGCACAGAAGCCAAACAGTGACAGGCTGGCTTCCTATGAGAAGAAAACATGAAGGGAGACAAGCAGGCTCTGTGCCATCAAGAGATCAGGAAAGAGAGAGGGGTTCCCCCAAGGCAGGGTAGCACCAGCAGGAAGGGACCTGCCTGAGGATGCTGTCCTCTGACAGATGGTGAATGCCATCTGAGGTCAGTGTGGTCCGTCCTCCCTGTCCCAGTTTCCTCTTCCACAGAGGAGGCATGTGTGGTGGAAGTGGATCAGGGCTTCCCACAGAAAACAAATACCCCAGAACGCCAAGTCAGGAGAAAGGCTGAGTGTGCATCCCTGGGAAGCGGGGCGGATCCATTAGAACAGGATGCTTCAGTGCTCTCTGGGGACCCGTGCTGACCGTGCGGCCTAGAAGGATCCACTTCTGAGAAAAAGAAGAGATGAATGACCATAGTAAGTTTAGGCCATTCATAAAAAGCTAGGTGTGGTAGTACGTACCAGAAGCCATGAGACACTAAGGCGGGACTGAGAGCCCGAGTCGCAAAGCAAGTTCAAGGCTAGCTCAGGCTACATCGTGTGACCCTATCCCCAGACCAAAAGCAAATAACCTCTCCATTCCCTGGAACGTCTGTGAGATATGAAATTAAGCCCCTTGCGTTATTTAGGCAGACTCAAAATGATACAATACATGATGTTGAAGGACCCTCACACAGCTTTGAGCCAAACTGTCTTCAAAGTTGGCTTTATCAAGTCCAAGGATTCATGCAATTGTTTGGGAAGAGCTCAGTACCTAACACAGGTAAGAATAAACTGTTCAGACTAAGGTGTGGCTTGAGGCTGGGCTACTTGGGCCTCAGGACCATCCCTTTGCAACTCACACGTCTAACTCTTCTACTCAGCAATACAGGGCTTCCAGGTGAAAGTTCAGCCATTTTGTTTAACTTTCATATCTAGAGAGGCTGGATTACCAGCCCAGATGTCTTGATTCCAGGTATGGTTTATTCTTCTTTTTAATCACACTGGGAATGGTTGGGAACATTGACAAATTGTGGCAGTTTGAATGAGAATGACCCCCACAGGCTCATATGTTTGAATGCTTGATCCTCAGTTAGTGGAGCTATTTGGAAAACTATTAGGAGGTGTGGCCTTGTTGGAGGAGGTGTGGCCTTGTTGGAAGAGGTGTGGCCTTGTTGGAGGAGGTGTGGCCTTGTTGGAGGAGGTGTGGCCTTGTTGGAAGAGGTGTGGCCTTGTTGGAGGAGGTGTGGCCTTGTTGGAGGAGGCATGTCGTTGGAGGTGGGCTTTGAGTTTTCAAAAGCACACACCAGACTTCTTTCTCTCTCTCCCTGAAACTTAAAGCTCAGATGTAAGCTCTCCAGCACCATGCATGCCTGTCTGTCTCACTCCCCACCCTGATGATAATGGACTAATCCTCTGAAACTGTAAACAAGCCCCCAATTAAATGCCCTATTTCACAAATTGCATTGGTCATGGTGTCTCCTCTCAGCAATAGAACAGTAGCTAAGACAGTAATGTAATGGCATAGGGATACAAAGAGTCAAGGCAGCGGGCAGGGAGCAAGCAGATAGAGTAGAAGAGGTGGATTACAGCAACATGTTTCAGGAAGAAAAGAATCAAGATTTTAGGATTGTTGTGTCAAAATACTGACAAGAAAATGTGTTGGGGAAGGCAGCTTTATCTTGGCTTACAGTTTCAGAGGACCTCAGTCCATCAAAGCATGGTGTAGCTTACCACAGAAAGAGAATACAGTGAAGTCTCCTCACACCATGAAAGACAAGGAAGCAGTATGTGGTTGCAACCAGGGGGGACTGAACTATCACGCTGCTTCTACTAGCTATGCCCCAACTTCATAAAAGCTCCACAGGCACCGGGCAGTGGTGGCGCACGCCTGTAATCCCAGCACTTGGGAGGCAGAGGCAGGCGGATTTCTGAGTTTGAGGCCAACCTGCTCTACAGAGTGAGTTCCAGGACATCCAGGGCTACATAGAGAAACCCTGTCTCAAAAAACAAACAAACAAACAAACAAAAAAGTTCCACAGGCTCCTGTCACAGAGGAACAAGAGTTCAAGAGGATCAATGAGCCCATGCAGGACAGTTCAGGTTCAAACCTCAGCAAAGCATTTCTGAGGAGAGGTAGTTAGACAGTTTCTTCATGTGCAAAAAGCAAAAGACAATGCAAACTCGGGCTAAAGAGATGGCTCAGGGGTTGACAGCACTGATTGTTCTTCTCAAGGACCCAAGTTCAAATCCTAGCACCTACATGCCAGCTCACAACCATCTGTAAGTATAGTTCCTCGGATCCAGTGTGGTCTTCTAGCCTCTTTGGGCACCAGACATGCACATGGTGGACAGACATATGTGCGGGCAAAACATCCACACACATGAAATAATATAATAAAAAAGGGAAGAGAACTGTCTAATGAGTTTGGAAGGAGTAGCGGAAGGAGACTGTTTTATAAGCATCCTTTGGACAGGAAGACACGTCTCCTATATTACAGAAGAGCCACTGAGATGGCCTAGCAGTAACACGGGCATTCTGTAACATGCCATTTCCTAAACCGCTGGTAAGTCTGACCTTGACATCCCCCTGTTGAGTCTATCTCAAGTGTTTATGCGAATCAATCTTTGTGGTTCTTGGAGTTGATCGTCAATATGGTAAAGTTGTGAATCAATCTTTGTGGTTCTTGGAGTTGATAATCAATATGGTAAAGTTGTGAAGATCAGAGGTTTCCCCTTTCACCCATCCCCACCTCTGCCACTTCGGTGGTTAACACATGCTCAGTTGACTAAGCCAAGGGTTGTCCAGATTAAATAGCATCTCTGAGTGTGTCTCTGAGGGTGTTTCTGGAAGGTGTTAGCATTTGAATCTGTGATCTCAGTAAAAGATGTCCCTTCTCAAAATGGTTAAGCATCACCCAGCCCACTGAGGGCCTCGTCAGAGTAAGAGAGGACTTCGTTCCCTTCCTTCCCATCTCCTTCCTCAAGCTGGAACATCTCAGTTCATCTTCTCCTGCCCTTCATGGGTTTGGTTCAGACTGGGGCCAAATTACATCATGCCCTGGGTTCTCAGCTTGTAGAATGTGGGCCTTCTCAGCTTGCTAATCACATGAACCGGGGCTCATTATAAGTCTCCTTGTCTATTTTAATACATTTTAATGCATGTACCTCCTATTAGACTATTTCTCTAGAGAATGCTGATTAATCCTCATTTCTTCTAGTTACTGAATATGGAAGAAGTCTTCAAAACATCAGAGGAGCTGTTTGCTTTGCAAGGCTGAGTGTTCACGGATAAGTAAACTATCCGGTGAGTATTTTAATACTTGTGCAGCAATGTCAGCCACAACAAGAGGTCATTTCTGAGCCCAATTCAAGGTCATGACCCCCATCCTTAAAATATCTTAAGTACTAGAGGTGAAAAGTTTCTGGAGATAATAGGGCAACAACCAAAATCCTCGGAGGTCACTGCCTTGGACCTAGGAATTTAACCTCAGAGAAATGTCAGAGATGTGAGGAGAGATTCATGCGAAGGGATGGTTGGCAAGGCATTATTTATGACATCTAAATTTTATGTGTCTGCCAAGATAGACTGGTTAAGCATATTCCGGTAAAGCTATATAATAAAATACCGTGGTGCCCTTAAGTCGGTTTATAAGACTTACATTCTGGCAGTATTTATGATTTACCAGGGGAAAAGAGAAAGCTGTAAAACACCACGCTATGTTGTTCCAAGTTTGTGCTACATAGTGTAGAATACATTTTTCGTTAATCTATTTATTTGGGGGGGGAATAGCTGTGCCGTGGGACATATAAGGAGGTCAGAGAACTTTTCCCTTCCCACCAAGTGAGTCCCAGAAACAAAACTCCGGCAACCAGGTTTGGCACCAGGAGCTTTTAGGCTCTGAGTCACTGTACCATCTAAGAGGTACAATTTTAGAAAACATAGGTAACTTGAATATAAAACAGGGCCTCTCTAGTTCTCAAAATTGAGTCATAATTGATTTGACTGCCACTTTGATTTGGTTTCCAGTTCTACGAACTGTGGAAGGTTACAGTCTCTCTTAGGATGCCTTTGACTTTCAGAGATGGGGATGGGGGAGGTGCCGGAGTGCTCAAGATGTGGAACTCCTTACTTATTTATACATTTATTTATTTATTATTTAGGTACACAACACACACACACACACACACACACACACACACACACAAAAACATACAAGGTCCTAAAAATGTAACTCTGGACTCAGGCTTTATTGGTCAGCCCCTCTACCTACTGAGTCATCTCGACGACCCCTCATTTGCAATTTGTTTATGTTTCCTGGTGTTTTAACAGCTTATTTTGAAGATCCTTTTTGAAAACAAAGAGACAATCTGAGGAAAAAATTGCATAGACGATAACTCATTAAGTAAGTATGGTAATTAAATCAGATGGGGGAGGGGCTGTGTTCTCTTCCACAGCCCCAGAAGTGAATTCTGTGGTTTTAACATCTCAGCCTTTCAGATCGGGAGTGGGTGAGGCTGGTGGCAGTTATAGCCACCTTCTAATCATGTGAATCCACAGTAACAACTGCAGAAGCAAAGGTTTCTTTTCTTCCCATGAAGTCCGTTTCGATCTTCAAACTGCGCCTTGTGTTTTAAAAGATGCGATGCTGGAAACCCAGTGGGATTTGGTGCCGGTTCCCTTTGCACAGCAAGTCCCTGTAATAAGATCAAATCAGCTGCCTGACCCCGGAAGGCAAGGGTTGACAGAGACCTTCTATTCTGATGACCTTTCTGCAAGAATCACCTCCCAATGCTGTCCTCTGTGAGGCCATACTCAGAGTGTGGGTTTTCTGCAACCTATGCCTGTCCCTCCAGAATCTCCTCTGACGCCATGGTACACCCTGAAAACCACAATCACCCAGATACCAGTCCACACCAATGCTGTCCGTCCCTAAGAATCCAGCACACACACATACACAGAGGGAGGAGCGGGAGAGAGGGAGACTCTAAGAGAGAAATATACACTCGCACAAAGCATTTGGGTAATGGAGGGATGGCGAAAGGGCAGAAATTTACATGTTGACTTTGAAGCTTTATTCATTTGATGATGATGATGATGATGATGATGATGATGATGATATGTGAATACACTGTAGCTGTCTTCAGACACACCAGAAGAGGACGTCAGATCTCTTTACGGATGGTTGTGAGCCACCATGTGGTTGCTGGGATTTGAACTCAGGACCTTCAGAAGAGCAATTCGTGCTCTTAACCACTGAGCCATCTCTCCAGCCCTCATTCGGTTATTTTGAGACAGTGTCTCACCTGTTGCCAAAGACGGCTTAAATCTGTAAGCCACGTTTAATCACGCTTTAACTTTCATTTCCTGATACGGCTTTGAAATCTGTCCGTTTCTTTGGCTTCTTACATCTCGGTTTATCCGATATGCAGTCTAATTTATTCAAATAAAGAGGTAAACTATAAAAGTCTTATTAGTGGAGCCGGGGACTGTGGCTCAGTTGAAAGTCACCCAGCGTTCACAAAGCCCTGGGTTCCAATCCCCCAGCCCGCACTCTACACTGTACCAGGTGGAGGTGCAGGGCTATAACCGAGCACCTGGGAAGCACAGGCAGAAGGGTGAGAAGCTCAGGGCCATCCCTGTACCGCTCAAGTTAAAGCAAGCTAAAGCGAGGATACAGGAGACCCCATTAAAAAAAAAAAAAAAGACAGAAAACCAGTCTTAGAGTAGCATTGAGGGAAAGAAAAGCAAGTTAGTTCAAGGCAGCCGGCACCCTCACGGGGCACAGGTGGCTACTTCAGAACACACACCCTCATATCTACTAGATGTCATGCTTTGCACACTTAGAAAAAATAATAAGAAAAAATACTCAATTTAGTAACTTAGGCAACAAAGCTATTACAGCTCATTTTCTTTTTTTTTTTTTTTAAGTGGGATCCTATCTTTTTTTTTTTAGATTTATTTATTTATTTATTTATTTATTTATTTATTTATTATATGTAAGTACACTGTAGCTGTCTTCAGACATACCAGAAGGGGGTGTCACATCTCATTATGGATGGTTGTGAGCCACCTTGTGGTTGCTGGGATTTGAACTCAGGACCTTGGTAAGTGCGGTCAGTGCCCTTAACCGCTGAGCCACCTCACCAGTCCCCTACAGCTCATTTTCTATACAACATCCCACCGTTAACAAAGGCAGGGGGCGCTCCGCCCGCCATAGAGCATTTGCCTACGTTCATGAGGCTCTCTCTACCTTTGTTCCTTGCCACCAAATATTACTGGCTGTGGTGGTGCATGCCACTTCCTGGCAGAAGCCCTGAAGGATCACGGTTAACCTCGGCTACATAGGGAAACCTGGGCCAGCCTGGGCACATAAGCGACAACGATTTCCCCGTAAAAAGGGAAAACTTGAAAGGCAGCTTTCAAGCACCCAGGCCTCATCACCAGAGGCTCAGGATCTCTGTGTCACGCCCTTAGCTGGGGTGGCAAGGTCCTTGTTCAGAGAAAGCAGGTGCTTGTCCCTCTGTGGATAGTGTCTTCGTGTCTGAGTCTTCTGTCTTGTTCTGCTCACTACGTTAGCTTTCATATTTGTTTTCCCATCATCCATAGCTGCTTGACAGGACCAGTGAGACAGCAATCAAAGGAGTCGCCATTATCTTTAAAATTGCCGAGAAACGCGGCTGGGATGGTCTGTGCAGGTCTGTGCAGGTCTGTGCAGCTCTGCTTGGTTAGACCGCCACCGTGTGTCTCTGGAGGGAACTGCCATTTCCATTGGCTACCCAGAATCCCTTGGACTCAACCGTTCACACTCTTTTCTGTCTCCATACATCTAAAGCATCACGGTAGCAGGCACAGGCGTGGCTAGGGTGTGAAGCTTGTCCTTAAGACATCCTTAGTGTCTGCAGCTTCCACAGTGAGATTGTATTTTCTCTGTTGTGTGGGGTGGGGTCAGGGGCTTCATTGCAAGGGTGAAAGGTGGTTATGAAGAGAAGGGGAGGTGAGTGGGATTGGGGTGCATGATGTGAAACTCACAAAGAACCAATAAAAGGTTAAAAGAAGAAAAATAAATCCATAGGAAAAGAGCAGATATAGATGAAAAAGAACTGGAAAAAAAAGATAGAGCCAGATGTGAGGGCACACATCTGGAACTCCAGGATGTATGAGGTGGAAGAAAGAGCCAGTGTCATCTTTGGCTTCTTAGTGAGTTCGAGGCTAGCCTGGGCTAGAAAAGAAAGGTGGGGCGATGCTTTTAATCGCCTAAATGAAACTGTTGAGAAGGCTAGAAGATGACAAAGTGAGTTTCAGCCGAGGACATCTGAAGAGCTTCGGAAGAGGTATTTAATACCTGCTTTAAAGAGTGGGCACGATACTGAACTGTTCCACCCCCTCGCCCGGGAGACGCTGTTTGCAGCGGCCAATGCCACCAAGGAAGAAAAACACAGGAGCAGAGAAAGAGTAGCTAGCTCTGTGTTACTGAAGCCAGTACCTGGGGGGAGGGGGAGCTGGGCCAGCCTCAGCTATGTTGCAAATACAAGACCAACCTAGGCTACACTAGACCCTGGCACTAATTAATGAATAAGACGGCCCACACACATCACCTCATACACCCTAGATATATGCAGTTTTCACCTGTCAATCATTCTAATAACACTGGGCAGAAAAAAAATGTGGGAAACAGGGTTGGTGTGAACGTGGAGTCGAAACAGGAGGAGGCTGGCAGGGTCAGGAAGCAGGAAACTGACTCTAGTGCCCACTAGCTCTTTATAAGCCCCTGCAAGGAGCCTGGGCTCAGCACCACAGGGAGTGGTTGGCAGCCTGACCTCCCTACCATTAAGGAAAAGATGGGCGTGGCCCACACAGCGCATCTCAGAGGGCCTGCCTCCGGCGACGCCGCAGCCCGATGCTGTGTGCACGCGTGCGAGCACTTCACTCCTCCTAAGGCGAGCGAACGAGTGAACTCAAGAATCTGTGCACCTTTAACCCCGGCACTCGGGAGACGGGGCAAGTGGTTCTCCGGTCTGCGTAGCAAGCTCCAGGCCAGTCAAGCCATCGGAGAGAGCCCGTCTCAAACACAAACAAAAATAATCCGTGCTAAGCGGCCAGAAAAGAGCTGCCTTCGCCCCACATGCTTCCCCCTGGACTGGTTTCTAGGATAACTTCCACTCAATTTGGGGCACAGGTCCTTCGGAAGAAACTGGAGTTTACGAAGGGCGTTCAGGCGATGGCTGCTTAACTATAAATAAAATATGAAACAGTGACGTTTGGGGCACTGAGAAGTACGGGCGGCTTCAGGGAATCGTGAGTAGCGGAAGGCTCTCTGGTTGAAAGGTGATGGAGATGCGGAGACAGACACAGGGAAGGAGATGGGGGTCAAAAAACCAGACGCAGCGGGGTGTGGGAGGGGTCATAACGGAGCTAAGGTCCTTCCCATCTCTTGCCCTTTGTACCTCTGAGCTACACCATCCCATTTCTTTCTAAGAGAGCTGAGACGATGTTTAGAAAGTTCCAAAGTCACTCCAAAAGAGGTGAGACAAATCTGCCCCCCGCCTTCCTTTCTCCACACACTGCAGAGGCCGGAATCTTCCCTTGTGCACACATAAACCTGAGAAGCCCGGCCCGCAAGCCTCTGTGTTCAGCCCGGTCTCTCCAGCCAGCTCCAGGCACCGGTGGGTCGTTCCAGTGAGTCTTTAAAGGGACTGAGAAAGAAAGCAAAGACACATCCTCCACCACAGACCTGGGGCTAGGGGAAACGATGCATAAATCGAAGCCAGAGAGAAGCCTGCTAGCAACCCTGAAATCAAATTGTGTCTGCGAGAAGGTCGGAGTGGAAAATAGATTAGAAAGGCTCCGAACGAGACAGGATAAAGACAGACAGCCCCTGAAAAAATGTAACACGGCAGGAACACGGGGACTGCAGCAGCAGCCCGAATTCACGAAGAGCCTTGCATTGCCTCAGGATAGACGGACGTTTCGGCAGGACAGATGTTCCTGTCTGGATAATGGAATGCCAGTTTCTGCCTGGATAACGCGACAGGCGCCCGCCTCCACGTCTTTCTTTGTGTGTAAGTTGTTGCTGAAAGGTTCCGTTCCATCCATGGTATCCAGACTCTGAGAGCCCTAATTTATCCCCTTAGAGGCTTACGCATCCCAACCTCCACGCCCACACTTCGCTGTCTGATTTTGGAGACAGATGCACATCATCGAATTTTTACTGCCCCTCCTCATCCCTCACCGGAAGGCGCTGAGTGCTTTCTGTCTAAGGCTAGCAGGAAGCTCAAGAGCCTGTGCCCAGGCTAGCCCTGGACTCCTGGCACTCCTGCCTATGTCTTCCGAGGGCTGCCTGGCCCCCGTAGGTGTGAGCCACCTCGCCTCCTCCTGCTGCTGCTCACATGCACAGAGTCTGCCCCACAGATTCTAAATGGGAAAACATGGAAGATGTCCCAAAAGCCGTTGAATGTGGTGGCACGTGTGGGAGGGAGAAGTAGGCGGATCTCTGAGTCTGACATCAGCCTGGCCGTAGAGAGTTCCAGGCCAGCGAAGACGATGTAGTGAAAGAGACCTTATCTCAACACGCGCGCGCGCACACACACACACACACACACACACACACACAAAGGCCAAAAACCGCCGGGCGGTGGTGGTGCACGCCTTTAATCCCAGCACTTGGGAGGCAGAGGCAGGTGGATTTCTGAGTTCGAAGCCAGCCTGGACTACAGAGTGAGTTCCAGAACAGCCGGAGCTACACAGAGAAACCCTGTCTCGAAAGGAAAAAAACAAAACAAAACAAAAAACAAACAAACAAATAAACAAAAAAAAAGGCCAAAAACCCATAAGCAAAAGTATTTACGATGAATCCACAGGACGAAGTACTATATAGACTTAGCTTATAAGAACCCCAGAGATTGTTTAAAGTATTTAGAGGATCTGTGTGAATAGCACAGTGTTTTATGAAAGAGAAAGTACCCATGGATTTCGGGGTCTTTTGGGAGTCTCAGAATCAAGTTGCTCTAATATCAAGCAACTTTTGCACATGGGTTCTTTATTTTCTCCAACTCTGTTGAGGTGAAGTCTCTTGATCTGCTTACTGTCCCCTCACTCTCCTGTCCTCTCTCTCTCACTCTCCTGTCCTCTCAGAGAAACTGCCTTTCTGCATCTGACTGCGGCCCAGGGTGGAATTGAGCTAAGGCTTTTGCTCTCTTTGCTCTGCATCACTTAGGGTGTGAAGGGGGGAACAGCCTGGTTAAGAAAGCAGACACACGGCGGCGGCGGTGGCGCACGCCTTTAATCCCAGCACTTGGGAGGCAGAGGCAGGTGGATTTCTGAGTTCGAGGCCAGCCTGGTCTACAGAGTGAGTTCCAGGACAGCCAGAACTACACAGAGAAACACTGTCTCAAAAAGTGAGAGAGAGAGAGAGAGAGAGAGAGAGAGAGAGAGAGAGAGAGAGAGAGAGAGAAGAAAGCAGACACAGCAGTCCCTACAAGCCACCAGGAGGTTCCGTTGTGTCTTGCCTTTCCAAGTCGGAAAGTTGCAACTTTTCCCTTTTTTCTGTCTCTTTCGCATGCTGGCCAGTTGTAAGTATGAATTGTTTGAGTTTCAAGACAGATTTCTCTGTGTAATCTTGTCTGTCCTGGAACTCACTTGGTAGACCAGGCTGGCCTTGAACTCCTGAATCTGCCTCCCAAGTGCTGGGATTAAAGGCGTGCACCACCCCTGCCTAGGCCTAAACTGGGAGTAAGTATGATTTGTCTGATACCTGTGGTCTCTTGATGTTTGTCTAAACCCTGCCACGCGGCTGCCTGCCACCATGGGCTGATTGCCCAGGCCAACCTAACTCAGCTGGCTTAGCTGCCCCCACACCTCCTTCTCCCCTCTGCTCTCCCCCTCCTCTACGTGGCTAAGATTCACAGCTTGCTCTGGGATTGTCGGCTTAAACTCCGATAAAACAGCCCACAGGCGGAGGGAGACGGACAGAAGGAGGAGAGGACAGACGGCAAGTCTGTGTCCACCACTACACAGATCGCTACACTTTGTGAGCTTAATTGTAAAAAGGTCGCGATTACATTCAGTGAGTATGTGCATCTGTGTGTACTTGCACACCTGCTCATGACATTTGTGGAGTCAGAGAACAACGTTCCCAGAGTGGGTCCTGTCCTTCTACCATATGGGCCCAGGAGATTGAACTCGGGTCATCAGACTTGGTGACAAGCCACTTTACCTGCTGAGCCTCCCCCCCACACACACACACACCTCTATGAGATAAATGTTATTTCAAAACCCTATTTGGCTTAGCGGCAAAAACTTAACCTAAGCCCATTTCAACTTGTATTACCAAACCCTAAACAGTAAGCGTAAATAAGTTAACCATGACAAGGCATCGTACTGAGAGTCAAACCTGTCTGCCATTAGGATTGTTTGCAAAGATCCTGGGTCCTTCTTCCAAATTCCCGCCCATACACCTGCAGCTCAATGTGGCCATGTGGCTTGCTTCAGAAATAAAACGTGAGAACAGGGGCATGTCCACGAGCACATTTTAAATGACTGTCTCACCCCCTTCTCTCCTGCCTCCATGGGATCTAAGGACTTCCTAGCCATGTCCTCCTCGAGGGCAATGCAGACGGGATGCGACGCTGCAGGCAGCTCGTCTGGAGCAGACCCTGCACTTGTGAGGAATGGGTCTCTGTTCTTTGGATTTCTCTGTGTGTGTGCATGCTTGTCGTGTTTTGCTTTGCATGAGGCAGGGTTTCACTCCATAGCCTAGGCTAGCCTTGACTTGGTGGCCCTCCTTGTTGCTGGTTTTATTACCTCACATAGTTTGACATGGCTGGAGGATATGGACTGTGTTAATGTTGCTTTTCAGCAGAGAGAGGGGCCCGTGTGCTGCGTCTGAGCCAGTTGGGTCCCTTTGCCTAGACAGCCTCATATAAACCACCTTAACACGAGAAAGGGGTTCCCATGGGCTGAGGGTGTCCATGGTCGTGTGGTCCTGTTACTTACACCTTAGAGTGTCATGGCAGGAATAGCAAAGGGAACCTGTTCACCCAGAGACAGCCAGGACCCCTTTCCAAGCCATGTTGCCTGCAACTTAACTTTCTGTACTGAGGGCCCATCTCTTAAAGGTTCTGCCCAGTAGATCCAGGTGTTGGTGCACGAGCCTTTGATTCATACTTAGGTCTGGCAAGGAAGACATCTCTAATCTAAATGTTAGCCCAGGATCATTTATGAAGATGCTAAGATGTCATTGTAAATAACTTTTCAAAGTTACCCCAAAACACCGTTTGTTTGTTCGTTTGTCTGGTATATGTGACTACACTGTCCCTATCTTCAGACACCGCAGAAGAGGGCATCAGATCCCATTACAGATGGTTGTGAGCCACCATGTGGTTGCTGGGATTTGAACTCAGGACCTCAGGAAGAGCAGTCAGTGTTCTTAACCACTGAGCCATCTCTCCAGCCCTAATACCTTGCGTTCAACATGTCATTCAAACCCTATGTGATGTTTAGACCTATCTGCCCAGATGTTCTGTAACACTGGGGTCTCATGTCTTCTCTGAGATTCTACCAAAGAAGAAGAGTCAGGCCATCTCAATCCTAGCTGAGGTATCTCACTATTCCATTCTCCTCTGGGGGAACCTCGGCTGGCTCTCTTTCCCATAGTAATCGCCTTCTTCTTCCCTTTCTCAGAGGCTCTTCTTGCCCTGTACATGCCCCACACCTCAATCTGGCCTCACGCTGGAAGCCTTGTTCTGAATCACCTGGGCCCTACCACAGACACACCGCTCTGGCACCCAACCTTAGCATCTGCCTGGCACTGTGGCATGCGCAACCTGGAGGGTGAGTCCTGCTGCCACCTGCTGCTGGGTTTGGTCACACCACACCCCTAAATTCAGGGAGATCATTTCACAACTCATAGACCAGCTCTATCAAGGCAAGTCTAATTCACCACGCTTGCTTTATACCCTTCCATCCCTAAGAGTCAAGTTTTAAACACCCAAAAGTCAAGAAGGGAAGCCCGCTAACCTCCTGGATTCTTCTGGATACCGGGTTTCTTCAGAGAAACAAAGAATAATCTAGCTTTTTGGATAGAACGCCAGTCAAGGGAAGGGAGCCATAAAGGGTAGTGGAAGAGTCTTTAATGATGTTTTGAAAGATAGTTTTAGACATTGTTTTGTCCTGTTATAAAGCCGAGGATGAGAGCTTCACTCATTTTAAACTAGTGGGCAGTGATGGTGTATGCTTTTTAATCCCAGGCCTCAGGAGGCAGAGTCAAGTGGGTCTCTGTGGGTTTAAGGCTCCCCGGGTTCCAGGACAGCCAAGACTACATAGACAAACCCTATTTCAAAACAAAACAAAGAAGAAGAAAAAAAGCTGTGACTTTTCCTAGGAAGATATCCACACACCAAAGAAACAATTCCACCCAAGGCTAGCTCAGGGAGCCAGTAAGTCTACTGGGGTTACCTACAGAAGTAGGGGTGAGGGGCTACTTACTGGAGCATGGAAGACTCAAAGACAGCCACATCGATTAAAATCCCACGCCAGCACCGGGGAAGACTCCCAGAGGCTGCATCCCTGCACCTCCTTCAATGCCTGGCGGGTAGATCAGTTTATGGAACAGTCTAGTTTACCCACCAACGGTTACTACTTATAAAAACGTGGAGAGGGGCCCCGTGGCCCCTTAGAAGTTTCAGGAGCTTCCTGGCACTCGCAAATTTCGCTTAAACTTCCTGAGATTTAATGGGTGTAGTATGTACACTGTTATCCTTGCAGACCCCACTGGGAAAGAGTTTTGGTTCCTGGGCATAGCACCTCCCTCTCGAAACATGATCCTAAGAGCTAAGATTATTTATTGTGTGTCTCCCACAAATACCCACATTTGCAAGAACTGCCAGATCGCAAGGAGGATAGTCTCCCTGGACTTAAGAGCCTCTCATCTAGTCACTGGGATCCTGAGAAGGAGTCTGGGTTTCCCCTGGGCAAATGTGGAAAACCCAAGCTATAAATACGGCTCTCCCGCATCTGCACGAGAAGATGTAAAACATTCAAAATTATAGTAGGCTAAACACTCCTTACGATCCAGGATCACCCACAAAGCATAGGAGAGTTTCCTGTGGGAGGCGTGGGCGCAACAATGTGGTACATAGCTCCTGCCACTCATCACCGGATGACACTCATTTCACAACATCCGGCACATTCCTGAGTCGCTACACAAAGGAACGAGCCAACCCAGCCCTCCCCTCCCTTAAACTCCTGCACAGCCTGACAAAACCAAACAAACCACTGGCACTGGCGACTGAATTTCAGTCAGTGACCTATGCCCAGGGCAGGCCGGAGCCACCCCTGCCCCACCCCCCGGGTCTGGGGGCGTGGCTCTAGGCAAAGAACACAGGGACGGGGCTTTGGGGTGGAGCAATGAGGGCGGAGCTCTGAGTGGCCAAATCTGAAAGGGAACACCCCACCCCACCCCACCCCCCGAGACTTGGGCAGCTGCACGGTCAACCTTGCTATTTCTTGGCTGCAATGGCCGCGGTCGCGGGCCTTCGGGCCTTTGGGGCGAAGTGGCCCAGCTGGCTCAGGCGCAACCCTCGGGTCCCTCTCTCGGCCAGCTTCTGCAGCCCAGGGTCAGCAGGACCTGCGGGGTCGGAGTCAGAGCCAAGGCTCACCAGCACGCGACAGCAGGACGGAATCAGGTCAGCCTGCGGGCAGTGCCAGGGCTCTCCATGGAGTAGGGCACCAGGATTCTGGATAAACAGGCCTTGCCGCTCCTAATCCTGAGTTATTTATTCGTCAATGTTCTTTTCGATTTCATCTCAAAAAGATGACATCTTTGGTGGAGGAATCCTTGCATACTGAGTTTACAGGTGTCCCTTCCCTGTGCACGTGTGAGGGTTGTAAGTGAAATCTTCCTGGTGGCCTCCTGACAGGGCTACCGTGCACAGTTACAGTCGTTTCTGAACATTTCTGCTGGTGTGGGCACACACGCACGCACGCCGCCTGCTGTTGAAATGGCCTCCAAGAAAACCTATCATAAACATAAAAAAAGAAAAAGATCCATGCTCTTACAAATGAAATCAGCGGGCTCCAGGGTCGGGGCATGCTGAAATGCGGGGTGGGGTGTGGGGGGGTTTCAATAAGTAAGGATAAAGGGCACATACCCTGATCTCTGTCCCCTTGTGCCACAAACCTAAAAGCCTTAAACTTTTATTTGTATCAGTGCACAATCTGGATGTAATGAAGTCCCTTTTCAGGCCTGGCCAGGACAAAGCTTCGAAAAGAGATATGTTTCCATGTTTAAGAGTTACAGACAAGGCCGGGGGGTGGGGTGGAGGTGGGGGTGGGGGGGTGGTGCACGGCTGTAATCCCAGCACTTGGGAGGCAGAGGAGGGCAGATTTCTGAGTTCGAGGCCAGCCTGGTCTACAGAGTGAGTTCCAGGACAGCCTGGGCTACACAGAGAAACCCAGTCTCGGAAAAAAAAAAAAAAAAAAAAAAAAAGAGTTACAGACGGAGCTGTTTAAGTGACACATTCCCCTACTCCAGTAACTAGCACTTCTTTAAAAAAAAAAAAAGATTTATTTATTTATTATATGTAAGTACACTGTAGCTGTCCTCAGACACACCAGAAGAGGTGCATCAGATCTCATTACTGATGGTTGTGAGTCACCATGTGGTTGCTGGGAATTGAACTCAGGACCTCTGGAAGAGCAGTCAGTGCTCTTAACCGCTGAGCCATCTCTCCAGCCCATAACTAACTCTTTTTAATCCTAGAAGAGCATGTTTGACTTTTTAATCCTCACCCAAACATTTATGTGTTCCCCAAAAGGATGGAGAGCCAGCCTCTGGCCTTAGGCCCTCTCCACACCGTCCCTTCACCCATACGCCTCTCCATTGCGAAAGCATTTAAGGAACTTAGCACACAGGTCTGAGGATGCCCACCCAGGGTACCCTTATCCTGTCTGTCCCCTAACTCCCTACAGACAACTGTGATGGCCACCACAGGGGCTAGGCACTGGCAGGGCTCAGAAACTAAAATATATCTTACAGAGAGTAATTCCGTTTCCTGTGGACTCCTTGCCCATCAACAGAGATAGAAACACTCCCAAAAAGCCAGGCAGTGGTGGTGCAAGTCTTTAATCCCAGCACTTGCGAGGCAGAGGCAGGCGGATTTTATGAGCTCAAGGACAGCCTGGTCTACAGAGTGAGTTCCAGGACAGCCAGGGCTATACAGAGAAACCCTGTCTCGAACCCCCCCCCCAAAAAAAAAAAAAAAAAACAGAAGAAGAAGAAGAAGAAAGAAAGAAAGAAAGAAAGAAACAAAGAAAGAAAGAAAGAAAGAAACAAAGAAAGAAAGAAAGAAAGAAAGAAAGAAAGAAAGAAAGAAAGAAAGAAAGAAACAGTCCCAAAGAGAGCCATAGGAGGGCTCTAAAGTGTGGGCCCACACACATAAGGACCTTCCTTTCTGATTTTTAAGGAGAAGCTTCTGATATTCCGGTCGTAAGTTGGGTATGCTAGCACAGGCTTGTAATCACACCACTTTAAGGGCTGACACAGGACAATCCTGAATCCAAAGCCCTCCAGGACAACATAGCAAGTTCAAGACTAGCCTGGGCTGCATCCCCTCCCCCACAAAATAAAGCCTGGTCATCTCTGATCAGAAATTCTGGCAAGAGATGGGAGACTGAGTCCTTCAGAAGGAAACACGAATCGGGGATCGGAAGAGGAGGGCGATGAGACCAGTTGATTATAGATCGTAGGAATCATACATTAAGATTCTTCCAGAGTCAAGCATGAGAACGGTACTGTGGTAGGCAGGGGGACTTGTGTGACTTGGTCACACTTGCATTTCAAAGCTGTGCCTCAGAGCCATAATGCTGTCGTACCGTGAGGACCAGCTATGAAGTGAGATCTGTCAGCCACTCTGCACTCACTGTCCATAAATCACACAGTGACCTGCAAGATGTCTATTGTCCCTCTTCACAGACAGGAGTCGCGTGCAGAGATGACTGTCAGGAGGCAGGCGAGCCAGGAGTCTGAAAGAGATCCCCTCTGCCTCCCAAGCTAAGGTCTGTGCCTCCCAAAGTGTTTCCCTCGTACGCCATCATGGCAGAATAGACCTATGAGCCTAGTCCAGTCCACTACCGTCAGCAGAAATAGCTGTGAATAACAGCAGTGGTATTTTAAAATGATGATCTTCAAATAGCTCATTGGCCCATTTACAGGGGCCATTACACCTCTATAGATGCCCTATGGGAGAGTCCTCATTAGAGAGAACTTTTTCCTTGAAATGCAGAGTTGGGGAAGGTCTAACTTAAGGCACCCCACTCTGAAAGAGCCATTGGGAACGCTGAGACTCGTGAGAGGTGGAGGAGCTGTGATGTCCTGGCAAATACAGGAGAGATGCAGAGCAACCTAAGATGACTTTCAGGCTCCAGCTTGGGTGACAGCAGCAGCTCAGAGGAGAGCGGCCAGTGGGGAAGGAAGACAGCCCATGCACACCGCCACGGAGCAGGCCAGAGACCATCATAGCAAACACACAGATCTGGGGCTCTGGAGAGGGGCTTGAACTAGGGGGAATGACTGGGAGATGTCAGCACAGAGGGAGCAGCTGGTGTCGCGGCCACCGGTGAAGTGGCCTGGGCAGTGTGCACACAGAACAGAGAGCGCAAGGGATGGAGCGCTGAGTGTCTCCTGCGAGAGCCCAGGAACCCAGAAAAAGAAGGCGTGGAGAGACTAAAGAAGAACAGAGCCCTCCCCAGAGGCGACTGCTTCCTGAAGGGGGGAGTGGTGCCCTGGCAATCAGGAGATGACCACTGAGATGGGTGTCAGTGGAGTGGTAGGGAGAGAAGTCCGCAAGTGAGAACTGTCTAACAGAACCTCTGGAAGGGTTCACGGGACTCAGAGCAAGCCCACGTGCGGTGGAATCTTTTTTGTGCATTTTTACCTTAAGCTGATGTAAATACTGGGGTGGCAGCTTTCGTGTGTGTGTGTGTGTGTGTGTGTGTGTGTGTGTGTGCGTGTGCGTGTGTGTATGCATGTGATGTGTATATGTGTGTGCATGTGCGCATATGTGTGTGTGCATGTACTCTCACATGCACATGATCATGTGTGTGCAGTTGCATGTGTATATGGATTACCTGGACTCCTTCCATGTTGCCCACCCTTTTGAGATGGGTTTCCCACTGTCCTGGAGTCTGTCTCCACCTCCCCAGCATTAGAGGTCAAAGTACATGTCACAATGCCCTGCTTTGAGAGAGAGAGACAGAGAGACAGAGATGGAGAGACAGAGAGACAGAGACAGACAGAGACAGAAACTCAGGTTCTCATGCAAAGCAAGCCCTTGACTGAACCGTTTCCCCAGGCTTGGGCTGACAGTGTCTTCTGTGTGCCACCATGAGCACACTCATTATTCTGCCACAAGGTTACAGGTAATCTCCACGTCTTCCATAGATAGACAAAGGTTTCTAAGTATCAGCAGACCAGCTGCAAGTAATCCCCATACTTGGGAGAGAGTATGCTGATGAGAAACAAAACAATCCCACAGCTACCTGGGAGCTGCCGCAAAACTGAAATAGTATCCCCCAAATTATTCTTATAGAGCTGAGATAAATTTAGCCGTCAGAGTTGTTTAAAAAGAAAGAAAACCCCTTCTCCTAAATGTTATCTACGGAGGCTCCAATTGAACATGTAAAATAAAATACTGTATTCAGAAGAGAATGACAAAGAGGGCTTAGAGCCCGCCCACCGAGGATGGAGCCCGCTAGGAAATCTAAAGCTTGTGATGAGAATCTGGTTTGGGTCACTGCCCATTTATTTCTAAGGACGGCAAAAACCAGACATTCCTATGTAAGGCTGTAGGATGACAATACGGATTGCTGTATTCTGAGAATGGGCCATTTTAAAAGAGCAGAGACGCCCTTGAGGCACCAGCTCTTTTCCAGATGCTACGCCTGTTGCACGGGTTTGTCTGTCTGCTCTCTCTCTCTCTCTCTCTCTCATCTGTTCTCTGGTGGCACAAATTATCCCGCACGATTACCAGAAACCTTTATAAACGCCGCAGTGTGTGTGCCCCGGCAGCCGGGCCGCTGCTAACTCTTCTTTGGAATGGGTGGGAGGAGGAGATGGGGAAGGGGGACTTTTTCTTCCTTGTCTCCTTTCCTAACCTCATTCTAAAGAACAGCACCTGGAAGTAAGTCGTGACTAGGGCCTGTTTGTCAGATTCACCTAACCAGGCTACTGTCACCTGAAACTCACCTCCTCTGTGACCGCAGATGATTTGGGAGCTGTTGTGGCACACCCTCCGGTGGAGGTGGCAGAGTTCCTGACAGTCAGGGGAGAAAAGGCTAGTCCACCTCTCAGGTCATCTTTTTCCTTGTTTTGACACAGCTGTCACTCCAGAATGCTGACAGACCCTTTAAGCTGACACCAAGTCCCAGCAGCTCCTTCTTCTTGAGTTTCAAAATTTCTCCTAAATTAGAAAGGAATTGCAGGGGTCTTCTCTTGTTTTGACTGGAGCATGACCCGGGGACTATCAAACGCTTTTCGCAGGAACATTGTCTTAAGCAATCCCAGGAGGAGGAATGCGCTGTCACTGGCCATGCTGAAATCTCTCCGAAGTGACATTCTTCACGAAGCTGAAAGCGAAGACCTGAAAGTCATTATAATCTCAGGTATTTCTCTGAAGCCTGTCGCTAGCGGTCCACGGCGCCCACATAGGGTTTCTCGAAATGTGCCAGCGAGCCTCACATCACTGGAGAATTGCTCTGACTTCCTTTGAAAAACATTGAGAACGTCTGTGCTGCTGTGGTCTTGGCCCTTGTTAGCTGTGGGGATTGTAGCGAAGACCTTTGCTCGGTGAAATCATGGCTTCTCCTTGTCATCAAAATCAGACAGCCTTGGGCTGAGGAGATGGCTCAGCTGGAGAGCTCTTATCCTCACAAGTGCCAAGCCCACAAAAAAGAACTGGGCTTGGTACTACAAGTCCGTAATCCCAGACATGGGGAGATGCCAGGCAAAGACAGCTGACTCCCTAGAGCTCACCAGCCAGAGCGCCGAGCCTACTCAGAGAAGTCCCAGGCCAATGAGAGACCCTATCTGAGGGAAAAACAGCAGATACCTGAGCATTGGCGCTTGAGGCTGTGCCCTGACCATCATATCCATCCATCCAGGAACACATATCACACAAGATCAAAGAATCAGGGAGGGAGGCACCTCAGTGGTACAGCACTTGCTAGCATGTACAGTCTTCAGAACCACACACACACATACACACACACACACAAAATACACACACACATATATACACATACATATACACATATACACACATACACATATACACACTTATACACAAATACACATACATACACACAAATACACACATATACACACACAAATACACACATATACACATACACACATACACATATACACACATACACACATATACACATACATACACACAAATACACACATAGACACATATACATACACATACATACACACATACACATGCATGGTCATACATATACACACATACACACACAGATACATATACACATACACACATGCACACACATACACATACATACATACATACATACATACACACATACATATACCTGCACATACACACACATACACATATGTACTTACTTACTTACATACATACATATACACATACACACACATACATACATACATACACACACCTGCACATATACACACATACACATGTACATATATACTTACATACACACATACATACATACACATACACACACATTTAAGGCAGAATTCTAATTTAGAAACAGTTTCTTCATGGACCTTATAAGATGGCTTTAATCACTACTTCCCTTGGTGACTCACCAGCAGCCAGCAGGTGGGCCATTGGAGCTGCCAATAATTAGTCTGTCTCTTCTGTTTGCTAAATCTTTCTCATTCCTAAGTCTGAAGCGTCATCTTTAATTGTGTCAAAAGTGTGACATTTTAGCCGGGCGTGGTGGCCCACGCCTGTAATCCCAGCACTTGGGAGGCAGAGGCAGGCGGATTTCTGAGGTCGAGGCCAGCCTGGTCTACAGAGTGAGTTCCAGGACAGCCTGGGCTACACAGAGAAACCCTGTCTCGGAAAAAAAAAAAAGTGTGACATTTTGTCAATTTCTTCCCTTTCCTTTTCCAATAAGTCTTTGGGGTTGTTGTTGTTGTTGTTGTTGTTTGTTGTTGTTATTTTTAATGTGTCTAGATGTCTTGCCTTCATGCATGTCTGTGTACTATTTACATGCCTGATACCTCCAAGGCCAGTGGAAGGCATCTGATCCCCTGGAACTGACATGAAGATGGTTATGAGCTGAGGTGTGGGTACTGAGATTCAGAGCCATGTCTTGGGGAAGAGCAGCCAGACATTTTAACCACTAAGCCATCTCTCTAGCCCTCTAATAAATTTGTTAAATAAAATGATCATTTTGGAAGTAGAGAGGTGGCCAGTAGTTCAAAAGCAGTTATTGCTCTTGCAGAGGGACAGAGTTTGGTTCCCGGCACTCACACTGGGTGGGTCACAATCACCCCATAATTCCAGTTCCAGACCCATCCTCCGGTCCCCAGAGACACCTGTACTTAAATGCACACATGTACAGACACATCCACATTATTAAAAATATTTTTCCTAGACAAGGTTTCTCTACGTAGTCTTGGCTGTCCTGGAAGTCACTCTGTAGACCAGGCTGGCTTTGAACTCACAGAAATCTGTCTGCTCCTGCCTCCCAAGTGCTGGCCTTAAAAGTATGTGTCACCACCAAGTAAACCTAAATGATTAAAAAAAAAAAAACAAAGCCGGGCGGTGGTGGCGCACGCCTTTAATCCCAGCACTTGGGAGGCAGAGGCAGGTGGATTTCTGAGTTCAAGGCCAGCCTGGTCTACAGAGCTAGTTCCAGGACAGCCAGGGCTACACAGAGAAACCCTGTCTCGAAAAAAAAAAAAACAAAAAACAAAAAACAAAAAACAAAAACCTATCACCTCATATATACTGCATTGACATCAATAAAGTACCACAGCTTCTTTACACACCCCAGATGCTGTTTGCTGGCACTTTGTTTAAGCATCAGTGAGTGTCCCCTGAGGTACTCGGAGCTACCTTCTTAGCAGTGGCCAAATAGAGATTTTTCAACTGTTTTCTATGATAAAGGGGAAGGAAGTTGGAATTGGTAGCTTGCAACAGGAATAAGAGGTGAGAGCTGGCCACAGGCTGCTAACCTCTTAAGGACACTTCTTTCTCCCTTGTAAAAACAGGATATGTCGCTGTCCCGGGGAAGTGGGAGGAAACGTTCTCAGCTTACCAGGGGAGCGACACTTAGTTGTTAAGGATGGTGACAGGAGCCATCTCCTCAGCTCCTTTCTGTGAAATCGAGAGCTGGTGCCAGGTGTTTCTGCTCACATTCTGACCTCGATGGATGAGAGGAATACTGCTCAGGGCATGGCGGATTTCAAAAGACCCGCCCAAGTCGATATACTGAGCCCAGACTGAGTGCAAAACTAAAACCTTCAGATCCGCCAGGCCTTCGCGAGAAGCTCCGGTCCCCAAGCCTTCTCCTGCCATTACATCTTGCCACTTGACTGACTCTGAGTGCTAACTTTTTTTTTTCTTTTCTCAACTGGAAACGCTCACAGCTGAGGGCCCTGTGTTTTCATCTGGACATGATTTGAAGGAGCTGACAGATGCGAAAGGCCGTGATTATCACACCGAGGTATTTCAGACCTGCTCTGAGGTAAGCCAGGGTGATGACCAGCACCGTAAGCATGGACGCTGCATTGTATTAGATACAGAGGTGCCTTCTAGTTGCAGATAAGAGTCCATCCACGGGGCCTGCTCACTGGAGAGGTGGATGTTGGAAGCTTTGTAGTTACTGGTGAGTCCCTCGGCCAAGCAATTATTGGGTTTAGACTTTTAAAAAGTAGCCATGCCAGCTGGGGAGAAGGCTCAGTGGTTAGAGTGCTTTCTGGGCAACCATGGGCACCTGCATTTGGATTCCCAGCATCCATGTGAGACACTGCATGGCCGCACACATCTGTGGGCATGCAGACACAGGAGACCTGTGAGGGTTTGCCGACTGCCGGAGTAGCCAGAAACCCGTGAGTTCTTGGTTCAGGGAGAGACTCTGGCTTAAGGGAGTAGTAGTAGGACTGAATGACAGAGCAGGACACCAGACACTCTCCTCTGGACTCTGCATGTGCATACATGGGTATATAACACACGAAACACACACACACACACACACACACACGCACGCACGCACGCACGCACACACACACACACACACACACACGCACACGCACATGCATGTGCACACAGGCATACACATGCATACACACATGCACACACACATGCACACACATGCACACACATGCATGTACATAGGCATACACATGCATACACACATGCACACACACGTGCACACACACACACACGCACATGCACACGCGCACACACGCACATGCACATGCACACACATGCATGTGCACACATGCATACACATGCATACACACACATGCACACACACGTGCACACACACACACACACGCACATGCACATGCACACACATGCATGTGCACACACACATTCACATGCATACACACACATGCACACACACACATGCACATACACTCACATGCACAAACACACACACAAAACAAAAAGGTAACCATGATTTGCGACAGACTATATGTGCCAGCAAAATAAAATGACGCACCCAGAGCTGCCAGCGACAGGGTTCCCAGATCCCTTGGTGCACTGGCTTTGAAGAAGACATGAAAGCGGGTGATGCACACCTTCAGGGAGGAAGAACCTCAGGCCACAGAGGAAATGGTTTTGCTTATTCAAACTGCATTTGGAAGGTTGCTCAGTCAGTGAAGCACTTGCCAAGCAGGCATGAGAGACCCGGGTTAGGTAAACGACATCTCCTCCAAAGAAGAAATTAACTGCTCCGGTTTTATTTCCTGGTTGTGGGAGTCAGAGGCTGCCCTCAAGTGTCTTCCGCAAGCACTTGGGTTTGGAGATTGATCTCCCTTTGAACCTAGAGCTCAGGGATTAAGCTAGCCTTGGCTAACCAGCGACCATCAGAGATGCTCCAGTCTCCACCTCCCCTGCACTGGGATTACAGGTGCATCCAGGGACTAAACTCGGCTCCTCGTGACTGCTCAGGAAGCCTCTATTGACCAGCCCATCTCCCCAGCCGGTCAGATACACCCTTGAGCACAGATTGCTTCCTTTGCCATTCCAAAAACCCACAAGCACACCAGATGATCACGTTCTTGTTACATGGGAAGACAAGGAGAAAATGTGATTCCCTTTTCCGTTTTATGGAGAAGAAGAAACAAACCAGAGTTAAGACTTAGAATGTTGTCTGTTTTAGGACAGGGTCCCGAGGAGCTCAGGCTGGCCTTAAGGTTGTTATGCTGTCAAGGCTGGTGTTGAACTCCCAATCCTCCTGCCTCCACCACCCAGGCACTGGGATTATAAATGTGCATCACTTGCCTGATAATATGAACAAAAGATCTGGATCTTTTGTTTCACACATTAGCAACGTTGGCACAGTATCTGATTCTCCGGCTTGCCAGTGTTTGAGCTTTCAGAGCCATTTTCCTGCAAGGGAGGCGCTCGCCTGGTAGAGCATCCGCCTGTCATGCAGAAGGCCCTGAATTTAGTGCACCACACTGGGGGAAAAATCATTTTCTATCAATTCCCAATATATTTGACTAAAATAGAAAAATATCTAAAAAGAAACCTATACACACATGTAACCTCCATAAAGCACCTGATTTTTCTCCCTCTTCTCCGATATCTGGATGGATAGAGACCCAAACAGGTCAGCAGAGGACTGCGTAGGGGCGGGGCTTCCCCAGAATGCAAAGGCCAGGCGTCTTGGAGCTCCTAGTTCATTCATGCCTCTGGCTCCTCAGAAAATACTCAGTGTACACATAGTCCTAAAGTCTAACAAGACCACAAGCCTACTGGCTTCTTCTAAAGACCTCTTTTTATTATTTTTAATATGTGCACGTGTGTGGAGGGGCATACGTGTGTGGAGTCCAGGCACCCACAAAAACCAGAGGCGTTGAATCTCCGAGAAGTGGGGTTACAGGCAGTTGTGAGCTACCCAACATGGGGGCTGGGAGCCACACCTGGATCCTCTGCAGGAGCAGCAAGTGCTCCGACCTGCCGCTCTGTCTCTCCAGCTCCACCCCAACTGCTTTTGAGGGAATGTGCCAATGACCTGAGGACCTCCCAAAAGACCCCACGCTCACTGGATCGATCACCTCCCAATGACACCGCCCTGAGATAAGTCTTTAATACATGGACTTTTGGAAAGCACCCACCTACCCACCCAACCAACCAACCATAGTAATCATTTACTTTTAAAAATTGTTTAATTTATTAATTATCATTATTATAACTCTGTGTTGTGTATGGGGTGTGGTGTGTGTGTGTGTGTGTGTGTGTGTGTGTGTGTGTGGTGTATGTGGGCACTCATCTGTGACACACGCATGGAAGTCAGAAGACAGCTCTGTAATATCATATCCCTCCGTCCACCTTCCTATGGGTATTGAATTCAAGCCACCAAGCTTGCGTGGCAAGCGCTTTGCCCACCAAGCGATCTCACTGACTGCACATTTGGATCATTTCTGGTTTATTTTGCATGATGAGCATGCTTGACCGTAGAGCTCTTTACCTATTTCAGAGTTCTTACAAGTAGGATTCCTGAATCAGTGGTATAAACAAAACAAAACAAACAAACAACAAACACAAAACTTTTTCTTTCTTTGCAACAAGACCAGACAGCATGTGAGCTCTTCCTGACTTTATTCCAGTTCTCCATAGGAATGAGATCCATCAGTAACCTGCCCCCACTACCTTCCACGACAGGCAGAAACCAATTACATTCACAGACAGTCCTCTGTGAATAAGTACATAAGTACTGGGAAGACTGTAGTTAACAAGGTCAAACTCTCAAAAGATTACCACGCCCTCCCAAAAGAAAAAAAAAATCTATCAGAAATTATGGAATTCCCTTAAATACACCACAGATATGTATTCTTTGATGATGAAATGGTTTTGGAGAAAGGCATGGGTAGATACTTTTATAGTTCAGACAACAACAGTGTCCTACACAAACAGAAACAGTGAAATCTACACTACACCCAGATGCATAGGGTATAGATGGGACCGCCTGCCCCACTCAGGCTACACAGCATGCAGATGGTAAAGCCCAGTTGAAAACCTCCCAGCAGGGCTGGAGAGATGGCTCAGTGGTTAAGAGCACTGACTGCTCTTCCAGAGGCCCTGAGTTCAATTCCCAGCACCCACATGGTGGCTCATAACCATCTGTAATGGGATCTGAGGCCCTCTTCTGGTGTGTCTGAAGAGAGCAATGGTGAATACTTTAAAACAGAAGAGAAAAGAAAAGAAACAGAGTTATATATAGACAGGACATCCAGCTCCACAAACTTGGCTACATATCATAAAGATGGAAAAGCCAGCTCTTCACCTACAAAATAGACCTAAAGTCTGTTCCACACCTAAGATAGGTGCCATATAATTGGCAAAGCCTAAAAACGGCTCCACGCCAGGACACAGATACATAGGGAAGAGAGCCTACCTTACACCTAGACTAACAACGTATAAATGGCACAACCTGCTCTCTACCTGGGCTACATGATCTTATACAAGTTTAGACCAAGCACCGGTGAGTGCTACAAGCAATAGACAGGTAAACACGAGCTGGATGAGTTGGGCCCTCCAGGGTACCCTGGCATTCAGTCTTCCAGGAAAGTTTTGTAAACAAGCAGGCGAATGCATGCTACAGTGACTATAAAACCTTGGGTGGGCGCGGCAGGGATATCACTGGTGCTCTGCCTCCCTAAGCTGCAGAGTAGGTCTGGAAGCCAGCTTGGGCAGCTCGGTGAGAACATGTCTCAGAATATGACAGAAAAGGAGGGCTGAGGATGTGATTCGGTGACGTGCTGGGGGTCCTGGGTGCTATCAGCACGCCAAACCCCAAACCCTGCAGTGACTACGGAGCATCAACACGGCATCCATATCATTGAGCGCCGTGTGCTGCACACCACAGTCCTGCTACTCGGCTCTACAGTGTCAGGGTGGGCGGTCACCTAGAGGGTGGGAATCATCAGTCTCATCGTAATGTACACGTACACATACACACACAAATGTGTGTGCACGTGCATGTGTGTGGGGGGGTATATAAGTGTGTGGGTACGTGTACACATTCATGTTTGTAGAAGCCGAAGGACAGCCTAAATGCGATCCTCAGGACACCACTTCCAAAATAGGGCCTCTCACTGGCCTGGAGATCCACATTAGGATCCTCTTGTCTCTCTCTCTCTCTCTCTCTCTCTCTCTCTCTCTCTCTCTCTCTCTCTGTGTGTGTGTGTGTGTGTGTGTGTGTGTGTGTGTCTGTCTGTCTGTCTGTCTCTCTGTCTCTCTGTCTCTCTCTGTTCTGTGTCTCTGTCTCTGTCTCTGTTTCTGTGTGTTCTGTGTCTCTGTCTCTCTCTGTCTCTCTGTTCTCTCTCCCCCCTCTCTCTTTGTGTGTGTGTCTCTGTCTCTCTCTGTCACTGTCTCTCTCTCTGTGTGTCTCCGTCTGTCTGTCTGTCTCTGTCTCTTTCTCTGTCTCTCTTTCTGTCTCTCTCTGTTCTGTGTCTCTGTCTGTCTCTGTCTCTCTCACTCCCACTCCCTCTCCTTATCTGTCTCTGTCTGTGTCTCTGTCTCTCTCTTTCTCTTTCTCTGTCTCTCTCTGTTCTGTCTCTGTCTCTGTCTCTGTTTCTGTGTGTTCTGTGTCTCTCTCTGTCTCTGTCTCTCTGTTCTCTTCCGCCCTTTGTGTGTGTGTGTGTGTGTGTGTGTGTGTGTGTGTGTGTGGTGTCTCACTGGAGATCGAACCGTGGCCCTCACACTGTGAGGTAATGCCGTAGCTCGTGAGCTGTCTCTCCAGGCTTTTATAGTCTTAGCAAGCCATGGTCATAGATACAGTTTGTACCTGACTGAAAGCATCCTTACGCAGGGCCCGGCTGTATAATTGGCTATGGGGGAGGGGGGCTGACAAATAGCTGGTGTTTATGAATATAAAAGACAAGTTTCCCAGGCAAAACTCTTCAAGTCTGTGAAGGTCGTTTTTCTTTCAATTGCTGCCTTGGGGAAAAGCCCAGATGTAGCCCTATCTCCCCTCCCGACTTGCCAAGGTTCAAAGAGCAATAATTTAGAAATCGAAGTTTCCATGGCAACACAATCTGTTTAGAGTGTCATGAAAAAATAAGCTTCAAATAGAAGTTAGCACTCTGGCCCTCTGTGGTGGTGGGGGTCACAGGAACATGCCTTTGTCTCTCCTCTCCGTGCCAAGGGCTCCGTTTCAGGAATTTTGCTTATTTTTATGACAGCGGGGTGTCTCCCCTCCCCGTTTTAATGGGACTGAGAGAGTCTGCTATGCGGCATGGTAATTTGAGAAGTAATTACTAAGGAAATTGCCTTGAGTCCCCTTCCCACCTTAATTTTCCAAGGAAGCCAATTTCAGACTTTTAACAGGAGGGCTGTCCCCGAGATGCGATACGGAGAACTGACAGTTGTGAAGGAGTTTACTTGCCTCCCAGGAACAAGACCCACCTTTCTCCAGCAGGGCGCTGGGTCGGCGGGAGGAGCGGGCTTAAACCCACAGCCACCCCGTCCCGTCATGCTCTGGCCTTAGGTGACTCCTCCCCGCCCCCAGCTCCGCGTCCTTGTTCCTAAATAGGGTCTTTGCTCATGGGAACCAGCTGTGGGCCAGACTCTCCTGTCTGCTTCATCAAAGATGCAATGCAAGCGGGTGGTTTTATGCTTAGACTCTGATGAGCCAGTGCGCGAGGCAGGTGCTCTGAGGAGTCCGTCACCCGGCAGGTCAGCTCCCCGTGCTCCCCCGGAAGTCACGCGGGCGTATCTGTTCACAGGTCATGATGCTGATCCGGAACCACCCGGTCCCCATCCTTGCCATGGTCAATGGCTTGGCCACAGCCGCCGGCTGCCAGCTCGTGGCCAGCTGTGACGTCGCTGTGGCCAGTGACAAGTCTTCTTTTGCTACTCCTGGAGTGAATGTTGGACTCTTCTGCTCCACCCCTGCGGTCGCCCTGGGGAGAGCCGTGCCCAGAAAGGTAATTGAACTGCCCTTGGCTGCTCACAGGCTCCAGATTTTTAGCTTGGGAAAAGTGCCTCTGTGGAGGTGGGGAGATGCTTGCCGAACAAGCGTAAAGACCTGAGTTCAATCCCCAGGACCTGCATTAAAAAGCCAGGAGTAAGCCGGGCGTGGTGGGCGCACGCCTTTAATCCCAGCATTTGGGAGGCAGAGGCAGGCGGATTTCTGAGTTCGAGGCCATCCTGGTCTACAGAGTGAGTTCCAGGACAGCCAGGGCTACACAGAGAAACCCTGTCTCGAAGAAAAAAAAAAAAAAAAAGCCAGGAGTAGCGGTGTGCTCCTGTAACCCTGATGCTGAGAAGGCAGACACAGGTAGATACCGGGAGCTTGCTGGCTGGCCAGCCAAGGCTACTCGGTGAATTCCAGGCCAGTGAGAGATGCTGTCCCGCCCCTCCCCCCCAACATCCCATACAAACAAGATACGTGGCACCTGAAAAAATAATACCAGAAATTAGCCTGTTATTTAGACACACACACACACACACACACACACACACACACACCACAGTAGCCTCTGTCTTCTACATTGGACGTTCTGCCCAAAAGCCACTCATGTCCCCCTGTGCTGGGGGCGGAGGGGGGGGGGGGGAGAAGAGCTCACTGCTGTTCCCTTTTCCTCTGTATCAGGAAACAGCACGTGTCAACCTGCGAACTCGCCCTATCTCAACCTTTCAAGCCCCTCAGTATGACTGTTTAGGTTTTTCAGTTTCAGGAAAGCATAGCCTTTGCATAATCTTCCTTGAAATGCAATTGAAACAGTTTTGGTCCACCCAATTGGCTGCCCACGAGGCCCTGTGCACAGCACGCCGACACAGCGCCAGTGTCAGGGGGCTGAGGCTGAATCTCTGGCTATTGACTTCTTGACAACCTTTCTCATTCCAGAAAGGGGTTTAAAGTGTTTGATTTCCAGTGCCGGGTTTACAGTGGTGAGACCAGAACTAGCCTGTCCATACTATGTGACTCTGCACGAGGAGCAGCTGTGGGTCAGAGCTGTCTTGTCATTACTAATGACAGTCAGGTCCATTTCCCCTCTTAAACCTGTCTTCCTCCTGCAACCTCACAGAATAGCATTTAGTGAGAGTTTCCCTGAAGTGGAAAACAGTGTCCGTTCTGGGGGAAAGGCATCCTGTTCTTGGTGAGAAATCTGAAAACAAAGGCTCAAACCTACATATGCAGCGAGGGAGGAGTAAACAGCTTCCTAGAATGGACTAGTTGGTCTTGAAACAACTACAAAACTTAACAGCGGCTCACAGGCCTGAGGCAAGAAAGAAGTGAGACCCAGAGGGAAGCCTGTAGTAGAGCCAAGGAGCGCCAGAGAGGACTTCTCCCCCTTTCCACAGGACTTCCTTGTTAGTTTAGCAGAAACGTGTGTGCCTATGGAGAAACTGAAGTTAACCCCAAGCCACTGTGCTGACACCAGGCTGGAAGTGGGCCACATGCTGCAATAGGTGATGCTTTGCTCAAAAAGGGGAAACTCGTTTATTATTTTAGATAGATGTTTGCCCTAAGTGCATCCATGTTTGGTGAGTATTTCTTACGTCATTGCCCAGACATCAAGTCAAAATATATTACAACTCCCCTGTGATACTCACAGACTGTTTGGTAACTGCAGATGAAACCATGAAGCCTTTTATAGCAAGAAGTTGTTATACCGGTTTATCCTCTTCCAGCCTGTGACTTGCTGGAAGGTTCCATGGTAGAGGCATTTAGGTCCTACCGACAGGGTGAAAACGGCAGGCCTTCTAAATTAAGGCTTATCAGAATTCCTAGAAACCTCATACTGTGTCATGTTTATCAAACTTTACAATTGTTTTTGAAAAGAAAGAGGAGAAATGTAACCAAAATATCCCTGAATTCCTCGGAAGCCCAGTTCTCGGAACCACGTTGCGTAATCTGCACAGTGTGACAGACGAAGGGGCAGGGGCACCGTGAGAACCAGAATCACTGTTTCCCTGCCAAAGGACGTTTTTTTGTCAGGAAGCAGCAGGCTTTCTGAAACGATGAGCAAAGCAATCTGTCCTGGGCGTGGGGAGAAGGCTCCGTCAGCAAATTCCAGCTGCACCAGCAGGGGGACCCGAATCCCACCCGCAGAGCACACTCGTCAAAGCCGGGCGGGTGCCTGGTGGTGCACACTTGTAATCCCAGAGCCGGGAGGCCGAGATGGGAGGATCCCGCAAGCTCAGGGACCAGCCAGTCTAAGCAGCCAGCAACTTCCACCCCCTGAAAGGTCCTGTCTCAAAAGACAAGGTGGACAGCCCCTGACAACACCCCCCAAGGTTGACTTCTGACCTCTAAATACACATGCCCACATGCACCCAGTCCAGTGTGCGCATGCACACACCCCACACATGCACGTGTGCGCACACATACTCAGGTTTCTGGTGCCTCTTTATGTTCTGACCCCCCCTCAGAAGAATACTGAACTCAAACACACTGTGAGCGTGCCATTGCATCTGCTGGTGATAAGTCCCTGTGTTTTATCCACAGAGAAACAGACAGGTGCTTTTGCAAACTGTCCTGGATGGAAGTCTCAGGCCTCTCTCATAGGTGTTAGGACAGCATGTGTTGGGCTCTACTTCCCTCTGCTGGAGACTCTAGGAAAATGTCCCGCTGTGCCGGACAGTAAAGAGGGCAGTTCTGCTGGGCAAAAGTCACGGAGTTGAGCCTACTGTGCCAAGACATGAGTTATATTCATCTTATTTTTAAAGTCATTCCCTATTTTCTTGAATTCAACTCTGCATCCTCATTGTGCCATATAAAAGCCCCGCCTCCTCCAGATGCCCTCTTCCCCAGCCAGGGCTGGCCAGGCACAGCTAAGAGCCAGCACCTCAGGCATCCCATGGGTGTATCAGTAAGTATTCCAGGAAAGCTGGAGACGCATGAGCCCCCTTCTCAACACAAGTCCCTTCACCACAGGAGAAATCCGTGCTTCCGCTTCCCTACCCACTTGGCTGTGTGTTCGCACTCCCTTATTTCCCACAAGTCTGGTTCAGAGTTGCCCTCCTCACTCGGCCCCCAGCTCCCACAGACACCAGGACATGGTTCATACTGACTATTTAACAGTGAGTCCTATGCCAAGCACACCTGGTGGGTGTGCACCGTATCCTACCCTCCCCCGCCCATTCCTCTTCCTTCCAGTCCATGGTCTCAGGAAGACAGACACCCTTGCTACAGCCTGAATGTATTGTTCCCCCCAAGTTCATATGTTGCAATGCAATCACCAAAATGGCAGCTGTTGGAGGTAGGGCCTTGGGGCGTGTCAGTCAAGGGTGGAGCCTCGTGATGGGATGAGAGCCCTGTAGGAAAGGGAACCAGGTCCCATGTGAGGACACAGTAATACTTCAGTCTCTGAACTGGAGTCAGGCTTTCTCCCTGGACACTAACTTTGCTGATGCCTTGAATTTGGGCTTCCCAACCTCCAGAGCATGAGATCTTCCTGCTGCTTCTCAGCTACACAGTTTATGGCGTTTCGTTCTTGCAGTCTGGATAGACCAAGGCGTGGGGCCCAGAGAGCCAGAATGCTGCAGCACAGTTATCACAACTGTGTGACCCCTCTGCTTCCCTGATCTGATCAGGTGCTGTGAAGCCCAGAAGCCAGTGTCAGGGTCACAGAAACATCCACTCAGAATGAAGATGCTAATATTAGCCACGCCACTCACTGGCCTCTACGGAGAATCCAGTTATCTCAGATTAATCTGTTATCTGAAATCGTCACCAGAGCATGGAGGATGCAGGTGCCTACTCCTCTGTCCAGAGGATGGATCAGACTCTGAAGGGTCAGTTTATTTGACCCTGGTGGTTCCACATGCTGGGGGTGCCTGCCTCCAAACCTCTCCTTTCTATAAGATCACCTGACATCCAGGTTAAGTCACAGCCTCAAATCTTGATTGTCATTTTGGATGAAAATCCCCCTAGAGTAAAGAACTACTGACTTACCAACTCCTTAGGGTGACCAAAGAGGTGCCACCCTAAGGACAGCATGAGTCCACTGGGGGAGAGGTGAAGGTATCTTTTCTTCTTGTTCATCGGAAGCTCCTGCAAGCACACCCAAGTGTGGAAACTTGGGTGCTCTGATACGATTGTGCTGACCGGCTGGAAAAACAACTGCCTTTTCCTTAGTGACTGGCACTCTCTAACCTCTTGACCATCTATATGCTGTGGAAAAAAAACATGTGGCTCCAGTAGTCAGAAAGGTAAACTGAGGCCTAGAGAGGGGGATGAGCTTGGCAAAATGGCTTAGGATCCCAAAGGTGGGGTTAGAATGCCATCCAGGTCTTACGGATGACCTTGTTTCCAGCAAGTCTTCCTTGAGTATGAGGTATTAATCTCACCAATACTTCATTAGTCTTCTGGGCTGAAAGGAGAGAATCCAGGATTGTAGACACAGATGCATACTGGGGAATGTATCCTTTTGCTGGTCTAATATTTTATCCTCAAACTTGTGGAGGAGAGCGACATACCAAACCACTCTGGGCTAATCTCGTCCACCCTTGTGCTGTAACTCCTCAGAGGTCCCCTGAGTCCCCTTCTCCCCACCTTGTGTCCATCCCAGTGCATCCAACAGCCAGCCCCCGCCTTCTGCCTCAATGGCTAGGACTTCTGGGACACGTGGTGTCTGCTGGGCTACGTTTTGTATGGGGTAGGGAATGTAGAGCTCAGAACCTGACTGCAGCCCGGAGACCAAGCAGAGACCCCAGAACAATATTCTCAAGGCCAGACGGGAAGGTCTTCCCTGGCCAGCGATGTGGTACCAAGACTGGACATCCGAGAGAAGGGCAGATGGAAACTACTGCCCCTTTCGACCGTGATTTACAGCGGCTGTAACAGGCTTTGGGCTGCCCTCTGCTTACCTTCCTAGACCCATTCACTCCTTCCTTCCTTCCTTCCTTCCTTCCTTCCTTCCTTCCTTCCTTCATAATATGGAAGGTTGTTTGTACTGAGCAAGGAAGTCTCTCTCCTAGTGCTGGAGACCGTGAACAGAATGCGCACCAAAAGCCCCTCCCTTGTTGGAGTTACATGCTAGCAAATGTGGTCAACACACACACGTGTGTATTATACAATATGCTGAATGGTGGAATGTATAGAGGGTGAGCGCGTAGCCGGAAATGAGAATTTCAATATGGCGGCAGTGGAGGGTCTCCTTGAAAGGGGGACAAACAGGAAGCTAATGCCTTGAGGGGAACAAGTTCCAGGCAGAGTGGGAAACAAGCATGTGGACCCTGAAGTGAGAACACGCTTGGTGTGTGAGAATGGCCACCAGGGTTTCCAGAGACAGAGAGGAAGCACCCTTGTTCTGGGTCCCTGTGCATCCACAGACCACCCCTCTCTTGTCAACATAAGCTTAAAGCTATGGATGCTGACTTTTTTTTTTTTTGGTTTTTCGAGACAGGGTTTCTCTGTGTAGCCCTGGCTGTCCTGGAACTCACTCTGTAGACCAGGCTGGCCTCGAACTCAGAAATCCGCCTGCCTCTGCCTCCCAAGTGCTGGGATTACAGGTGTGCGCCACCACCACCCGGCCGGATGCTGACTTTTTAAGTCTATTAAATGAGGTTCACCGTGTGACAGGGTGTAGAATAACAGGGGAGGGGAGAGGTTGTGCCCCATCCTCCTGCAAGCTTAGCATCAGGCAAAGTGCCATTATGAGGGCAGCAGTTCCCCTCCTTGCCAAGCATCACAGTCTTGTCAGACTCTGTGTCTGGTCCCTGAAGACATTTAAGCCTCTTCATGTCCCCAGAAGAGAAGCTACTCTTTGGGGGGTCCTGCTGAGGAAGTGGCACCCATGACCTTGTGTTCCTGTGGAAAGTGGCTCCCATACCATTTACAAGAGGTTATGAGCCTTTCCCAGCAGGACCCACGGTGGTCCCTATCAGATGGGCTGCCATTCCACATGTGGCCTTGAAGGGGTAGATGGACTCCTCAGGACCACCAGGGCCTGCTGATCAAATCTGTGCAGCACCGAGAGGACTCCAAGGGGAGACTCCACCTGTTCTGGGATTCTTGTATTTTCTTGGGTCTTGGAATGATCCGGTTGTCTCCCGGGCAGGGAGTTGGGGTGTCGACAACATCAAGGGGTGATAGATGGTGTGTCATTTGAGGAAGCAGATACCTGGGCTGAGGTGTGTCGTCAGTCTAGAGATTGATCTGATGCCTGTGCCCAGGACTACTGGCCGCCTGACCCTACCTGCCCTTGGGGGTTGAAGGGGAGGTGGCACAGAGTGGATGACACAGACTCCTTCAAGAGCAGGTGAGAAACGCCACCACCAGCGCCTCTGAACGCTGCTGCAAGCCCCTTAAATACCCTCCACTCACGCCCCATTGGTCCCTAGAAAGCGTCGCTTCTAAACAGCAGCTCCTGATTGGCTGGCACTGTCTGCATCAGCCATCCTTATTCTCGCGCAGTCCTCAATTAGGTCCTCCTGCAGGAGCTGATCTTGCAGCTGCGCAGCCCCGGCGTTTTCTTAGAGGTGGCCCTGCCATTCCTGCTCCGGCGACTGTCTCACTCAGCTCAGTGAAACGGAGCTGGGAGCTGAGGAAGCCCTGGGTATGAAGAGCGCTTTACTGACCCCACCTGTCCCTTCCTCAGGTGGCCCTGGAGATGCTTTTTACTGGGGAGCCCATCTCCGCTCAGGAGGCCTTGTGCCATGGCCTCGTCAGCAAAGTCGTGCCAGAAGACCGGCTGGAGGCCGAGACCATGAGGATAGCACAGAAGATCGCCTCTCTGAGCCGCTCTGTGGTGGCGCTGGGCAAGGCCACCTTTTACAAACAGCTGCCGCAAGACCTTAGAACAGCGTACTTCCTCGCCTCCCAGGCCATGGTAGACAACCTGGCCCTGCAGGATGGGCAGGAAGGAATTGAAGCCTTCATCCAGAAGAGAAAGCCCGTCTGGTCCCACTGAGCCAGCAGGAGCGCTGAGTTGACAGCCCCGGGAAGCCCCCAGCCCGCCCATCTTCTCCTCGCGATCCAACCATATACTGCCATCCCCCGGGTGTAAGCGAACATAGCCAGCCTTTCTAACTTGGGTGTCGGTTTCTTGGTGTGTGCTCTGTATTAAAGCCATGGTTCTGTGGGAGATGCAGGCAGTGGAGGAAATGGCTTGCTAGGTCAGTGGCCAGGTTAATATGCACTGGGGTATGTGGCCGTGACAGAAGCCTCAGTTCCCGGCAGAGCCTGAAGGGAGGTGCTGCCCATACAGGCGGGTGGCAGCCAAGGGAAGCGGGAAGGGAGGGGCCACCCCCATGCTTCTGTCGTTTCCTGCAGGCACAGTCCGTGCCGATTGCTCATGGCAAGTTGAACATGTCAGATCTCCATGAGGTCATCTCCACACTGAAGATCTTGATTCTACCAGGAAATCATCACGCCTGTGACTTTGGAATAATCTGATGTGATTTGAATAAATTAAATATTTGTAGAGCTGGGTCGTTTCATTTTCTAGCCCACTGCAAGCTGAGAAAAGAAAAGAGAGAATATTCCCTTTGTATGTCCACACTGAAGGGCACGTAGCAAGGGCCTGTGTCTTCCAATGAGTGGACTACTAAACCAGAGGATAAAAAGCAGTCCAGCACAGGGAGAGGACCCGGGACGGGCCCGACCCATGGAGAGTTACTTCCTCAGGACACATTTCAGAACTGCTGTCAGCTTCTGGTAAGAAGCCCAGACTGAGTTCCCCAGCTGAACTCATATATAGACCTCCTCATATTTTTTGGCCTCTGGTATACTATAGCCCAAAAAGCATTCAAAATTTCTTTTGAATACTTGACCATAAGTCAATATTTATCTGTCTGTCCACCCACTCCTCTATCCACCATCCATCTACCATCTATCCATCCATCCATCTACCATCCCTCCATCCCTCCATCCACCATCCATCCATCCATCCACCATCCATCCATCCACCATCCATCCATCCACCATCCATCCCTCCATCTACCATCCATCCATCATTCATCTACCATCCATCCATTCATCATTCATCTACCATCCATCCATCCATCCATCCACCATCTACCCATCCCACCATCCCTCCATCCACCATCCACCATCCATCCCTCCATCCACCATCCATCCCTCCATCTACCATCCATCCACCATCCATCCATCCACCATCCATCCATCCACCCACCATCCATCCATCCATCATCCACCCACCATCCATCCATCCACCATCCATCCATCCACCATCCACCACCCATCCACCATCCATCCACCATCCATCATCCATCCACCATCCATCATCCATCCACCATCCATCCATCCACCATTCATCGACCCACCATTCATCCACCATCTACCACCCATCCATCCACCCCTCCATCCCTCTATCCACCCACCATCCATCCATCCATCCATCCACCATCCATCTATCCACCATCCATCCATCATCCACCCACCATCCATCCATCCATCCACCATCCATCCACCATCCACCACCCATCCACCATCCACCACCATCACCATCCATCCACCATCCATCCACCATCCACCCACCATCCATCCATCCATCCCTCCACCATCCATCCACCATCCACCATCTATTCATCCATCCACCATCCATCCATCCATCCCATCCATCCACCATCCATCCACCACTATCCATCCACCATCCATCCCTCCACCATCCATCCACCATCCATCCATCCACCATCCACCATCCATCCACCACCACCATCCATCCACCATCCACCATCCATCCATCCATCCATCTTTCCCTTCTTCCCCCTCCTTCTTTCAATCCAGTGCTAAGGATTGAACCGAGAGCCTCATGTACACAAGGCAAGTACTCTGCCACTGAGCTAGACCCCGGTCCCGATTTTTTGTCAACTTTTGTCACCCGAGAGAGTAGACTAGAACAAAGCCTGATGGCACTCCCCTGTAATCACACCTACTGTGTAATCTGAGGCAGGAGGATCACACGTTCAATAATTTAGCAAGACTCTATCTCAAAACAAACAAAAAAAATTAAAAGGTGAAGATGTAGCTTGTCAGTAAACACTGGTCTAGAGTGCATGGGTCTAGGGTTTTATCCCCAGCACTAGAGAGAGAGGAAGGGATGGTGAGGGAAAGGAGAGAGGAGGAAAGGAGAGAGACAGACACAGAGACAAACTGCTGACTCATATGGGGTCTAGCCTGTGGTTATTACTCCAGTTGCTGGGGTAAAGGTGGCTTATATCGTGGGCATCCCCCGATGTTTCGTTACAGGCTTCTCTTGGGGTGGGAAGTTATTTGTTTCTCTGTCCTTTAGATGGCAGAAAGGTAAGATTGCCTCGTGTGCAGAAACCACATCTGAGCCTCCATCTCCTACAGCCCCAGAATATGCCAAGTTCTCACGGGGCCTTCAGCGGGGTCGGAGGAGTAGACACCACAGAGATGGGTCTGCCAGGTGAGTCTCTGAGGCGGAGACGAACAGTGCGGCTGGAGTGGGTGAGGCTTCCAGCATGTCTGCCTGCGACAGCCGTCCTTTCCCATCCCCTGGCTGCCCTGCCCCATGGGAAATGTTCCAGATCATTAGACCAAAACCCAGAAAGGAACATGTGTAGCTCCCGGTGCACACACGTGCTCTCTTTGGGAGCTCAGTTGCCTAATGTTCGTCTGAATCTGTTACCAGAGGCTGAGCAGAGTTTGGAACTGTGCCAGCAGGAAATGGCTCTGATTGTGTGGGATACACACGCACTGTGCCTCGCTGGGCTTCTAACTGTCCCCAGGGATGGTCTGAGCCCCAGCCTGAGCTCAGGGACAAATGGTTGTCCTGCTCCACAACACAGTCTTCAAGCAAGAGAGTGGACTTCGCCAGCTCACAAGAGACACTGAGTCTGTTAACCGGCAGGACACTGGTGGGGATTTTACTACCAGGCAAGGGACAGCTGGCTGGCATTTCTAGTTAGGTTGTAAGGACTCGTTAAGATCCAAAAGAAATGGACCACCCACATTCTGTTCCTCTTTGGTGCCCCCGCTGAGAAAATTGCACCCAGGTGGGTGCTGGATCATACTGAGGAGAGATGGACGGTGAGAGGCGCCATCTAGGCCCCTGAGAGGCTCTGCTCACAGAGCTTTCTCGTGCATTTGACAAATGAAAAACAGAATGCTCCACTGCATATGAGTGAAACTGCTCCCTCAGATCACGAGCGCCTCAGGCTGGGCTCCCCAGCCCAGTCGTCAATGTGCAATTGACGACTAGCTATGACTATCAGTCGTCACCGGGGCAGAAAATCATCCAGCAAGAAATGCGCCACCCACCCACCCCCGGCATCAGATAATCTATCCCAAGGCTAACATCATTCTCGGTTTATTTGTATCTGTTTCCTTTTACCAGGATGTTGAACGGAAACTTCCTGATAACCACGCAGGATGACTGTTTTTGAAAAGCTTATTATATTTATCGTTCCCTCAGTACCATTTACCTCTGGGGAGCTGAGCTGAGCCCAGCAGACCATACCCTAGAAGCCAGTGCCTATCAAGTCAATAGGGACAGGCATTCGATTCTGCTAGCCTGAGTGAGGCTTTGTTCAAAGGCTGGCTTGGCCCTTGAGAAATAGAAACAGGACACATGACAAAGGGCCAGAGTCTTTGGGAGAGCTTAAAGCCATCCCAGACAGCCTTAGAGTTCGTTATTTTCCCTCAAGGTATGCATGAGGCTTAGAGAAGTCAAGGAATGCCCTTGAATGAGCCGGTATGTGCGTTTGAATCTGTATGAATGCAAGAGTTATGTTCCCAACTGCTGGACTGTATACCTCCCCAAATATCCACAGACGGCTGCACATCTGGAGCTAGGTCTTCAATGTTCTCCAAAGAGACCAGAATTAAGTGGCAGGGCAAAGGGAACACTGTTTTCCAACGGAGATCTGAGGAGAAGCATCCATCTGGCTACCAGGAACACCGACCGAATGCTGGTCGGTTGGGTGGGCACAAGTAAGGGACGAAGCCTCCGTCAACGCTGTTTCCCTCCCTATCAATGTGCCACTGCTGCTGGGCATGCTGGCACACGAGTGTAAATCCTGCTGCATGCAGGAAACTAAAAGCAAGAGGATTAAGCATTCCAAGCCAGGTTGGGCTATACAACAAGGCGCTGTCTGTGGAGGGAAGGCAGGAATGGAGGAGGAAGAAACCATGGCTACGCTACCGATCCCCCCACTTGCCCTTTCAGCTTGTACGTCCTGGATTCTACAAGACCAATGAACTTCTCTGACACTGCAGAAGTTAAGAACTTGACTGTGAGCAGTGGCAAACAGTGGGAAAACGTGATTCCCTCTGAGAACCAGAGGTCCGTTCACAGAGATTAGAGTTTAGGTCACGTTACAATCTTTGAAAATGTCAGTGGCCAAGTGAGCCCCATATAGAGCTGAAATCCATTGGACCCGATCATTCTCCTTGATTCTATCTCTGAGCTCCCAGAAGCCCTTCTGTTATTCAGTCCACTTCCTTCCCTCTCATTTTTCTGAAACCCTGTTACACTGAGACAGGTGTCGCAGTGTGGCCCAGGGGTCACCTACAGCTAAAGCCTCGACTGTAAAAACACAGATGCCCAGGCTTCACACCGGAACAACTGAGGAGAAAGTTTTGATTTCTGCTTGCTCCAAAAATGTTTTTTTACAGGATTTCCAGATGATTCTACCACACACTAAAGTTTGTGACCACTTACCCTCGGGTGGAGGCTGCGAGTCAAGTCCTCCCGGAAATACCTGCATTTAAAACGTTGAAGCAGGGTCCAGCAAGATGTCTCAGCAAACAGGGTTCTTGCCCTCTAACCTGTCCACCTAAGTTTGATCCCCAGAACATACATGCTGGAATTTACAGAACAGACTCCCACAAGCTGTCCTCCAGCCCCCATACATACTCCATGGCATGTGTGAGTGTGTGGGTGCACACACACAAAGAAGTAAATAAACAAGTGAATCTAACAGTTGAAGCTATGCGGTAATTATGATGAAATCATGGGCAGTCGCAAGTGGTCTGGAAGGAGTGAAGAGAGACCCGAGGGAGCCCAGGATCCTCTTAAAATCCTCACACAGGCCTTGGGTGTTGCTGCCTTTGGATGCTAAAACCACTAAACATCAGATTATCCTCACTGATATACGTTAGTTATATTTAGAAGAAAGTGTGGGCTTAGTTTTTTTTTTTTTTTTTTTTTTTTTTTTTTTTTGAGACAGGGTTTCTCTGTGTAGCCCTGGCTGTCCTGGAACTCACACTGTAGACCAGGCTGGCCTCGAACTCAGAAATCCGCCTGCCTCTGCCTCCCAAATGCTGGGATTACAGGTGTGTGCCACCACGCCTGGCTTTAGATTAAAAACAACAACAACAACAACAACAAAAAAAAAACCCTACTTTTAATAAGGGTTCTCTGTTGTAGGATTTCCCCTGTCCAATCCAATTACATTAGTGCAGAGGAGGTCTGTGATTGGACAGGGAAAAGGGAGGCGGAGCTAAGAGTTACAGAGACAGGGAGCATCTCAGGGTGGGAGGAGAAGGAAGATGGCTGCGGACATGAACCCGCATGGTGTTTACCAGCCACAAGTAGTTTAACCGGGAGAAAGCTTTTATCATTATCATTTGGCTCTGAAATTATTGCCTTGGCATCTTGTAAATTGTGATATTATTAATACACAAATCTGATTGGTTAATTAAGCTTTAAGAGTCTTGATCGTACCGGGTTACTAGGTATTACGCAACTGCAAGGTTGGCGGTTCCATTGGGTTACTAGAATGTGGGACAGATCTGATGGCAAAGAAGAAACTAGTGGCTCGGGGAAGAAGCAAGCCAGATGCTGCAGGGGCTAGCTGGAGAGAGGTCTCACGACAGTTCTCAAACTCTTTGACCCCCCACCCCTTCTAGCCCACAGGTCTGGTGTGTGTTGCCACAACTGTTGTCCAAATGTTGGAGAGAAAAATGGTAAGTAGGTCAAGGGGATGTGGATCTGTTTAGAAGTAATTTTTAGGGCGATTTTAATCTCCATTTGTCTGGATACCAGCAGTCCAGTTGTCAGGATAGCAAACACGAATCAGCAACAGTGGAACAATCCAGCAGAAACTGCTAGGCCTCCACCCAATCAATATGAGTCAGTGGGAGCAACTAGAGCCCGCTGGGACATCAGGAGAAATGCTCTGCTGTGCCTCTCTCAATGAAGTGAAGATCAGCAAAGACAAAGACAAATAAAGCATTGCAAAGCTAGCTATGTAAGCGCTCAGTCACTGTCCCTTGAGTCTTATTTATACTCTTTCCAAACATCATGTGTCCTCCCATGGGTCTTGCCAGCAAAACACCACATGAGTCTATATCATATCCTGACATATCCAAAAACTTCCACTTCAAGAAAACATTGAACGATTTGATTTTCAAATGTGTCTTAATCAAATGTCATCATTCCTTGGCAATCAAATATATTGATGTCTTCAACTCTATTATTGAAGTTGACTTTTATTTTGTGACTATTTAAGAAAATGTCAAATTTTCATCTTGTAAAGATTCTTCTTTTATCATTTGAGGCTTAAAGGCTCATTTTTTTTTCTGCGTGTGCATGCATAAGTGTGCAAGCTCATGTGCATGGAGATACGAGGACCACCTTAGGTGCTGTTCCTTGGAAGTTCTTCACCTTGTGCTTTGAGGCAGAGTTTCTCACTAGGACCCAGGGATTGCCAGCTTGGCAAGAGTGCCTAACCTGCTGGGCAGTGGTGGCACATGCCTTTAATCCCAGCACTTGGGAGGCAAAGGCAGGCAGATTTCTGAGTTCGAGGCCAGCCTGGTCTACAGAGTGAGTTCCAGGACAGCCAGGGATACACCAGGAAGGGGGTTACAAGGGAGGAGAAAAGGAGTGGCTACCCAGAAAACTCTAAAGATCTACTTGTCTCAGCCTTCTGAGACCAAACACTAGGATTACAAACATGTCCCACCATGCCCGGCTTTGTATGGGTACTGGGGATCAAATGCAGGTCATTATGCTTACCCAGCAAGAACGTTGCCAACCCAGCCTTCTCTTCAGCCATCTTAAATGTATTTTTTTCGTGTCCCAGATGAAGAGTCATGAAAAGCTGGCAGCCCACCTGGGCTGTGTGTACTGCGTCTTTTAGATGGAATTTCGCCCATTCTGGCTGCACAGGGAATTGTTATCCATGTTTCAGTCCTTGGAGCTTAGATGATGCCCAGCAAAGAACAGATCTTCAGAGTCACTTGCTATATGTTAAATGATGCCAAGGTAAAGTTTTGTTTCATAAACAACATATAACACAGATGGGTTTTCTGCAATGCTCAGCTACCATGTTCTAAATCAGTTTTAGAGAGTGATAAATGGATTAAATTGCTATTTTCTTTTTCAAGTCAGGGAAGTCTGTTGGTATTTCTCTTTAAATTGAAGTTGACATGTGTGAGTGGCACCGTTCCCGTTGGATGGAATCAGACTTAGGGGGTTTACGCTTGTTTGGTAAAGCAGAAGTAATTTGGTTTTTTTGTTTGTTTGTTTGTTTTTTTCCAAACACTTAAGCTTCTAGTGATGCAACATTTTTCAGAGAGATTTAAGAAAACAGGTGGTTGGTGGCAAAGGGTCTAGGTAGCTAAGATTTCTTCTTGCATTCTTGTAAACCTTGACCCAAAATGACCTCTGTCCTCCCCTTGTCTCATAAAGATGTGTGTGCTAACTGGGAGGCCAGGGAGAGAGCTCATTTGGCAAAGCCGAGCTGTACAAGTGTGAAAACCACCGTGCATAGTAATGCACACCTTAAATCCTAGCACTTGTGAAGCAGAGGCAGGAGGAGCTCCGTAAGTTCAAGGCCAGTCTTTCTTCATAGTGAATTCCAGGATAGCCAGGAAAACATAGAGAGACTCTGTCTCAAAAAATAAAAAATAAGAAACAAAACCAACCCCTTCCCCCCCCCAAAAAAAATATGAGAACCTGAGTTCAGACCCCCCTGGTGCTACAGTGAAAAAAGGAAACACAGGGCTCAGTGCTACAGACCTGCAGTCCCAGCGCTAACCAGCTGAGAGGGGGCACAGAAGAGACCTTGGAAGGTTGAGGGCCAGCTAGCAATGGCAGGGACCAATGAGAGATATTGGAATAAATTGCTTTTCTGAGGGGTCGCTACATCCCTTTTTATGCCTAAATACCTATTGGGGGTTTCTACCCTGCTTTTGCCTGTATAGTTCTCAAGTAAAGAACACAGAGACGCCACACTTTCTTAGTCAGCTGCAGGCACCGTGCTGGGCAGGTGCTGAGCTATGATAATCCTTTCATCTGTAAAACCACACAAATGTCAGCCACTTGCCAACATGGTGTCTCCCAGGCTGTTTCTGCTCCACCAGCCTGTCCTCTGGGTGAACTTCCCTTGGCCATGTGTCCCTAGTATATCTTGTCTAATTCTCTCTCTCTCTCTCTCTCTCTCTCTCTCTCTCTCCTCTCTCTCTCTCCCCTCTTCCCTGTGGCTTCTCTCAAGATCCCTTACTCAATTTTAAGTTCTGCCTTCCTATCCTCTCTACCCAGTCATAAGCGCCAGCCATTTTATTTATTTATTTATTTATTTATTTATTTATTTATTTTTGGGGTGTTTTTTTTTTGTTTGTTTTTTTCGAGACAGGGTTTTTCTGTGTATCCCTGGCTGTCCTGGAACTCACTCTGTAGACCAGGCTGGCCTTGAACTCAGAAATCCGCCTGCCTCTGCCTCCCAAGTGCTGGGATTAAAGGCGTGCGCCACCACCGCCCGGCCATTTATTGACCAAACGGGAATTAACAGTAAACATTCTTCACAACACATTGGTTATATAACATACCAGGTAACCCCAACAGAGAGATCCTGTCTCAAACAAAAAAGGTAGAAGGTACACACGTACACACACACTCACACACTCACACATATATATACTCCCACACATACACTCACATACATACACACTCACACATACACTCACACACTCACACACCCACTCATACTCACACATACATTTACATACACTCATACACTCACACACTCACACATTTACACACTCACATATTCAGTCACACACATTCCATGGCCTCTGTGATGGTTTGCATATGCTCATCCCAGAGAGTGGCAGTGATTAGAAGGTGTGGCCTTGTTGGAGGAAGTGTGTCACTGTGGGGTTGGGCTTAGAGATCTTTCTCTTAGATGCCTGAGGATTCCAAGTCTGTTCCTGGCTTCCTTTGGATAAAGATGTAGAACCCTCAGCTCCTCCTGCACCACGCCTGCCTGGATGCCGCCATGCTTCTGCCTTGATGACAATGGACTGAACCTCTGAGTCTGTAAGCTAGCCCCAAGTAAATGCTGTTTTTCTTTTATAAAACTTGCGTTGGTCATGGTATCTGTTCACAGCAGTAAAACCCTAACTAAGACAGCCAGCCTCCTTTGGAAGAGGCTAACCCTCCAGTGACCCTTCATGTTCCCGACCAGCAGGTCCAGTTATTCCAGGGTCCCCGAAGAGGAGCTACCTGGGGGTGATGGGGGGGGGAGAAAGAACAAGACCAAACAAGGACTATTGTCAAGGTCTCATTTAATATTCAGAAAGCAATGGCTTATAAGCAGTACGGAGGGGAAGTGAGACAAAGGACGATAAATCTTGAAACAGTCAGGTGGGATGTCTTGGAATGCAGGGATAAGGACACTTAGGTTGAAGGCCAGTTTATCAATTAACTGGTTCCTGTAAGGAGGTCCAGTATCTAAATAATCAGCCAGTTTATTGCTTCAGCCAGTTCCTGATACAGCAGATGAAAGAAGGTGAAATAGGAGCACTTGTGAGATGCTTGCACTCCAGTCCCTAATTAAGGCATTCAGGCGGTGAGAGCAGAGGTGACTGTTGAGAAAGGAGGACGACTTATTTAGGGGAGGGAGACAGGGTGATGCTAGTCCAGATGGCTCAGGACTTAGTGGAGATTGTCCAGGGATGCCCCTTGTCTTTATGGCCTGTTGGTTCCTGGAATCTTCCTGTGCCATTAGTTCATGGGAAAGGCTTTTGTTTAACAATCTCACAATCCTGTAGCAGCCATCTCAGGGCTGAGCGTTTGTGGCCGTGTAGCTTAGAATGGCTCCTTACACCTTCATACCTCTGCTGCCTTTAGCCTTGGTGCACATCTCCCTGGTCCACACTTACTCATGAGACTTCTGGTTCTCTGGATGGGAGGAAACACTGAGTCCTCTGGACTCAGCACACAGGGGCATCTGCCTTGGGGGGCATCAACCTTGGGTCCTTAGTTATTTGGGGTTTTGTTATCCTGTCCAGAAACATGTAATGGGGAAATGCCTTTCTATGAGTGTACAGAAGGCTCGATTCATGATGACTTCAACAAGAATGTGTCTCCTCATATAAGAAGACACAGAGACACAGGGTAACAAGGTCACACCCAGATTCTCACCTCATTCTGCTATGTTCACTGGGGAAGATTTTGCATTCAGTTGTCCTCTGTGCACGGTGTTCACAGCCAAACCTTGAGAGAAATCACACTTCCTCTGTGGAGGACAGACCCATGATGCCAAGCTTCTGTCATCATCCCTCGTGCAATGTCCTCCCTGTGACCTGCTTCCACCGACAGAATGCAGCAAAGGTGACCATGGGATATACGTGATTTCACGCGTGTCTCATGTTATGCAAAACTGTAGCATCCATCTTGCTAGAAAACTCTTCAATGCAGCAACCTTCCGTGATGTAAATCACCATCTGTAGCGACATATGAGTGTATGTGTGGGAGTATATATGTGTGAGTGTGTGTGTGAGTATGTACGTGTGAGTGTATGTGTGAGTGTGTGAAAGTGTGGGAGTGCATGTGTGTGAGTGTATATGTGTGAGTGTGTGAGTTGGTGTGTGAATGTGTACGTAAATATGTGAGTGTATGTGTGTAAGTGTAAGTGTGTGTGTATGTGAGTGTGCATATGTGTGTGAGTGTGTGAATGTATGTTTGAGTGTGTGAGTAAATGTGAGTGTATGTGTGTAAGTTCAAGACCAACCTGTGCTGAATAACAGGCTCCAGCCCACCCTGGCGTACACTGGGAGACCTCGCCTCAAAAAACTGAAAGTGGGTGGACTGTGAGCAGAACCACAAGGCTCAACCCTCCACAAAGAACATTTTTAGCAGCTCCTGTTTAAGTCTCTTTTCTTGCTGCTGTGAGAAAATATCTGAAAAGAACCAGCTTTAAAAAGGAAGGGCCTTTTTGTCTTACAGTTAGAAGGGACACACTCCACTATAGCAGGGGACACATGACAGCCGGACCCTGAGGTAATCAGTGCCAGGAAGTGGGACCAACTGTAGCAAAACAAAACAAAAACCCAAGGTTTACCCACAGTGACCCTCCTCCTCCATCAAGGCTACAACTCATAAAGGTTCCCCAGCTTCCAGACAGAGCCACCATCTGGGACCAAACACTAGAGTCTATGGGGCCATTTCACCTTGAACTCATAACACCCCCAAGTGAAACCTCACGCCTGCCCGCAGCCATTGTCCAGACCCTCAGCCATCCATGCCTGAGCCTAGCTTAGAGACATGGTTGCTACTGCAACATTGGCTGGCCCAGCCCTACCCTCCTTCTCTGAGCCAAGCCCTCATGAGTATTGTCTGTGATCACTTTCCAAAGAATTCACACACACACACACACACACACACACACACACACACGCGCGCGCGCGCGCGCGCATTCTGTATGGCCATGAGGAGTCGTGTAAGTCAAGAAGCTAAGTCATACTTGGCAGTCAGCAAAAACAAACAAAAAAAACACAAAAACGTAAAAACAAAACAAAAACAGGTTTTCACCACAGAAGGCATGATGCCAGGAAGCAAAAGGGCTGGCTGTAAAGTGAGCCTTGTGGGCATTGATATGGAGAAACAGAAGAATCCATTCGGCTTCTTAACTGAAGAAAGCACATTCTCCTCACAGAGCTTTCAAACCGGCCTCTCACACAGAGACCTCTGCGTGACTAACGGACAGAGATCCACCCTCTGTGGGCACCCAACACAGAGTCCTCTGGCCAGAGACTGGAGTGGGCTCCTTGCTGATAGTCTCCCCTCAAAGATAAGTAAATGAAAACCACCCGGGGAAAGCCGCCATTAACGTTACAGGCTTTCTGGGGCAGGTTCACTGGTGCTGAGAAGCAGGTGTGCTGTCCCCAGCTCCCTCCAGAGTCCCCGGAGAAGGAATTTATGAGCCACCACATTTCCACTCCCTTCCTTGGCATTTATTGGCTTTTTGATGAATGTTCGAGCAATTTTTCTGTCAACAGCTTCTCATTAGGGGCCTGGCGATGTTCTCTCCGACCATTATTTTGCTCAATATCACGCCTGGTCACTGCGAGGAGAAGAGGTCCCACTTAGAAGTCATCCATCTCCGGGGCAGCAAAGGCTCCAATAATCCACTCCCCACCCCTGTTGTGGCGACAGCCGCCCTGGGGCATGCACAGGGAATTGAGACAAACGGCCAGGCTGCTGCGAATCTCACATCCTCTCGCACCCGGCCTCCCTTCTCTAAAGGCTGATTTCAGCTCTGATCCTGTTTCTTTTTAAAAATAAATTAAGGGGAGCTTGGTGGTGAAATGATTCCTCGGGAGGGATGTTATAGGAGGTGGGATGATGTTACAGGAGGTGGGAAGTCCGCCTTGGGGCAGTCTAGAGAACTCTCAGGTACAGGGGAGCAGCCGGTGACCTTAATGAGCTGTTCACTTCAGCCCTGAACTGCACCCTGCCTTGAATCCTTGCGGCATGGGGAAGCATTTGGAGGCCTTCCTGGTACTTCCGCCATTCTGAAGCATCCATATCTACTTTAATATGCCTCCTCCACCAGCCCTGCCAGCAGGCACAGGAATCTAATCTGGTCTAACACATCTCAAAAATGTTTTCTGCGAACAATTCCAAAAACAGAGAAAAACTGAGAAAGACTGTAAAAGCAAACCAAACCAAAGAGACCCAGATTCGCTACCACATTTTGACAGCAATCCTATTCATGGCTGCCTTTCCTCCTCCTCCACCTTCCCTCCCACACCCAAGACTTTCGTAGAGCAAGCCCAGAACACATTTAATTCTTTATTAGAGACTACTAATGTCTGGCCACTCCTCGAGCACGGCTTGACACTAGATGCCTCTCTGAGAACACAGTCCCCTCCAAGGAGCAATTTGGCCAAGGATCTCGGAATACCCCCTCTACAGGGAAGCAGCCAGGGGGCGGAGCTTCCTTGCTGGGGTCCTTGTTAGAGTAACAGTAAGTCTTGCTGTTAGTACTCTGTCTAAGCTCCACCCCACAATTACCTGGCAATAGGGTATGGGGTATGTCCCGCCTCATAGATCTGGCCCACTATAGAAGGGGCTGCTTGCCCCTCCTCTCTCTCTCTCTCTCTCTCTCTCTCTCTCTCTCTCTCTCTCTCTCTCTCATTGCTCTTGCCTCTCTACACTCTCACCTCTCTGCCCCTCTTGGGCTCTCCTCCCCTCCCCCCTCACTCCACGTGGTCATGGCCGGCCTCCACTCCTCTCTACTTCTCTTTCTCTCTCTCTCTCTCTCTCTCTCTCTCTCTCTCTCTCTCTCTCTCTGCCTCTCTCTGCCTCTACTATATCACTATATCATTAACTCCAATCCTCTTCCCTGAATAAACTCTATTCTATACCATGTCGGTGTGTGCGTGGTCCCTCAGGGGGAAGAGGTGCCTGGGCATGGGCCTGCCTAGGCATCCCCCTTCCCCACACCGCTTTACCACACTCTCTAATCCCCTTCTTCTCTCTCCATTTATAATCCCATCACCTGCTGGATAACTCCTCACGGTCGGGATAACTGCAATTTCAATGCAACTAGGAGGCCCTACAAGCATATAGCAACCAAAAGGCCAGGACGATGAGACGTCTCATAAAGCATGAGACAGAGAGGTAGCTTACACGACGCCCAGGAGTCATTCAGACAGGTGCAATGGTCGAAATCCAAAAGTAATTCCCCTTAAAGTGTCGTTTATAATACGTTTGCGTGGCTTTACTACACACACAGTGTGCTGGAAAGGAACCAGGTGCGTTGAAAAGTCATTCATTTCATTGCTGTTCGTGTTTAGAACTTTACTACGAGTCCTTCACCATCTGGAGCGCTGCATCCACATGTGGTGTGTCCCACAGTGTTCCGGGTCTCTGCCCGTCTGTGCAGACGGCATTCTCCAGTTCACAGAGATTCTGCGTGGAGCTGGGGGGCACCTGGCGGTTCCATTGGTCTTCACTGCGGAGGTGAAGGCATTTCCACATAGAAACATGTCGGGCTTGGCCATTAGAAAGCACCGCGTGGTTCAGAGTCCAGGCTCTCTTGTATAAATTATTTCACTAGCACCGAGGATTGTTTAGCGTGGTTATCTGGTTGCTATTTCATACCGCCTCACCATTTTAACCCAAGCTTGCTTGCTTGCTTGGTTGCTTTCCTTTTCTTATTTATTTATTTATTCATTCATTCATTCATTTATTTATTTATTTATATGCTGGATGCAGTTTCCCCTTCCTCCTCTCTTCCCAGTCATTCCCCCTCCCCCTTCCCCACTCCTCCTCCATTTCTCTTCAGGAAAGGGCAGGCCTCCCATAAATGTCAACCAACCTTGGCATATCAAGCTGCAGTAAGACTAGGCACATCTTCTCCTGATGAGGCTAGACAAGGTAACCCTGTAGTGGGAAAGGGTCCCAAAGGCGGGCAACAGAGTCAGAGACAGCCCCTCTCCCACCGTTAGGAGTCCCACGGGAAGACCAAGCCGCACGACTGGTATGTATGTGCCGAGGGCCTAGGTCTGTCTGTCCCACGCTTGCTCTCTGGTTGGTGGTTCAGTCGCCGTGAGCCCCTATGGGCCCAGGTTAGTTGATTCTGTAGGTTTTCTTCTTGTATCCTTGATCCCTCTGGTTCCTTCAATCCTTCCTCCCCATCTTCCTCAGGACTCCCCAAGCTCCAGCTAATGTTTGGCTCTGGGTCTCTGTATTTATTTCCATCAGCTGCTGGATGAAGCCTCTCTGATGACAGTAACCCAAGCTTTGAACGAGCACTCCTCCCAGAACTGTGGGAAACAGGAGACTAACTTTGGGGTAAGAGAGAAGTTTCAGGAAGTGTGTGTGTGTGTGTGTGTGTGTGTGTGTGTGTGTGGACAGGCAGGAAGAAGAAAATCCAAGCAGCAGATGGGAAACATGTATCTAATACTGTGCACTCCCCAGGCCCAAATAAAAGTAGGATAACACTTTACGGTGAACGGTTTGAGAAAACAGACTCAAGGGACTCTAAATAGCACATGGGAAAAAGTCATGCAGAAGATGCTCCCATCCAGATTCCCAACACACGGCCTAGCCAGATCACCCCACGGTGACAGGCAAGGGATAAACTACAAGCAATCAGCCACAGAGGTCCTCACGGCTGAGGAGAGTCTTACATTAAAAGAAAGCAATGTGGAAGAAACGAGCTATACAGCAGAGGGGAAAAAATAGCGTGCCAGAGAGGAGCCTCAGCATGCCAGAGAGGTGCCTCAGCTGGTAAAAGTGCCTGTGTGGTACCTGAGTTCAGATCCCAGAACCTGTGTGAAAAAGCCAGATGTAGTGTCCTACCTCTGCAATCCCAAGACTCATGAAGGAGATGGGAGGCAGAGACAGGGGGATAACCCAAATGCCCTCAGACCTGATCGCTTGGCGAGCACGGCGCAGCAGAGAGACCTTCTCAACAGGGTAGGAGAGGAGAGCCGACTCCTGAAAGCTGTCCTCCCAACTCACACGCTCTGGGGCACACACCTGCTCTCATTCCTGTATACACACCACACACAATAATAATAATAAACAAGAATAGTTATAAAACAACAGCCAGCGGCTAGAGGAATGGCTCGGCAGTTAAGAGCACTGACTGATCTTCCAGAGGACACAGGTTTCCAGCACCCACATGGCAGCTGACAATCATCTGTACCTCAAGTTCCTGGGGATCGGATACCTTCTCTCTCTGGCATTGTGGGCACCGCATGCACATGGTACACAGGCAAAACACATAGAATAAAAATACATAAATATTTTACAAATATAATAATGATCACCACGATACTCTTGAGAAAAAAGAAACTGTATTCAAAAAAAGAGCAAGTTGTTATACATATATGTGTGCACACATGTATATGCGTGTAACATAGATATAGGTGAGTCTCAACATAGGATTGTTTGACTTAACAATTTTTGGATTTTACAAGGGTGTGGTACCAGCACACATTGAGCAGAAATGTTCTAATCTCTCCCAGGACTAGTGATATACAGGAGGACTCTGCCTTGGGGTCCTGGAACAGCAGCAGTTCCCAGGTGGCCTTGTTAATTGACAATGACACATTGGCTAAGCTATTATGTTTGGTAGGCAAAGCAGATTAGAAATGTTTTTGACTCATGGTATTTCCAATGTGTGTGGGAGAGGTTTCATTGACACATAACCCCATTAGATATCAAGGAACATCTAAGTGTATATGTGCTCAGGTGTGTGCATGTGGGCATATGAACATGTATGCACGAACTCACATGTAGATACCTGAAGATAATCCAAAGTGTCATTCAGGAGCAGTGCCTTATTCTGAGATCTAGTCTCTCACTGGTCCAGAACTCACCACCACATGAGCTGGGGTGGCTGGCCAGAGAGCCCTGAGGGATCCTCCCTGAATCACACCTATGCACCTCCACAGCTGTGGTGGCTACTCATGGTTATAAACTTGTCTACATCTGGAATTAACTAAAACCCAAGTGGCTAGGCATAACTGAGAGGGTTTCCCCCTCCCCTTAATTAAATCATTTGATGCGGGAAGACACACTTTTAATCTACACCATTTAGGGTGGGAAGATATACTTTGTTTTTTTTTTTTTGTTTGTTTGTTTGTTTTTTTTTTGTTGTTGTTGTTGTTTTGTTTTGTTTGTTTTTTTGAGACAGGGTTTTTCTGTGTAGCCCTGGCTGTCCTGGAACTCACTCTGTAGACCAGGCTGGCCTTGAACTCAGAAATCTGCCTGCCTCGGCCTCCCGAGTGCTGGGATTACAGGTGTGTGCCACCATGCCCGGCTGGAAGATATACTTTTAATCTGGATTTTTTTTTCAAGACAGGGTTTCTCTGTATAGCCCTGGCTGTCCTGGAACTCACTCTGTAGACCAGGCTGGCCTCGAACTCAGAAATCCGCCTGCCTCTGCCTCCCAGAGTGCTGGGATTGCAGGCGTGCGCCACCACTGCCCGGCATAATCTGGATTTTTTTGAGGTGGGAAGATCCAACTCTAACCTGGGCCGCGCCCTCTGCTGGCAGCCTGTATAAAGGGCATGGAAGAGAGCCGCCTGCTCCCTTCACCCGCTTGCTCACGCTCGCTGACAAGGATTTACTGGCGTTAGAGCCTCCATCTTCAGGATCTGGCATACACTGAAGACCTGCCGAGACGTCCAGCCTTGTGGACCGAGCAACTACTGGATTCTTGGACCCTCCATTGGCCGACCACTACTTTTGGACTAGCTGGACCACAGCCTATAAGCCATTCTAATAAATCCACTTTAAATAGATAGATGATAGGTAGACAGACAGACAGACGATTCTATTTTATTAGTTCCGTTCCTTTAGATCCTCTAAATCAACACCCAACTTTTTAAATGTGGCTCTGAGGATCCAACTCAGGCCGCTTTGTTTACAAGGTGTGGTGTTTAAATAGGTTTGGCCCAGATAGATTCATGTTTGAATGTTGGCCCATCAGGAGTGGCACGGTTAGGAGATGTGCCCTTGTTGGGGTGAGCGTGTCCCTGGGGAAGCTGTCTTTGAGGTCTTATATACGTTCACGCTCCGCCCAGTGTAAATCAGTCTCCGCCTGGCTGCCTGTGGATCCAGGTGTTGACCGCTCAGCTCCTCCCGCACCGTGTCGGCCTGCCTGCACGCTGCCATGCTTCCCGCCATGATGACAATGGACTAGACCTCTGAAACTGTGAGCCAGCCCCAGTGAAAGAGTCTTCTTTTTAAGAGTTGCCTCCGTCATAGTGTCTTCACAGCAATGAAAATCCTAACTATGCCAGGTAGTGGTGGCGCACGCCTTTAATCCCAGCACTTGGGAGGCAGAGGCAGGCGGATTTCTGAGTTCGAGGCCAGCCTGGTCTACAGAGTGAGTTCTAAGACAGCCAGGGCTACACAGAGAAACCCTGTCTCGGGGAAAAAAAAGAAGGAAAGAAAGAAAGAAAGAAAGAAAGAAAGAAAGAAAGAAAGAAAGAAAGAAAAGAGAAAAGAAAAGAAAAGAAAAGAAAAGAGAAAAGAAAAGAAAAGAAAAGAAAAGAAAAGAAAAGAAAAGAAAAGAAAAGAAAAGAAAAGAAAAGAAAATCGGGAACTAGGAAGGGGGAAAGCCTTTGGAATGTAAACAAAGAATATAGAAAATAAAAATAAATTAAAAAAAAAAGAAAGAAAATCCTAACTACAACACAAGCACTTTACTGAGTCCATCTCCCAAACACAGAAAAGTCTATGTTTTATATATTATTACCTCTCATATATGATTTTATATGTACATGAAAGAAACATACAAGAATCTAAAAGATCTTTAAAAGCACAAATTCAATAAAGTTGTCATATTAAATGGGGGGTGGGGACCTCTTGAAAACAGCTGAAACAGAAACACTAAGGAAGGGGCTGGGACACCCAGCTCAGTTCCTTTGTTGTTTTGAGACAGAAGCAACAGTTCCCAAAATTAAGAACAGAGGAAAGGGAGAAAGAAGCCCTTAAGGAAATAATCCAAGCAACATTCTTAAAACTAAAAAACCATTTCCACATTAAAAGGACATGTCTGCTCGGGCTATGGGTAAAAACTGACCTTTCAAGGCTGAATCGCTAGAAATCTCAGAACAAGAACAGAGAAAAGATGCCTGAAGCCAGTGGGGGAAGTCTATGGATTGCGATGACCATCTGACCATCGTGTTGGTAAGTCCTCATCTGTGGTTTGAGCTCCCTGGGATGCTGGCTTGAGAAGTAGGGTTGTTCTCCAACCCCCTCACGCCCCAGGCAATTTCAGACTCAGACGTGTTTGTCTTGAACTATCTTCCAAGGCTCTTTGTCTCGGGACAAGTTCCCCACCCTCAACCCTGTGACCAGGAAGGAAGAGACCAGCAAAAGAGCTCAAGAGGAATAAGACTGCATTCTTGAGAAAAGCTAGAAACTCTTTCCAACAGAGGCTCCTGCTGTTTATCTCATGCTATAAAAGTGCCCACAGGGAGGTCTGGCCTATGAGGCTCAGCCTAGAGAAGCTCATTGGTGGAGACAGAGCTCAATAGGGAACTCCAGTTGACTGCCTCTACTTCCCCAGGTGGTGTCTGCTGGGTGTTTGTGAGCCCCACCCACCCCAATTGGATGGCATCACTTTTTTTGCTGTGGCCTTTTATGTGTGGGCCTCACCCAAGGGCTCTGTTGGCCTGGGACTCTACTGGGAACCTCAGCTGGTTGTCTCAATGGGCCTTCCCCAGTCAGTTTCTGCTGGATGGTTGTTTTGTTGTTGTTGTTGTTGTTATTGTCTTTCTGTGTAACAGCCCTGGTTGTTCTGGAACTCACTCTGTTGACTAGGCTGGCCTCTGCTTACTGATTGCTGGGATTAAAGGCGTACGCCACCACACCCGGCCTTCTGCTGGATGTTTTGAGGACCAGATTTGATGGTGTTTTGCAGTCTGTCTATCTATCTATCTATCTATCTATCTATCTATTTATCTAAATATCTATCTATCTATCTACCTACCTACCTACCTATCTATCATTGCTGTTTATTCTTTTACTCTGGCTTACTGGATACTTAACAAACCGAGTCACTTAAGGCTGGAAGTGTGGCTGTCATGGGTCATTCTTCAAACTGCATGAAATGGAGACAAAAACCCTTCACCTCAAATGCGTAAGAATGAAGCTTCAGACTCCACAGCAATGCCAGAATCAGGGAAACGACAGAGCAAATCTGTCCAGACATCAAAGAAACAGGATTGCCAATCTTGTCCTAAAATACAACAATAAAACAAGAATTTTGCCCCAGGTGCACATGTCATAAAGACAGTGGCCTCCTCCTCCCACCTTTTTCCAGAACGTGTTGAGGAATTGTCCCTCTCAACAGAGGAAACACAGAAGAAGCAGAGGAGTGAAACCAGGGTTTCAAACCCGCCAGGGAGGAAAGGGAACCCAGGTAGCGATGCTGGGGTGAAGTCGGGATTAAGGGCGTGGCTTTGCTCTTGCCTGTGCTGGGGTGAAGTCGGGGATTAAGGGCGTGGCTTTGCTCTTGCCTGGCTCCAGGCTGGTGTTTCAGGTCCGGTCAGCCTCCTGAGCCATTCCTCTAGCCCATCTCCTATCATATTTACATTATCAAAAATATGCGTGACGGGTTATATTTGGGGATATATATATATCTGCAAATACAAATATGCATGCAATAACAACTGTTTAAAAAAAAAAAAACGTGGCCATGAATTTGAAGGAGAACAGGGAAGGGCATAGGAGAGGAGCTGGAGGGAGGGAAGGAGAAATGCTGTAACTAAACTACAATCTCAGAAGTAAACGAATCACTAAATAAAATTTACCTTGGGATAACAGAAAAATATGTGTATGTGTGCTGGTGTGTATGCGTGCGCGTGTGTGGGCGTGCGCACGCGCGCGCACGTGTGTGTGTGTGTGTGTGTGTGTGTGTGTGTCTGTGTGTGTGTGTGTCTGTGTGTCTGTGTGTCTGTGTGTCTGTGTGTCTGTGTCTGTGTGTGTGTCTGTGTGTCTGTGTGTCTGTGTCTGTGTGTCTGTGTGCATGCAGAAGCCAAAGGACAACATCAGGTAGCATTCCTCAGGTGCTGTCTGTCATGTTTTGCCAGAGTCTCTGGCTGACTAGGAACTAGCCAGGCCAGCTGCCTTTCAAGTCCGGAGGATGCGTTTGCCTCCGCCTCCCAGCAGAGGTGACAGGCATGAACCACTAAGCACAGAATTTTTAATGAGGATTCTGGGACTTGTGCGTGCTCACATGACAAGTACTTTATCCACTAAACCCATCAAAATAAAAGTTTTGGGTTTTTGGGTTTTTTTGTTTTGTTTGGTTTGGTTTGGTGTTTTCTTTGTGTAGCCCTGGCTGTCCTGGAACTCACTCTGTACACCAGGCTGGCCTCGAACTCAGAAATCTGTCTGCCTCTGCCTCCCAAGTGCTGGGATTAAAGGCGTGCGCCACCACCTCCCCAGCATAAAAGTTATTTTTAACACACCCTACCATCTACTTCTGGGTTCACTCGTTAAGCATTGGTGTTGTTTAGTTTGTCCATGGTGTCCTGTCGGAGGGGGGATGGAATATTTAATAGCCATCGAACGACATGTAAACCTATAGTCAGTCCTACATAGAAAAGGAAACTGGTCGGACAAGCACAGAGGAGGCAGAGATGGGAACTGAAACGTTAGCAGGAGGCTTAACCGAAATGAAGGGACCGTGAAAAACCTATTTAAAACCCTATGGTTAGCCGGGCGTGGTGGCGCACGCCTGTAATTCCAGCACTTGGGAGGCAGAGGCAGGCGGATTTCTGAGTTTGAGACCAGCCTGGTCTACAGAGTGAGTTCCAGGACAGCTGGGGCTATACAGAGAAACCCTGTCTCGGAGAAAAACAAACAAACAAACAAACAAACAAACAAACAAAAAGCCTATGGTTTTTCTAACCCAAGACGAAACTCAGTTAGATGTGATAGTACAACACAGACTCACTAAAGGGGACAGGGGATACTCAGGGGTAAAGGTGTAAGCAGATCTAGGGGGACCGGGGAAGAGAGGGTAGTTGTGGGTTAGACAAAACTAAGGGTTCATGAAGAAGCTTTGTGGAAACCAACCAGCTCGCAAGCAAATTAAAAATGCTTTTAACTGAAGAATTTGAACAGAAGTACCCTTGCGTGGGTGGACGGGGCTGCTCCCCAAAGATCTGGGTTGTTAAATAAAAATCTCAGTGCCGATCATGGGTTATCTCTATGAATATTGGTCAGAGAGGCCCCAGAGGCCCCCAAAATAATATAAGCTCTTGCTGTTGCTCCTGGTTGCCCACCATAGCCAGATAGCAAGACTCTATTGGGAAAGATGCCACCCGCTTTGGATGCAGGTGTAAGGAAATCAATATCAAACTGGCCAGGAACCCCGGCCCTGCTGAGCAGCTCACAGAGTGCCAGAAGCGCTCTACAGGATTCTTGGAGGCAAAGAAAACCATCAATGTCTTGCCTGGCACTGGACCCTGCATGCTATGATATGGGCCTGCTGGCAACATATGGCCCTTGGTGTAATAGTGGTATTACAGATATAGGGGTATACAGATGCTTTCTTATTAAATTTGAGTCTTGCTCAAAGGGGGGGATTTCATGCCCAGTCCTGTAAGCCTGGTCAAAAGCCCAAGACTAAGGAGGTCATAGGCCCTAAGGGGAACCTACCTTTGTGGTTTGTCTAAGTGGCCATGTTGTCAAACTGACTTCTAAATATCTAAAATACCTTCTACATACTCACAGATTTGTGCTACTCTTAACTTTGGTCAGAGAAGCTTCTTTTTGCAGTAGGTAGTGGTTAAGGCAGAGACCCATAACTGGTCACAAAGTCAAGTGTCCAGCCTTGGACAGGTTATCAGGATCACCCTCTCACCTTCCAAGGCTCAGGAAACTTCCCAGGAGAAAAGTAGGGAAGATCCTGTGGGTGGAGAGGAGAGGGCCGTGAGCCCTGACTTCTGACACAGCGTGTCTGCGACACACATTGGCTCACCAGAGCTGTGGTGACTTAGAAGAACTCTTGGCAGTTGACGACTAATGAGAGGAAGTCACTGTCCTCTGAGGACATGGTCACTGGTAGATTGCTCATGTCCCCAGGGGATGACCCCATACCCCTGTGCAGATGGGCAGCCGTAACTGGACTCAGGAAATAAACAAGAAGACATGAAGTTGGGGGGTGGGGGTGGGGGATTGGATAGATTTATACACTATATAAATTTTAAAGAATAAAATTATTATCTGAAATAGTCATTGGCTTTATAAACCAATACACTCCCCATCCTTGAAGGCTATTAGATGTTCAAAGGCAGAAGAGAGTAATCCCCAGCACGTGCTAAAATGGCAACCTGTGTTACCCTGGCTTCTCTACCCTAAACGTAGCAGTTACAGAATCTTCCAGCAGAGGGCGATGGTTGTTTACCTCTGGGTTGCATCCTTAAGCAGAACTTGCTTCCGGTTACTTAATGGGAAAATCAGCATTTGTTGTGGTTCGGGCTGTGGTAGTACTGGGGACATAAAGTAGGCAAGAACTCTACCCCTGAGCTCTGTGCGCATTTGCTTTCCAATCTTGAGAATAAAAACAGCCAGTGGAGCATCCGTACAGTCAGGTCGTTTAGACTGCTGCAGTGGAGAAGGAAAACACTCATAAACAACAGTCGTCTGCCGATTTGGTTTTAGGGATAGAACCAACGGCCCCTGTCACCTGCTGTCAATAAATGGCCGTGGTTTTCACCCCCGGGTGTGTGCTGCAGGAGCATTCCAAAGCAGGGCTTCTAACTCTTCCGCAACGTGGACCTTTGGGGGAGACAGCCCTTGATTTAGGGTGCAGACGTGTGCACCATGGTCTGCAGAACAGTATTTCTCACCCTACCCACTGGTGCCAGTCACCAAGCTGTCTTCCCAATTCTGACAGTGCTCACACAAGTCATGTGACTTCATTCTTTACTACCGCTGAGTGTAAAAACACGCACACATTCACACATACACACACACTCTCTCACACATGCTCTCACACACACTCACACACACACTCACATTCACACACATACACACTCTCACACACACTCACATACTCACATACTCATACTCACTCACATATTCATACACTCCTACACACTCACACTCACACACACTCACACTCACATATAGTTGCACACTCTCACACTCACGCACACTCATACTCACTCACACTCTCAATGAGAAAGCAATTCTCCATAACAGAGAAAAAGAATCAAGGAATACGCTCGCTGGTTCCAAGATTTCCCTTTACAAAACTTCTCCAATAACATTTTCCATTTTTTTGCACACAGCACAATGTCCCTCATGTTTCTCTTTTCCTATATGTATGATATATACATATATATCATATATGTGTATCATACTGAGAATATCATGCTGAGAATATCCTGTATTTATACATGTCTCATTGTATGTAAGTGGGGGAAGAGAAGATGGCCCTGTTATTGGAGGGCTGCTCAGAGAGTATTAGCTTTGAGGAAGAGCCAAGTTTTCTTCCCAAGCCAAGGGCCAACAGTGACTGAATGGTGAGGAGGCAGAAGATGAGACACAGAGGTGGCCAAGAAGGAAGACGTTTAGACTGTGTGGTTTGTTCTAAGTGCGCTTTATGTGTATGTGGGGGAGGGGGGTCCAGCCTTCTGTTATAGTGACCCCTCAATGTACAGCCATCCTTTCTTAAGGGAAGGTATACCATTTGCCCAGAGACTCTGCCCAGAGTTAGTAAGGTCTGCACACCACACAGCTCCATGGACATGTGCCAGGGAGAGTCATGGAGGTCAGAGTCCTATAGTTAAAGGAGCCAGAGGAACTGCAGAACAAGAGAGGCAGCCTGAAGAACAGGGCCTGAGAGGCAGGCACCACGTCACGGGCTTGCCTCCATTCCTCATGGAGACCAGCGTCGTTACCAGAGAGTAGTCAGGTTGCTGCAGACGCCTGAGCTTGGCCCGAGCGATGTGGACCAGCGTTGGCTAAGAGTCTTAGTTGGCCTGTCTCAACAGGCGGGAGTCGGGTAGGATAGAGGGTTTAGGGAGGACGCTAGAGGAGGAGGAGGAGGAGAAGAAGAAGAAGAAGAAGAAGAAGAAGAAGAAGAAGAAGAAGAAGAAGAAGAAGAAGAAGAAGAAGAAGAGACACACCAGTAAGCCAAGAGAGATGAACAACTGAATCCAATTCGAAGCTTTTCAAACAGCTGTATCCTAGTATCAGAGGCATGTATGGATCTGCAACTTGAAGTCACTTTATTTTTTGTGTGTGAGTCTGTGTGTATGTGTGGGGGGAGGGGCATGGTATATATGTACCTGAGGCCAGAGAGGGTCCTGTCCTGTCCTGATTCCTCAAAACAAGTTCTCTCACTGAACCTGAACTTGGGCCGAGAGCGGCAAGCCCCAGTGACCGCCTGTCTCTGCGTTTCCCCACAGCGCTGCCGTTACAGGTGCCACACACAGCATTCTGGGAAGTTGAACTCAGGAGCCTGTCCTTGAGAACTCTTACCAACTGTGATCTTTCCAGCCCTGGAAGCTGTTTTAAATAGTCAGAAAGAACGGCCTATGAATTTTGGAAGGGTGCCATGCTGACCTCATTGGATTACAGAATATTAAGAATACTCCACAACACTCAAAACACTGGCTTCCTTCTGTCTTGATTGAGAACTGTTCCGCCTTCACCTGATAAAAGTTTGTAGAGGAAGGGCACTTTGAAGGTGGGAAACAAGCTCACGAAGCCCTCCTCTCTGGGCATGGGTTCAAAGCCCCCGGTGCTCCTGCTGATCTCAGCTTTGGCAGCTGAGGTGGTGGCCCCAGGCTGCTGCGATTTCTTCCTGACTCTGCCCATCTCAGACCATGGAATGTCTCATCACAGACCTGCTGAAGCAGAGTGTAGAGATGTGGAGAAACAAAAATGTGCCTTGTTATTGTTTTTCTTTTTCTCATTCTCATCCCCATATGTACAGAATGCATGGTCGCATATGTACAAGCACACATGTGGGCACGGGTACACGTGTGTGCACATACATGGAGAGGGCAGAGCTTGCAGTCGGAACTGCGCCCCATTGTTCTTCTCTCGATCAAAACCGTTACTATGACGATGCACACTAGCACAGCGGTTCCCAACCTGTGGGTCGAGACCACTTTGGGGGGTCATATATCAGCCTGTCTTAAAGGGTCGCACAGTAGGTCGGGTGAGAGCCTCTGCACTAGCCAGGGGCTTTTGGGGTCACTGTCTCTGCCTTCAGGGGCTTAGACTGTAGGAAGAAGAACACGCTTACACAGAATTTAAGTGGGTTCCGGGAATCTGAACTCGGATACGTACACTTGCACGGCAAGCTCTTAACCACTGAGCCATCCCGTCAGACCCACGAGCTTGCATGCCAGCACCTTGCTAAGCCACTGCTTCCTACACGGACGCCCAGGGATCATTACCTATGCATGAGTTCTCGGGTTTGCTTTCCGGATCCTTTCACGAAGTGACCACGGTAGCAGTTTTCCTCTCCAAGATGAATTTACATTTAATAACCCTCCTCCGCTTTTATGTTTGTTTTGTCTTGTCCTAGGTTGCTTTTAATAAGGGAGTAGTAATCCTAGCCCGCTCTGTTTGTTTGCTTATTTTTAAGTGGCGCTTTGATTTCACAGCCTGGCCGTACTGATGTTGTCCTTGGCCTCCTCCCAGAGAATGTCGAGGCCGACAGAAAAGGCTGGGTGTCTGCTTGCTGCCTTCCTCACTTTACCCTTAGGTCATTTGATCTCCTTGTCTCAGGATGTCCTCTACTCTAGACACCAACAGCAGGGAGCAGCGGGGAGATCTCAGAGTCTGGACTCTGCAGACCTGGGCTTGAAGGCTAACAGAAAAACACCGCAGGGAAAACGCACGGTATGAGGGACCGTCCCCAGGGACTCAGGCGACTACAAAGCCCGACTTCAATAGCTATGAAAAAGTAGTTATGCCTAAAACCAGTGTGGAAGGAAGGGCCATGACCTTTCTGCTTAAGTTTCCAGATAGGAAGAGATTTGAAATGAGACTCTGGAAAGGAAAAGAAATCGCTTGGAGATGAGTTCTATTCTTTCATACCACACTGAGCACGCCAAAAAAAAAAAAAAAAAAAAAAAAATACCCACATACCTCATTCATGAGAGTACTTTAAACTCTATACAATTTAAAGGTGGTACACACACACACACACACACACAAGTTCATGTGTGTGTGTGTGTGTGTGTGTGTGTGTGTGTGTTTGTCGATCAGTCTTACATACACAATGTCTGCCTTTCCATCCTCTGCCTCCTCTGCTGTGGGTCCCCACCTTCAACAAAGAACTTCTCTTTTACGTTAGACAGTCGCATAGGATTTCAGCAGGAAACAACACGTAGCTACTTTAGATCTCTTAAAGGTTTTGGGTGCTTGCATAACGCTCCTGAAAGCAAAAAACACCTTTGAAGGGGAAAGAAGCCGCCCGCTGAAGAGTCAGAAAACTCACGACGGATGTAGAGGGGATTAGCATCCGCTTGCTGCTATGACAAATGACTGCACGCCCAGTGACATGACCACTGAAATACGTGCTTCCCTTCGGTTCTGTAGGTCATATGTGAAATGGGCTGCGGAGGTGTGGACATTCCTTCTGGAAGATGCAAGGGAAATAGCTCTGATTCCTTACCTCATCCTTGGCCAGCTTCTAGAAACCGCCAACATTCTTCCACTTGAGGATCAACGGGCACTTGCATCATTCTGGCTTCTGGTTCCTGGTCCCCTCTTATTCTCTCCATCCTGACTCTCCCGCCCCGCCCCCACCTTTGATAATAATCTCGGGATTACATTAGACCCACCTGCATAGCCCAGGCAGCCTCCCTAGCCCTGGAGCCGTTACCCAATCAGGTATAAAAAGTTTCTTCTGCCAAGGAAATCAGCATAATCACAGGCTTGGGGAGTTGAGGTTCGGAGGGGATGTGTGTGACTCTGCCCACTACGTGAGAAAGCTGTATGTATCCCAACGTTCTTAAGGCCTTGCTGTCTCAACCCCGGGAGACCCGGGGTTCAAGAGGCTCAGACCAGCAGCTGGGGACATCCTCTTGAAGTGGCCCCTCACCATTATGTTCCCCACACAACAAAGGATGCCCGCTAGAATCTCTCCCACAGCACTGCATAACTGTGCAGAGGGAAGGGGCTTGGACAGCTTGGCAGATCTCCGGAAAAGGCTTGGGAATCGCGTCTTTATTCTTGCCTATTGGCACGCCCGAAGTGAAGCAAGGCGGGCAAAACGAAACAGTCTTACTTCCAAGAGGCTCTGTGAGCACCCTGAGGCCAAGTTCCAATGCCCTTTGTTCACGTTGATCAGAAACGGGCAAACAAGAGACCCAGGATGAGAAGAAGGAAGAAAGAACTATGATGAGCTGGTTGGTGTGGTCCGCCTTTCTGAGCCAGCGACAGGGAGGCGGGGTTCGCAGGAGTGGCTGGCGCTTGTCACTGCCCAGCAGGTGAGTTACCTCCGTCTACCCTTCAGAACCCACTTAGCCCAAAAGGATTGACTAGAGAGGAAACACATGCCAGGAATTCCTGCCAGCCACTCGGTTTCACGGGACCTTTATGATTTTCCTACCACACCCAGAGGAGTTCAAGAAGTCAGCCAACCACAGAAAGGAGGAGCCAGGTCAGGTGGGAGAGGCCGTGTCAGAGGTGTGTTTACTATGCTCACTGAAGCAAGCCTCACCCACACCTCCCCAGCCGAAGGGGAAACTAGAGCCTCAGAGAGGCGGGGCAAGTCCCTGGAGAAGACTGGAGAATGCTGTGGAGGGGCCGTTTAATGACTGGGAAATTCTTCTGGTGAAGACCGTCACCTGGGGAAGGGGTGCTATGTCACTAAGGGCTGTGACGTGTCAGGAGACACACCTGAGTGCTCCGAGCATGTGATCTGCCCACTCAGAAGGACCCCACATAGTTTAAAGATCTGCAGTTGATACCTTGACCTTTTTTTTTTCCTCCACATTTTGTACTGGGTTGTAAAGTATGCAGTGGTTCTTCCGGTACTCCTTGCACGTGTGTTTGTAGGTCAAAGAGTTAAGGAGGTAAGACATGGCCAGGTTTTAACTTACAAGGTAGACGGCGGCCAGATTTCTTCATCATACAAAACAGAATTTCTTCTCATCCCTTACTCCCTTACACACACACACACACACACACACACACACACACACAGAGAGAGAGAGAGAGAGACAGACAGACAGACAGACAGACAGAGATAGACACAGAGACACAGACGGAGACACAGAGACTCCCCTATACAACTGATCACACCAATCAGGTGTTCAGTGGTGCGTGCAGGTTAGATCAGATGGCGCTTTTTAGATCCTGAATGCTATTTGGTTGAATTTCAAAGGAAATCCTTTGGCTCTCCGACTGACAGGGATAAAAATGTATATTTTTGTCATCCCTCTGATTCTAGAGAAGAGCTGAGCCTCGAAATTGGTTTGACCATTTGGAATTAAAGTTCTTGAACAACCTTAGAATATGATGTGGGAAGCTGGGCCTTTGATCCCAGCACGCTGGAGGCGGAGGCGGGTGGATCTCTGTGAGTTCTACATGGCCAATTCCAGGACAGACGGGGCTATATAATAGAGAGACCCCTGCCCCGATAATAAAAGAATATGGTTTGGAAAACAAAACCAAGAGGAAGGGCACCTCACCACAGCATCGTTGATCAGCGATGGAGCAGGTGTGTCGGGAGCACGAGGCTCCATCCTCAGGACCACAAAAGGAAGAAGACAGCAAACGATAACTTCCGCACGAAGTGCTCAGGAGAGGCGAGACTTCACAAAGCAGAGCGTGAACGCTATCGGCGACACACAGGGTTTGTGGACCACACACCGTGCCTCTGGATAGCACCGTAAGCAAGCCTACGCAGTTCCCAGCTGGCTACCCTCACCCGGGCAGGACCGCATCCTCTGGTTTACACAGCCTTGGCTTTCTCCGAATTGTTTTCTAGTGGGTTCTATAGCTTGCTGTCAACACTGTGTCTTGGGTGGAGGTAGCACCCTCTGCCCCAAACCCATTTACCCTCTTTGGCAGCAAAGCTGGTGTCAGTACTGGCTAGGCCCCTTGCTAAGAAAGGGACCGACAATCAGAAGGAAGAGGGCGGAGCCAGGAGCAGAGCCCTCAGAAACGGCTGAAGGTTTCTACGGCTCCTGCCCTCAGCTCTAACTATTTCTCATTAGCAAATGATTCCTAATTTGCTGTCCATCTTTGGCTGGTGTCCAGAGCCCTGGGATGGTTGGTTTTGAGTCTTTCCTTAACTGTTAGCAAACTCCATCAGTTTCTAGTGAGGGAGGATGGGGTAGAGGGGAGAGAAGACTTCCTAATATCTACAAACCACCATAGCTGTGAGTTCGGCCTCTGAAGGATTCTCTTCTAAGCTTCCCACCACCCTGTGTTCTTCCACTTGCCTTTGTTAATCTGTATTGGCTGTCTGGCCCTGGAAGGCTCCATGAGCCTTAGAGCCATAGCACTTGACAACTATCTTAAAGTAGAGCAACCCAACCCTTCCAGAGACATCTCTCTGACTTGACGGCTCTGATGGTTTGTATATGCTAGGCCCAGGGAGTGACACTATTAGAAGGTGTGGCCCTGTTGGGTAGGTGGGTCACCGTGTATGTGGGTTTTAAGACCCTTACCCCAGCTTCCTGGAAGCCAGTATTCTGCTAGCAGCCTTCAGATGAAGATGTGGACCTCTCAGCTCCTCCTGCACCATACCCACCTGGGTGCTGTCATGTTTGATAATGGACTGAACCTTGATGATGGACTTAACCTCTGAACCTGTAAGCCAGCCCAATTAAATGTTGTCCTATAGCCAGAGCTATACAGAAAAACCCCATCTCGAAAATACAAAAAAAAAAAAAAAAAAAAAAAAAAAAAGACTTGCCTTGGTCATGGTGTCTGTTTACAGCAGCAGAACCCTAGTCGAGACAACACCCCTTGAGAACTGATGTCAAGACTGAAATTCTGGGGAAATGGGAAGCATGAACAAGTTCCAACGTGACCCAGAATGCTTCTCTGTGGACTGGAAAAGACAAGATCGGCCTCTCAGGTAAGTAGCATAAAGCACTTTAAAGAGTTGGGAAGACTTCTTTTCTGCTAGTAATTATCTGTTAGGAACTTTTACTTCCCTGAAATTGCTTCATTTGAAAAGAATACATGGCCGTGCCTGAAAAACAAGACCTTGGAGAACTGTTTGTCATCTTACTCCTGGTTAAAGGTGAATCAGGGGGAAAAAACAATATCTGAATCAGGGACTCGGGTTCTAGGGCTCAGCTCTGTAACTCCAGAGGGTGTGACATCCACAAACAATCTCCTGTCTTGGGGACTCTATTTCCTGTGTGTAAGATGAGAGAGTGCTGGAGGGGTTGGGGGAGGAACATCAGTTTTCCTTTTTCACGTGTTTTTGTTTGTTTTTCTATTTTGAGACAGGGTCTCAATATGCAGCCTTGGCTGGCCTAGAACTCAGAGATCCACTCACCTTTGCCTCCTGAGTGCTGAGATTAAAGGCATGTGCCAACATACCCTTATGTGTATGGGTGCTTTGCCTGCATGTATGCCTGTGCACCACACATGTGGTTGGACCTGCAGGAGGCCAGATGAGGACCCCTGGGGCTGGTTTACCAACCGTTGTGAGCCACCAGCGTCGGTTGTGGGTATGGGGACGTTTCCAATCTGATGCTCTGTGGTCTCCACTCACCATGTCCTGAAGATATGACGGCATTTATGTCCCCACATGTTGGATGGTGGTGTCACCCAGAAGTACCCCCCAAAAAACTATTCTTTAGAAGTGTTAAACAGAGTTTCAAAAATTGTTTAATTTATTTTGGTATCATGTTTTAAAAATCCAAAGAAAAGAGCGGGTGGGTGGGTAGGTGGAGGAATACCCTCACAGAAGCCAGGGGAGACGGGATAGGAGAGGGGGTTTCCAGGAGAGGGGAAAACTGGGTAAGGGGACAACACTTGAAATGTAAATAAATTAAAATAGTAAAAAAAAAGAAAAAGAAATGTAAATAAAGTAAATATCCAATTAGAAGAGGAGGAGGAGGAGGAGGAGGAGGAGGAGGAGGAGGAGGAGGAGACAGGCAGTGGTGGTGCACTCCTTTAATCCCAGCACTTAGGAAGAAGAGGCAGGCAGATTTCTGAGTTCGAGAACAGCCTGGTCAACAGAGTGAGTTCCAGGACAGCAATGGGCTGAGAAAAGGAAGGAAAGGAAAGGAAAGGAAAGGAAAGGAAAGGAAAGGAAAGGAAAGGAAAGGAAAGGAAAGGAAAGGAAAGGAAAGGAAAGGAAAAAGGAAAGGAAAAAGGAAAGGAAAAAGGAAAGGAAAAAGGAAAGGAAAAAGGAAAGGAAAAAGGAAAGGAAAAAGGAAAGGAAAAAGGAAAGGAAAAAGGAAAGGAAAAAGGAAAGGAAAAAGGAAAGGAAAAAGGAAAGGAAAAAGGAAAGGAAAAAGGAAAGGAAAAAGGAAAGGAAAAAGGAAAGGAAAAAGGAAAGGAAAAAGGAAAGGAAAAAGGAAAGGAAAAAGGAAAGGAAAAAGGAAAGGAAAAAGGAAAGGAAAAAGGAAAGGAAAAAGGAAAGGAAAAAGGAAAGGAAAAAGGAAAGGAAAAAGGAAAGGAAAAAGGAAAGGAAAAAGGAAAGGAAAAAGGAAAGGAAAAAGGAAAGGAAAAAGGAAAGGAAAAAGGAAAGGAAAAAGGAAAGGAAAAAGGAAAGGAAAAAGGAAAGGAAAAAGGAAAGGAAAAAGGAAAGGAAAAAGGAAAGGAAAGGAAAGGAAAGGAAAAAGGAAAGGAAAAAGGAAAGGAAAAAGGAAAGGAAAGGAAAGGAAAGGAAAGGAAAAAGGAAAGGAAAGGAAAGGAAAGGAAAGGAAAAAGGAAAGGAAAAAGGAAAGGAAAGGAAAGGAAAGGAAAAAGGAAAAAAAGGAAAGGAAAGGAAAGGAAAAAGGAAAGGAAAGGAAAGGAAAAAAACCAAAGAAGGCTGGAAAGATGGCTCAGCAGTTCAGAGCACTGACTACTCTTCAGAGGACCTGGATTCAAAAGGAAAAAGGAAAGGAAAGGAAAGGAAAAAAACCAAAGAAGGCTGGAAAGATGGCTCAGCAGTTCAGAGCACTGACTACTCTTCAGAGGACCTGGATTCGGTTCCTGGCAACCCCCTGCCTCACAACTGCCTGTCCTCCACTTCCAGGAGCTCAGTACTCCCTTCTAGACTCGGCTAGCACCAGGTATACGAGTGGTACACACCATGCTAGAAAAACAGCAATACACATACAATATTTTTACAAAAATAATAATGTTATAGAAAAAGAAAACCCAAAGAGACGTATGATACTTTACCTAGTGGAAGAAAGCTACACATTTTGTTCAAACAAAACATCGAATATAATCTCAGCACTTGGCCACACCCCTCCGAAGCCTGGGCTAAGGACTCTCAAGAGCAAACAAACTTTCGGACAAGCCATGAGACCACAAAGAGCTTCAAATTCTAGGATGCACCTCTAATTGTAGGTTTCTCCTCTTTGGGGAACAGCGGGGGAAGGTTTGGATTAAAAACCAGACCTAGAAAATGCCATTACAGAAAATGAGCCTTGTTCATCTCTGAGGAAGGCAAAGCGAGTAAACTTATCTCCTACAGAAGCTGGGGCCCAGAGGAGGAAGGGACAATTATAGACATTAATATTTATCAGAGTCGGAGAGAGGCAGACTGCAGGAAATGATTAGCAAGATTGCAGTGGCCATTATAACCCAGGACAGGAAGGTTTGTCTCATTAGTTAATGTGGAAGACATCCCAAGTCATGCCTCTAAAGGGTCCTTAATTCCTCAACAGAAAGGCTCCTTGGAGACCCTTTGAGGAGGTATCTGCCCCTTTCCATCTTTGAAAGCAGAGAAGGAATTCAGCTATAACTGAGTGCTGTCTTGCTTGCTCTCAGAGCACCAGTGCAATGCCGTTCGTTTGGAAATTCGATCGAGCCAGCTTGCAGAGAAGCCACCAGGGTGTGGCATCTGAATGCACCTGACAGGTCCCTGTGCTGAGAACAGAGGTCACGTGGTCAGCGTGGGCCCTTGGTGTCTCTCAGGCTGCTCCATGGCACTGGAAGCTAGACGGGTCGGGCGGCCAAGCATCCGGGGCAGGACTGTCATCTTTCCCCGCTACAGTTGGTTGGTACGCTTCTGAGCTCACCAGTTACTTAGTGGAAAGTGACATTTGATGCAAAACAGAAGCGTCTACCTTGTGGACGAAGAGCCCTGGAGAAGACAAACTGTGGTGACCCCACATGTCCCCATCTCGTTGCGTCTGCTTTCTGTCCCCTGATGTTTCCTGATGAGGCAGGGACAGTCGCAGCCAGTTGTGGGCAGTGCCAGCGCCACTGCGTGCTGGACGTCAGAAGAAGGTTTGCCGTGCGGCGTTCAGACCCTTTTTTCATTTGCAGGTGCTTGCTTCCTTTCCACTCATTACCGATAGGAAAATTGATGCGAAGACAGCCCGGTGGTGGCACTCTACACTGATCGGTTACGGAAAACCCACATCAAACTACTCACAAGAGCTTCACGAGACGCTAGTCATGTCCAAAGCAGATGTCTCTACTCCCTGTCTGAGCAACCGCCCCTGAAGAGAGAGCCCAGAAGCAGCCATGATTCTCGGTGCCTTACCAGCTATACCTGACCCGTGACCCGACGACCCTGCACTGGCTTTCGGATCTGCCCACCTGTCACTACCCTAACCTGGGTCACTTTTCCCCCTCCTGACGTCCTCAGAGGCTTCCTGGCTTGTTCCCTCTGTCCACTTTGCTCTCTGTGCGCAGTGATTCTAAGCAGTCCCTGTTTAGAATTCTCTAACAGTCCCTATCACTCCGTGCCTGTCATACACAGTTTCTGCCGTTGTATAGGATGCCTGTTCTCAGCCACCTCTCTGAAACCCTTTTCTTTACTTCCTGCTTCGTGAGGGAGGGCTGTTCGCAGGTACCTCGGTGGCCCGACATCAAAGTACTTCCTTAGAATCCCTGATCCTCCTGCCTCCACCTTCTGAGTTCTGGTATCACTGGTATGTGCCACCAAGCTCAGTTTTATGCAATGCTGGGGACTGAGCCCATGGCTTTGTGCAAGGACGGCGAGCTGTAATCCCAGCCCTTCATGCTGTTTCTCGAGGACACCAACTCGCTCTCACCACATTGGCCTTCCATACACAGATCCCTGTCCCTGGAGGGTTCTCTCAGGACCCCTTGTATCTGCAAGGCTCCTTCCCTGGTGCTCTGCTCAAATGCCACCTCATTAGAAAGGCCCTCCCAGTCATGCCGTCTAAAATGATAGACCCTTACGCGTGTCTTTAAATCTTTGTACTTTTTCTTCATTGCAAAAATCCCATTTTGGTTGACTTTATTTGGAATGACAGTCTTCAAAGTGTCCCTTAAGCGAGAATGAGATCATTTGCATGGGCCCTAATCCAACAGGACTGGTGTCCTTGTAAGTACAATGGGAAGAAAGGCATATGAAGAGGAGGAAGAAGGTGGAAGTCCACAAGCCAAGGAGGAAATCCTCGGCAGAAACCTACCCCGCTAACAGCTTGATCTTAGACGTCTGGCTTCCAGAACTGTGGACAGTAAACCCGCCGTTGAAGGCACCTTGTCTGTCTCTGCTTGCCAGGGCAGCCCAAGACAACCGAGCCACCTCCTTACATGGTAATGTGAGAGTTGGAGCCAACCCGAGTGGCTGACGGTGTTCCCAGGTAGTTAGGTGTGTGGTGGTGGTCGCACCGTGTTGTAAATTGTGTTTCTCTGGATCCTTCCTGAGGCTGCCCATCCTTTTCATTTGCTTGCGTCATTCACATTTAATCTCCTACGAAATGACATAAGCCGATATATCCGTGCTTTTTAAAATTAGTTCCTTGAGACTTTTGGTCTTAGTCACACTCCCTCCGCCAGCTCTTCCCAGATCCACGTCACTTCCCTTCCCACCCAGCCCTGCTGTGTTCCTTTTCTCCCCATCAGGGTCAGTTTGTGTTGACCACGTCTCCTTGGATCAGTGGTCTTCACTGCAGTATGCATGATCTATCAAGGGCCACGCTCTTAGAGAGAACCAGTCCTTCCCCCATCAGCAGCTAAGATGTGCCGATAGCTCCTGGGGTGGGGTGGGACTGTGTGCCGGGATTTGCTCTGAGTTGGGATTAGCAGGCCTTGTGCATGCTGTCATGGCTGCACTGGTTCCCGTGGCTCAGCCTCCCATCAGCGTCCAGAAGACACTGTTTCCTTTACCGTCACTACTCCTCCGGCTCTTCGTCCTTTCCTCTCTTCTTCCACAAGCACCCTCGAGCCTCTGGAGAGGGGTGCGTTTATACGTTATTCTGTTCGGGGAAGAGAATCCTGCACTCTCTTATTCTCTACTCCTTGGCCAGTTCTGGGTGTGTCTGTGTTGGTCACAAACAATAGAGCTTTTTGGCGAGTGTTGAGAGATGGTCTGATCTTCGGGTATCGTGACAAGTCACCAGGAGTCAGCCTAACACAGTGCCAGGTGCTCTCCTAGGTCCATGCCCGTCTAGGATAATCATGGGGTCGGGTTTGGGTTTCATAGGTTGTTTCAATGTCTTTGCATTATTTTGAGGAACTCTACATATTATCTCACTGATGGCTATGTTTTCAAGTTCATGACATGTCTTCTTATAACATTTTTTTTTTTTGACAAACAAGTTCTTTTGTTTTGGAAGGCTATTTTTAAATTGTGTTTAATTATCAGTATCTATCTTTTTTTTTTTTTTTTTTGGTTTTTCGAGACAGGGTTTTTCTGTATAGTCCTAGCTGTCCTGGAACTCACTCTGTAGACCAGGCTGTCCTTGAACTCAGAAATCCGCCTGCCTCTGCCTCCCAAGTGCTGGGATTACAGGCATGCGCCACCACGCTCGACTAATTATCGGTATCTTAAAGATACATGTATCTGTTTAATTATTTGCTTATTCTATCTTTTGCGTTAGAAACGTGCTACCGTCTACAGATGGGAGTCGGAGGGCAGGTTACAGGAGTCAGTTCTTTCCTTCCACTCTACGGGTCCTAAGGCTCCCACTGCGGCTGTCAGACTTGACCGCAAGCGTCCTTACTCACTGAGCCGCTCCACTGGCCCCTGCCTAATGGCTTCTGATGCCAGATCTCACTATGTAGCCCAGCTTGGGTTTGAACTCACCGTGTAGCCCAGACTGGCCGCGAAGTTGCCATCATCCTATTTAATGCCTCTCCAATGCTAGGATTACAGATTTGCATCAGGACACCTGCCTTGGACAGGAGACCCTAACTCCAAGGCAAGCTGACCAGTCTTTCCCTTTTCCACATACGTATTTTTGTCTTAAGAAATATATTTTGGGGGACTGAGAGATGGCTCAGTGGTTAAGAGCACTGACTGCTCTTCCAGAGGTCCTGAGTTCAATTCCCAGCAACCACATGGTGGCTCACCACCATCTATAATGGGATCGGTGCCCTTCACTGGTATGTCTGAAGAAATCGACAGTGTACTCACATACATAAAATGAATATATAAATATTTTTTTTAAAAAAAGAATCTTCCCTAGTTCCTCCTAAAGAAAAAGGTAAAGAAATATACTTCTTGCTGAGTTTGTTGGCGCATGCCTTTGGTCCCAGCACTTGGGAGGCAGAAGCAGGCAGATCTGTGTGCTTTCAGGACCAGCCTGGTCTACAGTGTAAGTTCCAGGATAGCCAGGGCTACCCAGAGAAACCTTTGTCAAGAAGAAGGAGGAGGAGGAGGAGGAGGAGGAGGAGGAGGAGGAGGAGGAGGAGGAGGAGGAAGTCTTTCTGTTTTTGTTTTGTTTTTGTTTTGTTTTTTACTTTTTGTTTTGGTTTTGGTTTTGGTTTTAGGATGGGGTTAGGGCATTGCTAGGAAATTGAACCCTGGGTCTCAAACATGAAAAAGTACTTTATTATCCTTAAGTTAATTACATATATAGCATATTATATTATGTTAATATGTTATTTACATATATAATGTTAATATATAGATATATTTATATAAGTGTTTTCCAATTTTTTTAAAGACTTAGGAGTGTTTTTGTCTCTTGGGGAAAAGTTATTGATCCTTCTAGAATTGATTTGTGTGAATTGTGTATGGCTGGCCCAGTTACACACGACACTAACCCATCTTTTCCTTCTTTGTGTGCCAGATTTCTTTATTCGTATTTATTCGGCTGCACTGGTGGGGTTTTTCTTTTTCCCTTGTAGCAATCCCATCATCTTGGCTGCGGCTCTGTAGTAAATCTTGTTCTCTGGAGGAACCCTGCCAAATTCCTCTCCTTTGGGGAAGATATCTAGATTATTCTTGGCCCTTTTCCATTTCATTTTACGTTTGAATTCGTCTTGTCTAACGTTTTCTAAAGTCCTGATAAAACTTCAAAAGAAATTGCATTGTATCTATAGACAAGTCTGATATGAACTGGCCGCCTTATGATAGTGAGTCTTTTTATATTTATGGCATTTTTATTTATTTAATATTTCTTTAAGATCTTTGTAGCTTTGGAGCTTAGAGCTTTCTCTGAAAATGTCTTTGACACACATGTAACTTATTTCTTTTTTTGTCTTATCCTTTTGAACTGAGTTTCCCCTCCATTGCTTGTCTAAAGAAATGTAATTGATGCTGTACATTGATTCTCTGTCAGGAAACACTACCTGTGCAAACTACCTTACGCATCTTAATTCTGGGATTTACGATTTACTCATTTTCTCAGATAATCACTTCACTCATGAGAGATATTTATATTTTTATTAGAATATTGGTAAGTATATTTAGATTTCTTTTTTTAATCTCCCAGAGTTTCCCCCCCACCCCCTTGGTTTTTGCTCTTGTTGTTGCTTGGTTTTGGTTTGGTTGGTGGGTTGGTTTTTGTTTTGCTTGAACATTTTCTTTTCTACAACCAATGCTTCTAAGCGTCCTGAGAAATCCACAGCACAATCTATTGGACAGATTTTAATTCCATGACTGCTCTCCATTTCCCAAAATAAAACAACAGGGAAAGCTAAGGATGCGGCTCCGTCGGCCCAGAGCTCGACTAGCCTGCACAGAGGCCCGGCTATAAGAACTGTGGCAGCTCACGCCTTTGATTCCAGCACTCAGAAAAGAGAGTCAGCAAGAGAGTCAGAAGCCATGGGTGGGGGATACAGAAGTCAACCTTAGGAAGGAAAAGACGGGACAGAGGCCCCACAGGTTCCCGCGACTACCTGAAGAGTCCTGATCTGCGGCCCAGGGCATTGCATCCACAGTGGCTCCTGAGGCAGCACAAAGGAACAGAGGTCAGGGCAGAACCTGACTCACCCCCACTCCTCCTGAGCTCCCTCATCAGGCAGGGAGGTGAGATATAATTGACCTTCGGGAGCTTGGGATTGGCTCAAACACTGTATATACGTTTATAAGCTGGGTTATAAACTCAGACCTGCACCCTGGTACTGATCTGTGGTGTCTGATTTCTGGGGGTACAACCCAAGACTATCACTTCTCATCCTCCCACTCCCATCCTCAGACCCGTTCCCACACCACAGCAAGTTTAGGCCAGACTGAGATATAAGAGACCCTGTCTCCAAACAAACCACAAAAAGTAGGTGTCTTAGGGTTTTCTTGATATGAAGAGACACCATGACCAAGGCAACTCTTATAAAGGGAAGCATTTAATTGGGGCTGGCTTACAGGTTCAGAGGTTCGGTCCATTATCATCATGGCGGGAGGCATGACAGCATCCAGGCAGACCATGCTGGAAGAGCTGAGAGCTCTGCCTCTTGATCCACAAACAGCAGAAGGGATCTGCGTTCTGAAGACACATCCTAAAAAAGCGTACTGTTGGGCCTCCCAGTTTACCGCAAGGAGGGCATACGGACTGAGAGCAGACAGCAGGATGAAAAATAAATAAGAAAGCTATGACCCAAAGTAGACATAGACTCCAAAAGGCGTGACTACTTAGTCACAAGACAAGAGACCAATATACCAATATAGAATCTCATTAATGACATCACGGAATCACACCAGTACAAAATTAATGTTACTACCTTGGATGATTAACATTTCCTTGTGTGGAAAGGACAAGATTCAGAAAGAAGAAAAAGAAAAAAAAAACGATGCTTAGTGGACTTTTCAAGAATTCTACCAGCACACATAGCATTACACTAATGACAGTTGTGAACTCTATTACCAAAACGATAAGGTCCAGGTCCCTCAGATGGTGCCCTCTATAATTACCCAAATTACAGTGAAACAAGAGGCCATTCTCTCCAAAGATTCAGGAATTTCTACCTATTACAGACCTGTTATTAAAAGAAAATTATAACAATTTAATGAGCAAAATGAGTAGGTTTTTTTTCCCCCTTAAAATCAGTAAGGAGTCCTCTCCAGCCTCAGGGGTTACGAAGGGACACTCTGGTTAGAACTGGCTGGCTACCCCATAGCCACTGACAACCTGAATGGCGCTTTAGCTTGACTCTTCTTCACTCTGAATGCAAGTGGTGGGTACCACAATTTCCGTGTCTGCCTGGGGCAAAATTCAAGACACAAACCAATGGAATGACACACTTATTTTTATGGTTAAAAAAGCAATAATTTACGTGTATGTATATTTTGCTTACGGGTATGTCTGTGACCACAGAAGCCAGAGAGGGTAGAACAGTTCCTGCATCTGGAGTTACAGATGGTCCTGCGCCTCTGTGTAGGGGCTGGGCATTGAATCTAGATCATTTGGAAGAGCGGCCAGTGCCCCTAACTGCTAACTCCTGTCTCCAGCCCTGGATAACTTATAGAGAATGGAGTGAGGATCAGTTACACCGCATCCACCATTACATTAGCCCATCTTAAAATTCTATTGGGCAGTTGTCGATTGGTTTAGGATTGTCCAAACAGAGATAACTCTGTAACTCGGTCACTGAGTGCTCACCTAGACTCGAAAAGCTCTGGGTTCAACCGCCAGCACTGAAAACCAGATGTGGCGATACAGAACTGTAACCCCAGCTGGGCAGTGGTGGCACACACCTTTAATCCCAGCACTTGGGAGGCAGAGGCAGATGGATTTCTGAGTTCGAGGCCAGCCTGGTCTACAGAGTGAGTTCCAGGACAGCTAGGGCTACACAGAGAAACCCTGTCTCAAAAACAAACAAACAAAACAAAAACAAAAACAAAAAAAACCTGTAATCCCAGGACTCAGGAGGTAGAGGCAGTAAGGGTCCGAAGTCCATAGTCATCTTTGGATACACAAGGCCAGCCTGAGCTACATGAAATCCTGTCTCAACAAAACCAAGTCAAATCAGGAGCCAGGAGGTGGTGGCACACACCTTTAATCCCAGCACTTGGGAGGCAGAGGCAGATGGATTTCTGAGTTCGAGGCCAGCCTGGTCTACAGAGTGAGTTCCAGGACAGCTAGAGCTACACAGAGAAACCCTGTCTCAAAAACAAACAAACAAAACAAAAACAAACAAACAAAAAAAAAAAAACCTGTAATCCCAGGACTCAGGAGGTAGAGGCAGTAAGGGTCCGAAGTCCAAAGTCATCTTTGGATACACAAGGCCAGCCTGAGTTACATGAAATCCTGTCTCAACAAAACCAAGTCAAATCAGGAGCCAGGAGGTGGTGGCACATACCTTTAATCCCAGTACTTGGGAGGCAGAGGCAGGAAGATCTCTGAGTTTGAGGCCAGCCTGGTCTACAGAACAAGCTCCAGGCTGGCCAGGGCTACCAAAAGAATCCCTGTCTCAAAACCCACCCACACCCAAGAAAAAAAGGAAACAGGATATGAGACAAGTCAAGCAGCAGACTCCATCCAGATCTCCTATCTGCCTTACGTAGTGTTTTTAGTTTTATAACCATTGCACCTCGGTTCAGGCACCTTAAGAGCAGAAAAGGCATGTATGATATAATAACCCTGTATGATATAATAAAATGGAGGCCCCTTTACTAAATTCTTTTACTACAACCATAACAAGAATCCATCAGTAAAGATTACAGGAGGAGGAGGAATGAGATATGTCTCTATTGTCAGGCTGGGGCTGTGACTCAAGGCCCAGCATGCACAGGGCCCTGGGTTCGATCCCCAACACCATATGAAAACAAAAAATGGAACAACCCCCCTCACCCCCCCACCCTCCATCCCCCCACCCCCACCCCCACCCCGTGTTCAGGAATGCTCAAATAAGTTGTCTGTATTGCCGAGAGACATGTATTGCATGATGGTTGGTGGTAACTACATCCCTAACTAATAGTAAGCAGTGAATCAGGCAGAGAGGTGGCGTCCACACAGCTGCTTTTACCTTAACCCAGCCTTCCTCAAAAACTAGCTTTGAACCGGCTTTCAATTACACTTCCTCATTCTTTTCCCTAAACCAGAACAATCCAGTTGCCCTCCGACCGTCACAGCGTCACTCGGGTCTTGCCTCAGGCGCCCTGACCAGCAGCAACGCATGCGCAGTTGAAATGACCCAGGTTATGCCTCCCAGGCTGGAGCTGGGTCTTCAGGATCCATGGGTTAGCTTCTGAGCCTGCCTTTGGCTTATCCACCTTCTCTCCGTCTTCACATGACTTTACCTGACTGTGTTCTGATCTCCCTTTCTTACAAGGACGCCAGTCCTATTGGCTCAGTGTCCACTCTAACGACTCAATTTAACTCAATTACCTTTCGAGGGACCATCTACACCGGGTCACCCTGAGGTGCTGGGCTTAGAATGCCAAACTATGAAATGAGGGGACACAATTCCAGTACTGGCCTATTACATCTAATTTCAGAGGAGTCCTCTCTAGGGCCCTCACCTCCCCTTCTGAAACTCTGCCTCTCAATTCATTTCTCGTTTATCTCATTCAGAGACCAGATTCCTTGAGGCAGGATTTCCTGGTTGAGGTCCTCTTGCAGGCATGGCACAGCAGACCCTCTAGACCACTCTCATGCCTGATTTCCCAGCATTCGATGGCAGGTCCCTGGGGCTTATATCACTACAGCACAATAAGCAACACTGTTGTTGGTACCGTTAGCCCTAGGGTAGCATCTTACCCGTGGCCTGGTGCCAGCTGGCTTCCAGGTTGGTATTCATCTCCAGATTCTTACCATGGTACCTGGAGGAGATCGGGCACACTGTGTGCCGGCTGAGTAATGTCCTAGCCATAGCAGATACCTGGACCCACCTAGACCACATGTTTAAGACATGCTCCGTCTGCTTTTGTCTGGTGAGGGGTGGAGGGAAGAGATGTTTCTGAAGCCTTTGAAGGCATGGCCACCTTAGAGAAGGATTGCGAGCGAGCGAGCGAGCGGGCTAGTGGACTCTGTGGAAAGAGAGGAGAGGAAGGAGAAAGAGCATTCATTACCCGCTCTCTTTTGCATGCCAGACTCCCAGGACTCTAGCTTCAGCAGGAGCTGCGAGCCATCAGCACTTCCTGATTAGATTGTCTTCGGTCCACTCCGCTCATGCCTAGCTGTTCCATATTTGCTGTAGAGATACTAAGGTATTTCCACAATGTCTCAAAAGCTCGGGGCGGGGGTGGGGTGGGGTTCCTCATAGAGTGTTTTACATTGGATCGTCCATCTTTGGTGAGAAGGGGTTTGAGACCCAGGCAGAGAACCAACAGTTGCTCATCAGTACAATGGGCTATATAATATAATATAATTAATATAATATAATCAGTGCAATGGACTATAAATTAAAATACTTCTGAATTAAAGGGGTCAGAAGAAAATATCCTCTAGCCACTATTGAAGTCAAGACAAAAGTCCCCCCAGCACTCAAGAAATGGAAGCAGAAATTCAAGACCAAGACCCTGCCCCTCCCAAACCCGCCATAAAAAAAAAAGTCTATTTCTTCTCTTCGTTGAACCCTAGGGATTGCAGCAACCCAAATCTGGCAGCAGCCAGCGAGCTCTGATGAGGGCCGTCCCTCCGGCTCCCTCCAGGTTTCATCACCCGGCTTCACATCTGCCCAGAGGATGGCCTCCAGTCAGGCTTTGCGCTGAGTTATCCATGGCTCTTTCTCCACATACTGCAGGTATTCGTGGAGTTGCGTCACGCTGAGGCCCCACTCCAAGGGGCAAAGCCAGCCGCTCCGTCCCCTCTTCCACGATTTACACTCCAGCTCTGCAAAAGAGTTCAGCCGTCAGTGCTGCCTTTGGTCCTGACCCACCAGGCCAACATTGGGCTACAGAGTACAGAGAATACGGGGTCAGTTCTCCTCATAACTAACACTTTCTCTTTCTGGCTATGCTGCAAACCCCCACTGGACAATGGTCATATATATATATATATATATATATATATATATATATATACATACATACACATCCTCCACGACAGGGGACCCTCCCTACAGTTTCCTGTCAGTGACGGTACGTTCTAGACACAGGTCATCTCAATGGCAGTACAGAAACCTACAAATTTACCAGGAGTTGTTGTTACCATTGCCCTGTATGTCTTGGTTTACAAAAACAGATTTTATTCACTTTTGAGAGTACACATGGATGTTCTGGAGACGCGTCTGTGCAGAGGTTCGAGGACAGTCTCCAGGGGTCAGTTCTTTCCTTTCACTGTGGGCTCTGGGCATCAAATCCAGATCATAGGCATCATAGGCATGTCTGGCAGTCTTTACCCACTGAGCCATCTTGCTCAGCTCTGTCCTGACTTTTTTTTTTTTTTTCTTTTCAGGACCCGCTCACTCAGGAATGTAGACTGATCTGAATGTGTCCTTTGAATATCCCAGGATAGGAACGCTAGCCCTCAGACTGATAGTCGGTAGCTCTTAAGGAGAGGCTATTAGGAAAGGTAAGTAGGAAGGCATGAGGTTGTGAGGGCGGGACCCCGTGATGGCAGTAGTGGCTCTATCCCAGAGCAAGGATCCTGGGCTAGCATTGCACCTTTCCTCACCATGCGACAGCTCTGCCTAGAACAGAAGGCCCTCTCCAGACACCACACTGATGTCAGTGGCGTGACTTCCCAGACTCCGTAACGAGGAGTCTGACGAGCTTCGTTGTTTAATATGGCTGTCGCATCCGCTATCCCACTGTAGTAGATTCGGACTTGTGCTTTGTTCACGGTGACCCGTTTGCTTGTCCTCGATAAGACGCTACTGCTCTGAGCCCCTTGGAATGTCCCCTGAGTCCCCTGGGCCATCTCAAGGAGCAGCGCTACGGTGCAGCTTTTGCTCAACTTAGCGTTTCTCTGTCCAGATTCTCCCACCCCACCCGTTCCTTCACAGCCGCGATCCCTGTCCGGAAACCGTCTTCACTCTCCAATCACCCAACCTCTTCCCCCACCCCCATCCCCACCCCTGTATTACCAACGTCATTTCTAGTCTCCTTGGCCTGTGCAGAGAACACTTCACCAACCCTTACCCACCCCGAGGTCTCAGAGAGAACCCCTCTAACAAGATAAAATGGAAAGAGAAAAACATGGCAAATCTAGCTTGTTGTGTCCCACTGGAACCCTCAGAAATTAAGACCCAAAGAAACAAGGAAATTGTCAGTAAGTTTTATTGCTGTTGTTGTCGTCGTTGCTGTTGTATTTGTGTTGTTTTGTATCTTGAGACATGGTCTTGCTATGCAGCCCTAGCTAATCTGGAGCTCACTCCATAGACCAGGCGAGGCCTCAGCTTCTGTTGACTCTCCTACCTCTGCCTCCCAATGCCGAGTGCCAGGGTTATGGGTGTGCACCCCCACACCTGGCTGGCTGTCAAGAGATCTGTTCTAAGGACAGTAAGTGCCAGGACAGAGACTTAGCAAGGCCTACTGGTTCAAGTTCTTCTCAGCATCCCTGGGTAACTTTCTTTCTTTATAGAGCAAGGTATCTGTCATTTTGGGGGAGAAAAAGAGAAGAATGTGTGTGTGTGGCCTAAGCAGGGCCAAGGGACCATGCTTAGCACATCTTCAACCCCTTGGTCTCTTTTGATAGTGCCATTAATAAGTTTCATTTGTTAACCAATAAGTCCATCCCATAATCTAGGTCCTGATGTGAATGAGTGCATGATACCTGGCTTGATAGCCATTGAAGACTTTCTGATGCCCCGGGGATCCAGGATAAGGTAGGTGTAGAAGCAACCCAGCCACTGATCAGAAGGCAGCACATGGGACAGTATGTATGCTGAGCTCCAGAGAACAGCAACATTTTTATAAGAATGAAAAGAGCACAAGCCAGGGCTTGTGTGTCTGTATATGTGCAAGTACAGGCACATGTGTGTGCAGATGTGCATGTACACGTTTGTACATATGTGTGTGGAGCTAGATGACCAGAGGTCAAGTTCAGGTGTCAGTCACTGGGTGCTGTCCATATTACTGGTGTTCCTTTGTTTTTGGTATGTATATGTATGTGTGTCTACATGTGTGTGCATGTCCGTATGTGTGGGTGTATGTACGGCACATGTGTACATGCATGTGCACATACATGTGTAGGTGTGTAAGCCAGAGGCTGATGTCAGGTATCTTACTGACTTTCTCACCATGTTTACTGAGTCAGGGTCATGCACTTAATCTGGAGTTTTCAGGTTCTGCCAGTCAAGCCGGATGGTTCTCTCCAGGGATCCTCTGCCGCTGCCTTCAGAGTGCTGAGATCACAGGCAGCCTACCACAGATGCTTGGTGTTCTACATGAGTGACCAGAAGTCCCTAAGGATCCTATTGTCCCTACCTCCCCTCTGCTGGGATTATATGTATTGTATTTGGCTTCTGTGTTGGGAGGGGGGAGTTGTGGGGGTCAAATGCAGGTTCTCACGCTTGCATGAGAAACACTTGACTCTCTTTTCTTATTTTAAAAAGAAATTTTTGCTTTTACCTTTACCTTTACTTTTACCTCACTTTGGGGTGAGGACAGATCACCCCCGCATCCCCCCAACCCGACTCCACCTGACCCCACTGAAATTCCCAGCAGCAGATCTCTTCCAAGTCGGTTTTTGAGAGAAGTGGGTCATCACTCTGCCATCTGGAAAGGACTGCCAAGAAGGCTCCTTCCCCTGAGCAGGGTTCTAGCTGATCCTGGAAAGCAAGCCCAGCTGAAATGAAATGGAAAGCTTCAGAGATAGCAAACAATGCCGCCAGGGACAGAGATCCCAGCAAGCGTGGTCAGGCGCAGGCTGGTGCTGAAATGTCACACTGCCTTGGCATAGCGGCCCTCCTGTTTCAATTACCAGATACTTTTTCACTAACTTAAAGATATCCATCCAATGGCACCCTAGACACATCTCTTCGCTGGGCAACAGAATGAAGCCTATAGAGTTAAAATATATATCTACAAACCTTTGTGTCCTACTAAAGTGAATGGCTTCCTTTCCCCAATTATCTGTAAGTTATTTTGTTGAAAAGATGTGGTAGAGTTACTCTATTACTGCCTTGTGTTTTAATAAAAACATTTCACAACGACCCAACCTGTCTGGTCGTGTCCGTAAAAATGAAGTATCTTATTGAAGAAAGCCAGACTGGGGTCTGGAACCCTGACTTTCTTCCTGGCTCTCTTGGGTCTTCAATTTCTCTTCTGAAGACAGGATAAATAATTCACCTGAAAGGTACGTTGGAGACTCATGCGTGGAGACCTTTCTAGGTCCAGGGTAAGATGTAGCTCATCAAAACCGAAATGCTAGCCGGGCGTGGTGGAGCATGCCTGTAATCCCAGCACTTGGGAGGCATAGGCAGGCAGAGTTCTGAGTTCAAGGCCAGCCTGGTCTACAGAGTGAGTTCCAGGACAGCCAGGACTACACGGAGAAACCTTGTCTCGAAAAACAAAACAAAAACAAACAAACAAAAAAAAAAACCCGAAATGCGAATTGCGGAGCTTGTCTCCAAAGCCGTGTATGACCTGAATTCTCTCCCCTGCCACCTGCTCTAGAGAGGGCTTGAGACGGGCTCTCTGCCCTTCACATATGCAAATAACCTCCAAAGTGCCCTTCACTGAAATCTCACTTAAGGCACACAGCCACTCTACATGAAAATGTGTGTGGGCGCGCATGCGTGTGCGTGTGCATGTATGTGTGTGCGCGTGTGCATGTGTGCGTGCATGTACATGCATGTGTGTGTATGTGTGTATGTGTGTGTGTGGTGTGAAGGGGGGCACTGGACTCATACCTACAATGTTACACATACTTCCTTAGCCCCTGTATTCTCTGAACTCATCAAAGGAGCTTTCGAGTTAGCAAATCTATCTATGAAATAAAAGTATTTTCCCTTGAGCATGTTTCAATATTTTATATATATATAGGGGTTTTAGGTAGTCCAGAATTCCAGACACTACATTTCTTTGACTACCAAGGATGACCTTGAATTTATGATTCTCCTGTATCAACACCTTGTGCTGGGATTCTAGCCAAGTGCTACACCTCGTTCCTGAGATGCTGGAGATCAAACCTAGGGCTTTGTGCAAGCATTGTACTAACTGGGCCGCCATCCGACCTCCAACCTGGATTTTAAAATCAGTTTTATCTCCTGACTTGCCTTGGGCTAGACCTCTGGCCGCTGTGCTGGGGTCAGCAACAGGGAGATCAATCAGCACAGCACCGAGGGGCGGGGCTGATGGAGGCTGAAGGTAAAGTCAGGAAACATCCAGAGACACCCAGAGCCCGCCTGCTGCCCCACCTCTCACCAGCGGCAGCCCTTGGCAGAGCCCGCCCTGTGCCCCCACCTGGCAGCCCAGTGGAGCTGCTGGCCCTGGTGGCAGGGGCGTGGGGGGGGGGATTAGCCTCGCCACTTCTCTGCCATGGGGTGGCCCCGGAGTCATGAGAACGAGTGAGCTGGTCATGCCCCTTGCCACTGCAGCTTTCGGGACACCTTGCCTGGGTGTCGCAGGTGGCCCTGGTAGAGGGGGTACAGGGGAGCTGGCACCATAGGTGTGAGTGTCCGAGATCTGACACCCACCACCACCACCCCCGTCGCGGCCCCCCACCCCCCACCCCACCCCCACCCCCGCTCATCTGCTGTGAGGTGGAGCAGGCTAAAGGGAGATGCTCTCCCACACCCCCTCGCCATCTGTGGTATCTGGAAAGCTGGCCGTGAGGTCCTGAGAGCGAAAGAGCTGTCCCTGCCCTCCCCCCAACCCCCGCCCCCGTACACACTGGCAGGAGAGCGGCTCCTGCGCCTCTTGCCTGGACAACGCAAGGGAGCTGGCCCTGGCGGTGAAGACACAAGGGAGCCAGCCCCGGGACTGTGAGAGCAGAAGAGCTGTTCCAGACCCTCGCCTGACGCACCGCTTGGGAGAGTGAGGTCCTGGCACCGGACTGGGCAGCACAATGCAGCGGGCTCTGGAGGTGTGGGTGCGGCCGAACCTGCCCCAAGGGCACAAGAGCAGGAGAGCTGACCCCCGCCTCCTGCTGGTGGGGGCTTTGGGTGGCCTAGCCGGAGCAGTGCTGGAGAGCTTGCCCTGGCTCCCATCCGGCCCAGATCCAGGGCTTTGAGTGGGCCCGCCCCCAAATCCACATCATCTGTGAACTGTTGGGGTGTGGAAAGAGGAGGTCCTGCTGATCCAAAACTGCAGGATCTCCATGACATGGGGGTTGGGGGGCAACAATAGGATAAATGGGAGGGGTCCCAGTGAATCCAATATTGATGGAGTCACAGAAGCCAGAGACCTTGAATCAAATGGCTCATTACAATGGACACTTGGAGGTGAAGAAGTGTGGGCAGAGGGATCTACTGTGGGACACACTGTGACACACTGCAGGTTCCACAATGAGATGTTTCCTATGCTTTAGTGTGTGTGTGTGTGTGTGTGTGTGTGTGTGTGTGTGTTTAATTTGGGGTTGAAGTACATGATGTGAAACTCACAAAGAATCAACACATAGTTTTCAAAATTATCTTCCCTGTGTGTGTGAACGCAGGTGCACATACCTCTTGACACATGGCGGGGGTGTGTCCCCACTTTTCAACTTATCTGAGTCAGAGTCTCTCCCTAATACCACTGAGAACTTGCAGGAATTCCTCTGTCTCAGACCACAGGCATCCGTCACACTGGGCTTCACACGGGCTCTGGGGGTTCAGCGGAAGTCTTCAGCCTTGCAAAGCAAGCACCTCCCGGCTCCTCCCCCAGCCCCAAAGACAGCCGGTTAACATGACCCGTTATCCCACTCCATAAATGAGAAGACTCTGCTTGTGCATCCTGTGGTGCTCTGGGGGAACTCGTAATTGCTTGATGCCTTCAAACTGTGACCTCAACCAGGCCTGTTCCTCCATGGAGCTCATACGGGCTTCTTCCCAGGAGGGAAAAAAAGGAAGGACAACCAGGGAAAACGAAACGGATTCGTTTTCTATTTAGGAAACTTGGGAGGCAGACGGCGGAAATGCAAAGCTCAAAGCCGCTACGGAATTGTTCGTAGATCAAGGATCCTTACTGCCTGGAGGATATCCTCCAGATGCGTCTTGAAAATGGGGTGTGTAGACACCCCATTGAGAATGACTCCCCTGCCACAATAAGCAATTTACAAGGACAGCCCATCTGTTCTTGATGGGAGAATTCGGGACTGGAGCAGCCTGTGACTGGGGCCAGCTCTTCCCTTAGCCTGTAAAATGGCGACTTCTGCGGAGCTGGAATCCCAGATGAGGCCTCTTCTGTTGCTTCTGTGGTTTGCTTGAATGAAGGGCGTTTGTCTGTCTCAGGACGAGATGAGACTTCGTGTATATTAATTGCACTCAGGCGACTTGTTCTGTTTCAGATCTAATTGGTGTGGGGAGCACCGGATCCTTTTCTGAGTCTAGGCCGTTACTTCAGACTCGGTATTTACCCGTGCCTTATTGAACACTGGGGGTGGGGGTGGGGTTGAGGCTTCCCATCAAAATCCTGCTGGCTCTTCAGACCAAGCTTCCACTCTTTGTCACCCCACCCCACCTCCGTCATCTCTTCAGCATCCCCACTCAGATGAATATTTAATAAAGGAAGATTTCCGCATCTGTAATGAGAATTTTACACCCCTAATGTTTATTACTGCTCCTTCATCTCTCGTAAAGGTTGTGTTTTTTCCCATGGCTAATTTGATAGGCTTGAAGATAGTCAATAATTGGATACAAATACCTTAATTGGCTTCAAAAGGAAAGAGTGTGGCCACAGTTCCGCTACGCTGGGTGACCACAAAATTGTGTAGGGGGGGGGGCTCTATCGGCTCCTTTGCTAGTTGCTATGGCAACACACCTGCCAGAAGCATCTCCAGAAAGAAAGGGGTTTGCTTTGGCTCTCCGCCCTTTGAGTGCCAGTCCATCACGGCAGGGAAGCCATGCTGGCTGGGGCACACATGATGCCTCCACAGTCAGGAAGCAGACAGAGATGAGGGCTGCCTCGTGGTTGGCTTGGTCCTTACGCAGACTGCCGCCCCAGTCCACGAGTCGGGGTGGTGCTGTCTACATCCAGGGCGGGAGTCTGCCCTGTCCAGTTAAACATGGCTGTAAGCACTCTCATAGACGCCCCCAGAGATGTCTTCCTATGGCGATCCGAGATACAGTCAGGTTGACAACGAGAATTAACCATCACGACTGCTCTGGCAAGGTCAATCAAGGCAGTAGCCGCAATGATAATCTGCTCCTTACTACATGAACTACTCTGAGTCAGTCATCCAAACCCTTTGGAGCCTTGGTTTCCTCATCTGTAAAATGGGAACATCTTCCAAGGCTGCTGTAAGAATTAGAAGTATGAGCCGGGTGGTGGTGGCGCACGCCTTTACTCCCAGCACTTAGGAGGCAGAGGCAAGCAGATTTCTGAGTTCGAGGCCAGCCTGCTCTACAGAGTATGTTTCAGGACAGCCAGGGCTACACAGAGAAACCCTGTCTCAAGAAGAAAAAAAAGATTAGTTTGTAAAATTATGGAGATAAAAAAAAATGTTATGGTATTTATATTATGAAATGGGGGAACAAGATATCTGGGGTTTTGTGTTTGTGAGAGCGTGCGCGCGCACACGTGTGTGTGTGTGTGTGTGTGTGTGTGTGTATAGAAGCCAGGGTCAGCCTCACCTGTCGCTCCTATCTGCTTTAGCCTTGTGTTTGTTTGTTTGTTTGAGGAAGGGGCTCTCTCGGCCCTGGAGCCCTCTAGGCTGGTCAGAAAGCCCTGAGATCCAGCTGTGCCCACCTTCCCAGCCCGGGGCGAGCAGGCATCCCCGTCCTCTGCTTTCCCCACTTCTTATCTTCTTAAATGTGGGTTCTGGAGGACCAAAGTCAAGTCCGTGTCTTTGCACAGCAAACGGCTCCCCTACTAAGCCATCGGCCTCTCTAGCTCAGAGTCTCCGTGTTTGTAAAGGACCTTTAAAGAAGAAGGTCAAAGATCTGAGATAACAGATTTAAGACTGGTAGACCCAATCTGGTCTCAGGAGCACGCTGACTCGTATGAAGAGGGGACAACCTACTGTCAGTGGCCCATGTCGCCTGTGTGAAGATCGATACAACCCCAGTATCTATTTGATTTCCAGGCTCCCGACACTGTTTTATTTAATGCCAAAATGGAAGGCAAACCAGGAGTGTAACTTGATGATGGAGCGCTTGCCCAGCATGCTCAACCCCTCAGGACTGGAGTCGGGCGACCTCAGTCAGTCACAGTCTAGAACACACGCCCCCTTTCTCTATCATATTCAAAGCAAGGGAGTTTGCGATCAGCCCCTGCCTGCTTCTCTGAAAACGGCTGACTCTGACCCTCCCCGCTCACTCCTGGCGACTGAAGCAATAAGAGAAGCAGAGGCAATGACTACGTTCTGGATGTTGGCCATCACTGCCATCTTAGAGCCTAGGTGCCCCCCCCCACACACACACACACAGAGAAATCTCTAGATCCGCGCTTCTCCACGAAGACGCGGACTTCTTGCATGTCTAGCTAGCTCTTCCCTTCTCCTTCCTCCCTAGATCCTTCTTCAGGGTTCCGGGTTCCATCTTGTGAGATCAAAGGGCTTTGGGGTCTCACGTACCCCCAGATCTGCCTCAAACTTGCTATGTAAAGGATAACCTTGGCTGGGCGGTGGTGGCACACGCCTGTAATCCCAGCACTTGGGAGGCAGAGGCAGGCAAATTTCTGAGTTCAAGGCCAGCCTGGTCTACAGAGTGAATTCCAGAACAGCCAGGGCTACACAGAGAAACCCTGTCGGGGGGGGGGGGGGGAGGATAACAGGATAACCTTGAACCTTTGGCCCTCCTGCTTCTACCTCTAAGTGCTGGGGTTACAGGCATGCACAACATGCTTTATGTAGTGCCTGGGACTGTTCCCAGGCCTTGTACAAACTAGGCAAGCGGATGTACATTCCTGTCCTCTAAATACCCCCCTCTCTTCATCTCCATCCTAAAGCCTCAGACACATCAGACAAGTGCTCTCCCACAGAGCCACACACAGCCTACCGGTGGGTTTTCCTGTCTCACACGGAAGGACTTAACTCGGTTTTGTTTCTTTTGAGTGTGCTCCTCTCTGTGTCTGTAATTCTGCCATCTCTTGCATTCCAAAGGGAGGGAGAGCATTGCCTTCCACGACCAAATCAGGGTGGCGAATGGATGACCGGGTTCAGTGAATGTGACGCCCAGCCAACAAGGTTCAAGCAAGCTTCTCAATCAGAACCAGACGAGGTGGCCAACTGCTAGATGAAGTAGACCGTGACAGTGGTTGAAGATTTCCAGGTCATCACAGAGGTAACACTGGAGGCCGAGGCGATGGGTCCTTTCGCCTGTGAAGAGGTGTCTCGGTTCCGAGATGCATATCTAACTGTGGGGGAAATGGTCGCAATGAGTGCACGATCCAAACTGTCTAGTGACTGAAAATGAGACTGAGGCTAAAAACAAAAGATTATAGCCATTGAATGGTTGCGAGAACAGAAGTCAGGCATCAGAGGAAAATAAAATGGTGAAGGCAATAAATATTCTTAGCCTGCCCTATCCCCTTGTGAAACATTTTGGAAGTGAATTAAGAATTTTAAGAAAAAGCCAAGTGGAGAGAACTCCCTCTGCTTAGCACTTTATTTTTATAACTGGTTTATTTAAGGCTATAAAAATAAAATCGTCTTATTGCTTCCATATCTTGTCTTCAGCAAATTCCCAACAAACTCCCATTTCCACACATCAGTGATCAGACTGCACAAATTAACAATTGCTAAGTTCTTATGGTCACGCCAGTCCCAGTTCCATAGTTAAGATCCAGCCTTAACTTTTTATTCTTTAGTTTAAGGAGAGCAGTAGATACTGACAAGGCCTGCAGGAAGCTGGACCCTTCACAGACTGGTGGGAATGGAAGAAGGTGCGTCTGTGCCAGGCAATGGTGCGTTGGGTGTGGGGTCCCCAAAAAGTTAAACGCCGGGTGTCCATGTACCTCAGTAATTTCACTTCTGGGCTGATACCCAAAGCCAGTGAAGTAGGGACACAAAAGTTACAGCAATGTTTATATATCCTCATTCACGGTGGTCAAAAGATGGGGAAAAAAAAAACAAATATCCATCTGCAGATTAATAGATAAGCTTCGATTTGTATATGTAATGGGAACATGACTCCGCCTCCCAAAGCTACAGAAAGGAGAGTAGTCGTGGTGCAGCGCTGGAGGGGACAGTTTGTATGTGTTGACTATCAGCCTTGATGGGTTAGTCACTCTCAGGCTCTCTCTGTTTTGTGTGTGTGTGTGTGTGTGTGTGTGTGTGTGTGTGTGTGTGAACTTACTAAATTTAAAATGTTAAGGGATGGCAAACACCCGCTCTTGAAGCTGAGGGGTCAGGACTCTGTTGCAATTTCAGGATAACAGGAAAAGGCCACTTATTAGGGGAATTTTGTGTGGTTTTGTTTGGGTTTTCCTGTTGTGATTCTTTGTAGGAAGAGTTTGTTTATTTGAATCCTTTCTACCAACTCAGAAAGTGAAATAGATTTTAAGCATCTCTGAGAGCCGTCAACAAGGGTCTCTTATCCTCCTCTCTGCTGAAACTGTACCTTGGAAATAGAAAGGAGACCTAGCACGTGGGAGTCTGACCTCATGGTTTGGAGCCAGGAAGGGAGATGGGAAGACCAGGGCACACCTGGGTCTCACTGTTACACCCTCTGGGTGACCATCCCGATTTCAAAGCCGGGGAGAACCCATGAAATGAACATCACTAGCATTCCGATCCGGGTCAGAGCCAACAGCAGTGGGTGTCTTTGGGTCATATCTAAGTTGTGTGGGAAAATGCCAGCCTCCACACTCATTAATCTGGAACCACAGAGCACTCTAAATGAAATGATAGGACAAGAATTGAGGTTTGCAGAGGCCAGAGTGTAGTTCAGTTGGCAGGGTGGCGGCCTAGGACGCGTGAGGCCGAGTTTCATCCTCGGCACATCTAACTGTGGCGCAGGCCTTCAGTTCCGTGTAGAGTCAGTCGGGAGGATCAGAAATCCAGAGCCACTTTTGGAGTCCGAGTCTAGCCTGGGCTAAAGAAGGAGACGGTTTCAACAAAACAAAACTAGAATCCAACCGTGCAGAAAGGTGACCCGAGCTGGAGAGGCCAGCCACTCTGCTTCCTGAGCTCCACATAGACCCACATCTATCTACAGTCAAATAGGCCTGGGTTGAAACTGGGCCCTTGCTTGGGTCACCTAAGACCAGTCTCAATCCGTGTTTCAGTCTGCTGGAGGGAGTCCACTCCCAGAGCAGCCGTGAGGAGTGCGGGGTTTAGTGAAGGTTGGCGGGAAAACGGAGAAGGTTCAGTGACAACTCGCCCAGGAAACGATACCTCACACCTCTTTGGAAAGCCGGGGTTGTATGTGTTCCACACATTATTCCCATGATTCCAGCACTGGGATGCCTGGAGCAGTGTGTCTGGACCGGGGCTGACAGTTAGAGCCTGCCTCAGAAGTCAGTCTCCTGTTGTGTGCCGGCTGCCCAGTTCCCAGCTCCCCTGGACTCTGCACTTCCCTAAGCCATCTCCCAAACCCCATGAGACCTTCTAGCTCTTCCTATAGCAAACTAGCCAAGACCAGAAGCCCAACAAGGAACCAGGCTCATTTCGGGGAAGATGCCGCTGTCCTCCCGACGTTTCCTTCACGGAATCATTGGTGTGCTCCCAATACACTGACGACGGCTGACCACCTCCCCGTCGGCTTCTCGCCTGTAAACCCTCAACTCTTACTAGAAAGTGTGTTCCCTGCAGATAGGGAACGCTCTTTAAGACCTATAGTTGCAACTCTACCACCTAACCCAACTACAAATGGTTTGGGCATGAAGAATTAGTAACTTTAAGTGACACTCGTAATCCCTAACCCTGCTTTTGGGGGGCTAAGGGGTGTTGGTTTTCACTAAGGATTGTTGGGGTCTTGTACTTCTTTCCGAACTCTGACCATTAGACTCAGACTATCGGGCTAGGTGTGGGACACATGCCTATAGTCCCAGCACTCGATAGGGGTATGGGCACACACTTGTAATCCCAGCACCTGAGAGGTTGCGAGCAGGAAGTTCAGGGCTAGCCTGGGCCACACAGAGGAAACCCTGGTCTCAAAAACACCAAAAACTAAAGCCAGCCAATCAAATCCTTGGCAAAGCTGTGAGAGAGCTTGAAGAAAAGGTAACGACTTCCGAATAGATTTTCCTGTCCCCTTCCACCTGAGCAATGAAAACTAGTTTTCTAGCGGTGAGGGAGGGGGTGGGGGGTGGGATGGGGGTGGGGATGGGGGTGGGGGTAGATATTTGAAAAGTTCCTTTTAGACATCTCTGTTGACCTTCCAGAAAAGTTGTCTTTGAATTAGTTTTCTTGAATTATAAATCAAGGATAACCTATTCCCAGAGTTCCAATACTTGAATCTATTTTATTTTATTTATTTATTTATTTGTTTATTTATTTATTTATTTAGAGACAAGGTCTCAGGCAACTCAGGTTGGCCTTGAACCCTCCTGCATAGCCAAGCCTGACATTAACTCTTCACCCTCCCTTGAAGGGACTCCGGCCAGCTTGGTAAGCATGACTATGGCAGGCCTTACCCTTCTCCCTCTTCCCTCTGCATTGCTAAAAAAAATAAAATAAAAAAATAAAATAAATAAATCAATCATCAAACAAACAAAAAAGCACACACACACACACACACACACACACACACCAAAACCCCAAAAAACAAAAACAAACAAACAAAAAAACATGAGGTTCCTCACGCTGGCCGCCCCTGTCTATTTCCTGCTTCGGCCACTTCTTCCTCGGACTACGAAGCCCCAGCAATCAAACGCTCCATTTGGTTCGCCTAATTAGCATGCCCAATCCAAACACACCACAGCAGCCCAGCCCACCCTAACGCAGACACCACCACCCTTTTTTCTCTCCTGCAAGGTCATTTGCTGTTGTTTTTCCGCCAGAGTCAGAAAGCAGCCACTTTAACTTTTCTTTCCTGCTTAACAAATGATCTCTCCGGTATTTGGGTGTGGTTTGCACCTAATCTGAGGTCTGAAAGGGAACCCCTGCTGTACAACGGTCTCCTGCCTCCACGTCCCGAGTGCTAAAATTGTAGGTGTGAGCCTGGGTGGACCTGGGTAACCGGGGCTTCCTGCGTGCGGGCCAGCACTCTTCCAACGGAAACGTTCTTCAACCCTTCTTCAGCCTTGAGTTGAGGACTCAAAACCCTGGAGCAAGGCAGACGCACCCCTTAGCTCCACACCACGGTTTCTACAAAAGGCCTTTCTCCTCACCGCTCCGACCCTGCAGTGAGGAAACGCCTCACCCTCACAGGACCTGACTCACCAGCCAGGAGAGAGAGGCTAGAGACTGCCAAGAAGAACGGTGTCCCAAAAGCCTGTCCAGGGACCGGCCCACAAGACCTCACTTCCACCCACAAGTCCCCACCTCTTTTTCTTTTTCTCCCCCTTCACCCCCCCAGCCCCTTCCCACCCTCCCAGGTAGCTGTCCTGGAACTCACTCTGTAGAGTAGACCAGGCTGGCCTCAAACTCAGAAACCCACCTGCCTCTGCCTCTCAAGTGCTGGGACTAAAGGAGTGCGCCACCACCGCCCTGGCTAGTCACCACCTCTTAAAGGTTCCATTATGTCCCCAAGGCGCCACAGCCTGGTGATTACATTGAAAACTGGGCCTAGGGAGACATTCCGGCTCCAAACTATAACACACTATCATGATCTTAGCAAAGGCTAGCCAAAGAAGACATTTATTAAAGCATAATTGATGGGCTGGTGAGATGGCTCAGCGGTTAAGAGCACTGACTGCTCTTCCGAAGGTCCTGAGTTCACATCCCAGCAACCACATGGTGGCTCACAACCAACCGTAATGAGATCTGCTGCCCTTTTCTGGAGTGTCTGAAGACAGCTACAGTGTACTTACGTATAAATATAAATAAATCTTTTTAATAATAATAATAATAACAATAACAATAAACAATGAGGTTTGGAGCGCAATGGCAGGGTACTTGCTGTATAATACAAGTGGCCCTTGGTTCAATTGCCAGCACTATAAAAGAGGAAAATTGGAGTTCAAAGTGAATTTTATAAAGTTACAGGTGTCTGAAGACGAGAGAAGACACTGATCCCGATAACTGCAGTCATAGACAGCATCATGTGGAGCTGGAAATCAAACCTGGCCATCTGCAACGGAGACCAGTGCCCTTAGGATCTGAGCCATTTCTCCAGCCCTGAGGTTTTTATGTGTTTGTTTTTTAGTGAGGGTCTCACTATAAAGCCCTGGCTGTCGTGGAACTGGCTATGTAGACCAGGCTGGCACCCACCTCACAGAGAATAGCCCGCTACTGTGTTGCTGGGATTAAAAGCAATCGCGAAGAAGAAGAAGAAGAAGAAGAAGAAGAAGAAGAAGAAGAAGAAGAAGAAGAAGAAGAAGAAAAGAAAAGAAAAGAAAAGAAAGAAAAAAAGCAATCGCCCGTGGTGGCGCACGCCTTTAATCCCAGCACTTGGGAGGCAGAAGCAGGCGGATTTCTGAGAAACCCTGTCTCAAAAAATAAAATAAAATAAAATAAAATAAAATAAAATAAAATAAAATAAAATAAAATAAAATAAAATAAATCGCCAGTCACCTTACCCAGCAAATTTCTGGAGTTTTAAAGCAGCAACAAAGACTAGGGCTGTATTTCAGAGTTACAGCACTTACCTGTCAAATGCAAGGCTCTGTGTTCAGTCCTCAGCACCACCAAAGACAGGGCTGGGCTGTGTTGGGGCTGGAGGCGGGGCTGGGGCTGGGGCTGGGGCTGGGGCTGGGGCTGGGGCTGGGGCTGGAGGTGGAGCTCGAGAGTGGGGCTGGGGCTGGAGGGTAGGGCGGGGCTGGAGGTGGGGCTCTGGGTGGAGCTGGAGGAACAGAGTAGAGCACAGGTACACATCTATAATCCCAGCACTCGGGATAGTAGAACACTGTCTCAAAAAATAAAAGCAATAAGATTAGACAAAGACCTTCTAGGGTGAGTACCGGTCCTCCCTCTACCGGTCCTCAACCTATGGGTCTCGACCCCTTTGGGAATCGAAGAATCTTTTCACAGAAGTTGCCTAAGACCACTGGAAAACAGATATTTATGTTATGACTCATAACAACAGCAAGTTTACAGCTATGCCATTGCAGCTATTAAAATAATTTAATGGTTGAGGGTCACTACAACATGAGGAATGGTTTTAAAGGGTCGCAGTGTTAGGAAGGTTGAGCACCACTGTTCTAGAAGTTTCCTTTCTAGAGATTAAGTATTTTTATTGATAACTATCCTCAGAGTCCCCTCTAAGCGGTTTATTTTTGTCTTCATCTCACCTTGTGGCTTTTCTCACTATAGCGACCCAGCATGTGCGCGTCCCAATGGCACAAAGATATTCATCTTTGCGCGCCTTGTTCACCCCAACCGTAAAAGAAATTATCGTTGAGACTTCATAACTGTACTTCTGCTATTATTAGGAGCCTGTTTTCCGATGATCTTTGGCGACCCCAGTAAAAAAGACGGCTTGAGTCCCCGAGGGGTCTCGACCCACAGGTTGAGAATCGCTGCTGTAGACGGTCTTTTTCTGTAGTAATTTTACTTTGTTTTGTTTGTTTGGTTGGTTTGTTTTGTTTGTTTGTTTTCAAGACAGGGTTTCTCTGTGTAGCCCTGGCTATCCTGGAACTCACTCTGTAGACCAGGCTGGCCTCGAACTCAGAAATCCGCCTGCCTCTGCCTCCCAAGTGCTGGGATTACAGGCGTGCGCCACCACCGCCCAGCAGTAATTTTACTTTGTTTATCAGCGGTGGACCAAGAGCAGAAGTCAGTGAGTTCTCCGTAGTTAAACCAGCCCTGTGGCTCTCCACAAGCCCTCTAGACGAATTCTCATAAACACTGGCGTTCGCTAGCAGGAGGGACTCTGAAATCTCTGTCTCATCTTCCGTGTTTGTCTCCTCTCCAGCCTTCCCAGTTTCTTTCTGCTCTTACGTTTTTTCTTTCTTTCCTTGATAATTCATTTCCTCTTTTTTTTTTTTTCCCCTTCATCTCCAAGAAAGACACAGCAGAAAAACTTTCAAATGACTCCTCCTGCCGGTGGGTGGTGGCGGTGGTGCAGACCTTTAAGAAGTGCTTAGGAGGCAGAGACAAGCAGATCTCTAAGTTAGAGGCTATAACGGAGTTCCAGGATAGGCAGGGATACCAAAGAAATCCTGTCTTGGGGGGGGGAGTAAACTAAACAAGCCCCCCCCAAAAAAAAACCCCACACCCCAGGGAAAAGCTTAGCAAGAACAAGAAGCTATTCTGTGAAGCATCATAAAATGCTTGGGTTGGTTGGTTTGTTTGTTTACCTAATGTGTTTTCTCTTTGTTTGAGACACATCTCTCACTATGTGGCCCTGGCTGGCCTGGCCTCACTGTGCAGACCAGGTTGGTCTCAAACTCCTAGAGAGCCACCAGCCTCTGCCACCTGAGTGCTGAGATGAAAGGTGTGTGCCACCACACCGGATCTGACCTGCTTCCTTAACGACAAGGGTGAGCTATATTACTTTCAACACACAGCATTTAATATTATATTCCTCAAAAAAAAAAAAACCCACAAGATAAATGTATGGACAGTTAACACAATATGAGACAAAAGTTTAAGAGAGGAGGGGGGGGCAGAGAAAACAAAACAACAGAAAGGAAAAGCTTGAATCTTTATTCGCCAAGGATCAGGGAACTGTCCGATTAGATCCTCCTCTGGATTTGGTTCAGGAAGAGGGGGGATAATAATACTTGCCTAATTAACTAGCTTGTAGATTAAAGTGCTTTGTAAACATTAATTAAAGATGCAGGGAGTTGGGTGAGGCCAATGTGTTATTAGAGAAAAAGTTTTCTTCCCTTTAATCAGGTACTTCTTCTTCCTGGGGAGGACCAAGGCATGATCTCAGGCCTGAGGAATTGGACTCAGCCCCGTCAGCTGCCCGTAACCCAGTCATTTGGGTGCCTACCCACTTCCTTCGCTATCCGTCAAGTGGGAATAAGCGCAGACACCCGAGGGTTACAGACGGTATGGTTGCCATTCAAGCCGAATGGAGCATTACAGTGAACAAAGCCCATGCTGCTGGCTCTTCTGCCCGGTTATGAAAGGCTGCCACCACAACGAACTATTATTATTAGCTATTCAGAAATGTTTCCTGCAGTAAAGGCATCACCGCAACAATCAAAAGGATCAAAAATGGGGCATTTCTTCAGCCTTGCATGCCTCAGTAGTCCCTCTCTGTAAAATGACCACAAGAAGCCAAAGGACCCGGCTGGCCCTGGAAATGGCTCATTGGGTTGAGACACTCGCCCTGAGCCCTGAATTCTATCCCACAAGTTGGAAAGAGCACCAGCTCCTGAAGGCTGTCTGCTGACCTTCGCTTTGTGAAGCATCTCTCTCTCTCTCTCTCTCTCTCTCTCTCTCTCTCTCTCACACACACACACACACACACACACACACGAAGGACTGAAGGACTGAAGGAATAGATGGATGAGTGAATGAATGGATGGACCAAACGAAACCAAAATCCTCAAAAAAGCAAGAAGGATTTTGGCATTTTTCACGACAAAGGATGAATACTTAGGGAGCTAGCCATGTTTACTGTGCTAAAAACTCTGTTCAACATACACACATATGGGAACATCGAGTAAGTAACTCACACATTAGCAATGCGTGCAAGTTCATTAAAAATGGATAAAGCTGGGTGTGGTGGCACACGCCTTTAATCTCAGCCTGCACATGGATCTCTCTGAATTGGAGGCCAGCCTAGTCTACACAGTGAGCTTCAGGCCAGCCAAGGCTACACAGTGAGATCCCTCTTCAAACAAACAAACAAAACAAAACAAAACAAAAAAAACAAAGGCTTAACCCCACTGCCCCACAAACATTGTCTAAAGGAATTAAACGAGATAATGTATGTTGTGTGTCTTGTTTGAAAGAATAAGTATTTCTTAAATAGCAGTCATTATTAAGTGAAAATAATCTCTTCAGGATATTGTTGTTGGATGCCTGTAATCCCAGAAGTCAGGAGGCTGAGGCAGGAGGATGGTGAACTCGAAGCCATCCTACATAATGAAATTCTACTTCAAAACAAAACAAACAAAAACACCAACGAAACTCTCAAAGTTGGTGGTGGAGTTGCTGGAGAAGTCCCTTCTTATTCAGGACTTCAAAAGCACATCGGTGCTCAACTCAGTTTCACAAGCAGACGGAGGAGAAGACCTGAAAGGCACAGCCAAGGGCTTTGGGCGCTGGCCCTTTAAGTATCGCGGGGGCGCGCAGACTACCTCTGGCCGACTGAAGTCCTCCGTCGCCGGGAGCGCGCGGCAGAGGTGCAAAGAGTGCTGGGCGGCGGAGCGCGCACGGCCGAGAGCGCGCGGCGGGGGAGGTGCTGTGCGCCCTGGGGAGCGCGCACGGCCGAGAGCGCGCGGCGGGGAGGTGCTGTGCGCCCTGGGGAGCGCGCGCCGGGCAGCCCGGGACGATCGGCGTGCGTGCGTGCACGACTTGCTGGCCGGAGGACGGCGTGAGCCCTGCGGCTCTCAGTCTGCGTGGACACCTGCGGCCCGCGGAGGGGACTTGGCTCGGTGAGTTCCGCCCTACTGAGCGAGGACAGGCCGGGTGCGGGGTGCGGGGCACGGGGCGCGGCTGCAGCTGTCCGGATCATCCAGGGCGCCGGGTCCGGGTCTCGGAAATTGGGGAAATACTTTGCACGCAGCTGGGGCTCTGTCGTCGCCGAGGTCAGTGCCACCGGATGGCCTCCATCCCGGGGCTCCGGGGATTACGACGCGTGGCTTTTCACCTCGGGGTTTCCCCGAGAGCGAACGCTCAGTGGCTCGTGGCGTGTTGTCTGAGTTGAGTCCGGGACTCTCAGGCTTTGGTCCCTTACCTTTCCTGAAGCCGACTGCGCGTGAGGACCGTGTCCCTTGCGAGGCTGAAACCCGGAGATGGCCAGAGCCACCTGTTAAGCCGGGATCCTGCGCGAATCTTTCCGCAGGTTTTCCGTGCCTGCGCCGGTTCCCCGCAAGTAGCTGAATCGCGCGGGGATGTTGGTGTGGGTCTGCCGGGTGACCTGGGTCGGTAGGTTTAGAAAGAAGGAATATGTGGCTAATGGGACAGGGTTTAACAAAAGGCAGTCAAATAAACTGCAGTGTTTCCCCAAGACGGAAAGTTTCTCAGCATTGTTTTACGGATTCTAAATTTAAGCAACTAACCCCCACCCCTCCCTAGGCACTTAACCGCAGGACAAGTTTTAACTCTTTGCCTGAACCCATTTGGTGCAAAGCAGAAAGTGAAGGTGTTTGTTTGTGTGTGTGTGTGTGTGTGTGTGTGTGTGTGTGTGTATGGTTTCTCCCTAAACGGAGTAAAACTTTCTAGCCCTGCTGTGGGAAGACTCCCTCTGACTCCAGTTTTAATAGAGAATAACAACAACAGAAAGCTTTGTCCCAGAACGATGTAGAAATACCAAACCAGGTATTCAGTGAAAACTCGGGGAAAGTGCTTGCAGGACAGACTTTTATGAAAAATAATTTTCCGTGAGGTGCTCCAGTGTGTGCTAAAACTTTGCCCTCATATTCCATGCCTGAATGTTCCAGATTGTTTTTCTAGGTGGAGGAGGTACTTTCGTTGGTGCGGCCAATGTGGAAATACAAACAAATGCCCTATTTACTTGGGGTTGGGTGGGAAGGGTGGAAGTCGGGCTAAAATCTTTCTTGCCAGGCTTCACCGCGTATGTATGGAATCTTCTGTATTTTCTTGCCCAGACTCGTAATAGCCTTTTTTTTTTCAGTGACTGGATTGGTTCCTCCTAACAGTGCATCCAACGAACTTCTCCTGGAAAATTTTGGATGCTGATAATTTAAAAGGGTTTTTCTCCTCTCGTAGAGAACAGAAATTTGAAATTAGAATCAGTGGCAGTTAGAAAGATGAGCTGTGCTTTTGAAACTAAAGAGCCCCGTGGTTCTTCCTCGCCGAGGGGTTGGCCCGTTGTAATGCAGGCTTGCTGTGGCCCTCAGCTCCGTCGTCCTTACCCTCGTGGTCCCTTTGGCCAGCCCAGCGTGCTGAGACCTGAGTTGCCGATGCACATGCAGAGTTTCTCGATACGAGCCGTCCGGTCCAAACTGATTAAACCCAGACCTGGTGATCCTGCCGTCCTCGGAGGCTGATGAAGACACCTCCGGAGCCTACAGTTGGCACCTGTGTTGATCTGGAGATCAGCTCAGGTAACTGCTTCAGGCCTTGAAAGCTGGAGGGAGGGACACGGACGGCCTGGGCCCAGCACAGGGAATCCTCTGGAACAAAAAGTTCGAGTGTATCTTATCCGAGCTGTCACGGGCTGGGTGCCAGTGGCAGCGAGGCCGTTTGGTAGGTGCCAGGGAATCTTAGGAGCATCACAGAACTTGAGTGCTTTGGCCAAGGGCCGCATCTGTCTCCTTTGCTCTTCTTGGGGGTTCAGTGACGGCTTCCTCACGGAGTCCTGCAGAGATGGTTCCCTGTCCAGTCTCCGGATGCCTCGGAGCATGCTGGGATGGCCTTCTCTTCATGTGACGTCCCTGATAATGGCCTGTCTGTGTGAACCACAGCGAAGTGTCTCCTCTCAGTGAAGCCGTTGCTTCCTCCCAGGGTAACAGCCCCAGTCTTGACATTTGAGAGAATTTAGCGAAAGCCAGAGCTGTCCTGATGGTCTTTGCAGCCTAACATCCTACCTTTCTGGAGCAGAATCTGCTAGGTCTTTATAAATGCATATCACCAGACTAGATACCTTAGCACTGGGAGACTCTGATTCTCATCCATCACCCCCTCCCGCCCCGTCAGGTTCTCGTTTCGCTGAGGCCGGTCTTGAACTTGACGCCTGGCAGAGGATCTTGAATTTCCAAGCCACCTATCTCTACCTCCCAAGTGCTGGAATGATTCTCATTAAGAGAAAAAGTGTATTTGTGTGTATACATGTGTGCACATATGTGTGCGCATATGTGTGCATGTGCCACAGTGCCCATATAGAGGTCGGAGGACAGTTTATACAGCTGGGTTCTCTTTTTCCACCATTGAGCATCTGGTCTAGAACTCAGGTTGTCACCTCCGCCCACTGAACCATTTCACCTGTCCAATTATCATTTTTAATATAGTAAAATATAAAGTACATAATTACATACATCTTAAAGGTTTTTTTTTTTTTTTGGTTTTTTTTTTTGTCTTTTTTTGTTTTTGGGGTTTTTTTTGTTTTTGTTTTGTTTTTTGTTTGTTTTGTTTGTTTTTTTGTTTGTTTTTTTGTTTTTTTGGTTTTTTTGGTTTTTTTTGCTTTTTTCGAGACAGGGTTTCTCTGTGTAGCCCTAGCTGTCCTAGAACTCACTCTGTAGACCAGGCTAGCCTTGAACTCAGAAATCCGCCTGCCTCTGCCTCCCAAGTGCTGGGATTACAGGCGTGCGCCACCACCGCCCGGCTTAAAGTCTTTTAAAACGCAACACTAAGTATATTAATAGTGGCGTGTAACCATCACACCTGTCTGGTTCTAGAACTTTTCCATCACCCCTCCCCATTAAACAGTCACCCCCACCCCCCCCCCACCCCCACCCCCACCCCCATGGGAATGGATGTCATTCCTTAGCGGCCCGGCGGCCACTGATCTGCTTTCTGTTTCTCAGTTTGCCTATTCTCATACAGAAGGAATCTTAAAAAATATTCGGCTTTTGTGGTTTCAAGATTCATCAGCAGGGTATTGGTCCTTTATCCCCCCCCCCCTTTTTTTTTGAATACACACTGTTCCGTCACGTGTATAGGGCCACATGTCACTTGTTAAGGTCATCCTAAAGGTATGAAGTAATATCTCATGGTGGTTTTGATTTGCAGTTTGCTAATTACTAACAGTGTTGAGAACTGTGCTAGCTGGCAGGCCGTGTGTGTGTGTGTGTGTGTGTGTGTGTGTGTGTGTGTGTGTGAGAGAGAGAGAGAGAGAGAGAGAGAGAGAGAGAGAGAGAGAGAGAATATACATAAGAAGTCTGTAGGGGCAGGGGACAGTGTCTAGTGTCTTCCTCAGTCATTTTCTTTTCCTCCTTATTGCTTGAGTCTCTCTCTCTCTCTCTCTCTCTCTCTCTCTCTCTCTCTCTCTCTCTCAGCCTGGAGCTAGGCTAGGCTGCCTTGCCCGAGGAGCTCCAGAGGGCACCTGTGTCTTCCTCCCCCCAGCCCCTCATGCTGTGGTTATAGATGTGTGCCAATGTGGCCAGCCTTTCCGTGGATGCTGGGCCTGAAGAACTCAGGCCTTCCTGCTTGGCGGGCACGTTTCTAACTGTGACTCCTTCCCAGTCCTCGTCCAGTTCCTTTGCTCCCAGCCGGCCACAGCCTGACACTCGCATTCTGCAAGGAGTAAAGATAGTAGGAAACTGAGAGGGGGCACATTCCTGTGGCTTTTCTTTCAGCATATTGTCTTAATTGCTCTGTTGTTATTGATCTCTTCCTGCGCCTACTTTATTTATAAGCTGAACTCTATCCTTGAATAGATGTGTACACAGGAAAAACCTTTTCTTTTTCTTTTCTTTTTTCTTTCTTTTTTTTTGGGAGGGGGGGTCGGATTTGGTTGTTGTTTTTTGTTAGTTTGTTTGTTTGTTTGTTTGTCTTTGTTTTTGTTTGAGACAGGGTTTCTCTGTATAGCCCTGGCTGTTTTGGAACTCACTCTGTAAACCAGGCTTGCCTCGAACTCAGAAATCCACCTGCCTCTGCCTCCCAGAGTGCTGGGATTAAAGGTGTGTGCCACCACCACCCAGCTACGGGAAAACCTTTTCTGTAGGGTTCAGTGTGCTGCTCTGAGGTTCTTGGAGAGTGTCCTCTCCAGATGAGGAGAAGGCTGCTGCATACATATTTATTGTTTTTATTTTGTTTTATTTATTTGTGTGGGAGGAAGGCGTGCATTCGTTGCGGCGACGAACACACAGAAGTCAAAGGTCGACTCTGGGAGTCCATTCTTGTCTCTTGGGCCGTTAGGCTTGCTCTGTAAGCGCTTTGACCGCTGTTCAGCCATCTTTCTCTACATCGTTAGAGAAGGTCTCTCCTTCGTTCCTTTCGCATTCCTGCGAGTCAGACACCTGAGAGAACAACTCAGAGGTGACAGGGTTAGTTTGGTGCCAGTGCACTTGAGCAGAACATCGTGCCAGCAGAGCCTGCTGGGGGTGGACAGGAAGCACGAAGGGGAAGAAGGGACAAGATACCCACAAGAACCGACCCCCTAGTGACCTGCTTCCTTCAGCCTGGCCGCCCACACCACCTCATGGTCACAGGAACTCCTCAGATAGCCTCACCTGCTGGGGGACAAAGATCCCAACCCCAGAGCCCTTGCGGGGACACGCTAGGCCTGGGCAAACTGTGGTTCTGTTTTGTTTTGGCTTTTTAACGTCACCAAAACTGCTCCCCGGATTGGGTTCTCTTTCAGCCCTTTGTTCTCTTGTGGGCTGTTTTGTTTTTCCACTTTCTCTTTGAGACTGCTTCTCTTTCTCAGGGGCCAGTTGTCTGACCTCGCACTGTGAAATACTTAATCTTCTGCCTGTCTTAGTTATCCGAAACCCTGGGGTGTTCATCTGTTTCTTCTGTAGTTTTTTTTTTTTTTTTTTAAGACTTATTTATTTAGTTCGTGTATGTGAGGACACTGTCGCTGTCGTCAGACACACCAGAAGAGGGCATCAGATCCCCGTTACAGATGGTTGTGAGCCCCAGTGTGGTTGCTGGGATTTGAACTCAGGACCTCAGGAAGAGCAGTCAGTGCTCCTAACCGCTGAGCCTTCTCTCCAGCACTCTTCTGTAGTTTTTGTAGACGGTTCTGTCATGGGCCGAGGAAGTAGTCACTCGGCAGACAAACGGATATGTACAGGTTACAAATCTCTATTTTATCCGTGTGTTTGCTTGAGACAAGATTTTTCATTGTAGCATAGCCTTGGCAGTCCTGGACTTGCTTTGTAGACCAGGCTGGCCTAGAACTCACAGAGATCCAACTGCCTCCGCCTCCCGGTGGCTGGGATTAAAGGCATGGGCCACCATGCCAGGTTACAAATGTATTTCTAAAGTGGACAGGCAAGGAGAGAGAGCCACACTCCACTCGGGGGCTCTCAACTTGGGTTTCATCACCGGTGGCCATGTGACCCCGAGGTTCCCCACGTGGGTCTTCGGTAACCGGGTTTCCTGTTCTGTAGTTTGGGACAGGAATGTGACCTCTCAGGGCCTCTGGAGACCTTGAGGTGCAAAACTCTAGATTATTAGTTTTCTACTGCTTCCCTTTACACATTCAGTTCTTCACAGAGGCTTAAAATCGGTAATTTGTACATGTTGATTATAAGCTGGGACGGGGGTTGCATTTAGCCCCAAAGTGGCCCTTTGCTGCCTTCTAAAATGGGACACTGGCATTTTCAGTAAGGCTTCCGAGGACTGAACGCCTGCGTGAATCCTTAGGTTCTTCTTACATGGGCTGGGTGTGTTGCAGTCCGCAGAGTGCTCGCACAAAGTGCTGGACTCGTCTCCAGCACTGTGTGCACCAGTTATAGTGGGGGAAGCCTGTGAGCATCCAGTCAAGTTCAAGGCCATCTTCAGCTACATAGGGCGTCCAAGGCCAGCCTTGGCTACATAAGATTGTCTAAAAACAACAACAACAACAAAGTCCTCTCTCTCATGCTCAGCATATTGGGAATTGTTCTAGAAATTTCTATTAAAGAAAGTAAGAAGCTGTGCAGTGGTGGTATGCCCTTAATCCCAGCACTCAGGAGGCAGAGGCTGAACCCCCATCCCATTCAGATTTCTGTGAGTTCGAGGCCAGCCTGGTCTACAAATCGAGTTCCAGGACAGCCAGGACACAGAGAAACTCTGTCTGAGATAATAGAAAGAAAAGAGAAGAAAAGAAAAGAAAAGAAAAGAAAAGAGAAAAGAAAAAAGAAAGACAGACTTGCTATCAGTATGGACTGATAACAAAGACTCCCACAAATCTTTGGGGAGCGGGAAGAAGCGTGGGAACGGGGCTAACCTAGGAGAGTCCTGCCATGATCATCTCGCACGGAGCCCAGCCTTTGCCTTGGGCCCTAGCCACACAAGGCCCATGAGTACGGCTGTCTTAGTAGATGCCGCTGTCCCGTGGAGCGGACTTTTCCACAGAGCGCTCCAGAGTGAGGAAGGGTGGGTGGAGGTGTGGAGACGTGACGATGCAATGCTCCGAGCCAGCCAAGGCTCCTGAGAAACGTCCAGGAGAATTCTTGGTGCAGAAGCCTTTAAAAGTACCGTGCAGAAGGTAGATGGCCTGGGGACATGCTGAGCTCTTGAACTTGAGAACCTCCATAGCCTTGAACTTGCTAACTCCTGTTTGGTGTGATTGCCCTCTAAGTATCGGAGGGAATCCAGGAGAAGCTCTTCAGGCCAGCCTTGTTTGCTCTGTGCAAGTCAGAAATCTTTCATCTGTATGTGAGGTCAGTAGGTCGACACCTCCCCCCCCAAACTGCCCCTCCCCCACCCCGTTGACTCCTATTCTGATGTTAGGGGTACTTTCTGTGGACAAGCTGTTGAAGTCAACAAATAATTATACCACACTGGGCATCCTGTGTGGTGGCAGACACCTGTCACCCCAGTACTGGGAAGGCTAAGTCAGGAGGATCAAAAAACAAAAAACAAAAAAAAAGAAAAACAAAACAAAACAAACCCTACTTAAATCAGAAGTTGATTACTGCAGTATTTTCCAGTATTAACTACCAACCCAGTTAAGAGCATTTGTGTCGATCGCCGATGATGACTGATTCTCATCTGTGCTTAACCTGCATGTGGCTACCAACCGCCTCGGGACTGGACTGCTTACCAAACCTTCCCTTTTCAGCTCCAGCAAGAATTTAGCCAGTGACTTTGAAAAATCTCAGAAAAACACACGGGGTAAGGTCTCCGGCTGTGGCTCAGTGGTAGAGAACTTGCCTGGCCTGCTCAATCCTTTATTCTGCAGGGAAAGAAAAGACAGCTAGAAGCCGGAGCTGTATACTTAAATCTGTATTTCTTGGCTAGTCTCCTCTCCGGGAGATGTTGAGTTGCGTGTTTACTTCCCAAAATGGTTGATTTCAGGTTACAAGCGGTACTGCTCAGCCGCCAGCTGACCCTTTCATTATTTGAGTAATTATCAAACTCTACTCTTGAAGTACTTGAAGGTGCCCTGGTTTTCCTGGAGAGACTGATAGGCAATCCTTCATTTCTGAAAATAGCAGCTGAACTGTGGATTGGAGTCATCCAGTGTTTTCAACAAACACCGATGATCCTGCTTCCTATCAAGGACCTAAGAGCCCCTTGTGGGAACTGTGCTCAGGGACCAACATGTGAGTGAGTGCTTGAGGAAGTTGTCACCGCGTGCCCTGGACATGTGCTGAGAGTCTAGAAAGGAGGAGGAACCTGTGTGCACAGCCCCTAGGGAGAGACCTTAATCCCTTCTCTGATGAAATCTAGCAAAGAAGTTATGTTGAGGTGCAATTAAAAAGTCTATGCCAGGGCTGAGGATACTTAATAGGCCAACATGCAAAGCCCTGGGTTCTACTCCCAGCAATGCATAAAGAATTAGGAAAAGCCGGGCCCAGCAGGAGGCCTCCCGGGAGCTTTTCCTGTGGTTCTGAGTCAGATCTGTGCGTTTGAGATAAGATGGTGTAAAGCAGACCCCACCGTGTCCAGTCTAACCAGGTGTCATGGATACTCCAGTAAACAAACTCCAAGGTTGAAAACTTCGGGTGAGAGTTTTAAGCTTTCCCTGGGAACAAAAGGCTTTGTAAAACAAGAAGGTGTAATTATTTGCTTCTGAGTTACAGAGATGATATTCTTCTCTCTCCGGGCTGGCCGCACGTAGTGAGTGCTGGGTAGGATTTTCGGAATAAAGCTCACAAACTTCTTTCTCAAAAGATTAGCGTAATCTGGGTTTTCTTCTGTTTTTTCTAGCCTTGCCTCTGATATCTAGAAAGAAAATAGGCCTTTTGTAGTTTTCGTTTGCTTGGGGGTGGTGGTTAGTTTGAAACATGGTCTCTCTATGTAGCTCTGGCTGTCCTTGAACTCGATACTTAGACCAGGTTGGCCTTGAACTCACAGATATCTGCCTGCCTCTGAGTGCTGGGATTAAACCACATCCAGTTAAAATAGACGCCTAAAATGTCAGTTTTTAAAATAAGAGCTGAGAGAAAACTCATAATGCCTGTCTGGGCAAAGACTCCATAGTATTATGTTTCCCAGACGGAGTTCGCCCCTGCTAACTAGTCTGTCTTAGGTGAGATTCTTCATTATTGGGGACATTGATTTTCATCTTGTACTCTGAGATAGTGGACTAGTGAGCAGAGACCTCCACCCCGGGACTGTCCCCCAGCCTGCAGGCTCCGGGTCAGTGTGTTTGCCTCCTGTAGACCACTGGTCTCTTTTCCTAGCTGTGACTTTCACCTGGGTCTTACCTCCTATTAGTAATTGAAAGTATTAACAACAGAGAGCCTTTGAAATTATTATTGTTTTTCTACATTGCTCTGAAAGTTTTCCTAAAAAAAACAAAACAAACAAACAAAAAAAAAAAACAAAAAAACCAGAAATCTAAATGAAAGCATGCTTGTGCTTTCAAAGATCAAATTAGCAGTCATCTTGCCTCTCACCGAGTGTCTATTAAGATGTAAGGTTTTTGCTTTTTTACGTAAAACATGTCCAAAATTCAGATAATACTATCCGGTCTGGTGGCACAGGTCTCAGATCCCAGCTTCTTGGGAGGCTGAGGTGTGGTGGTGGGGGGGGGGAGCGTCCCAAGTTCAAGGCCTACCTGGGCTACAGAGTGAATTCAAGGCCAGCCAGGCAGTGTAGACCTGTCTCAAAGCAAACACATTCTTTAAAAGACTGCTGATGTGGCTCAGGGCATGGACTAGCTGTGTGCTTATCCGGCATTGGGGAGTCCGAGGCCAGTGCTGTGGGGGAGGGAAGCCACAGGGAACCCTGTGTAAGGGAAGGGAAGGGTGGAGGGTAGTGTGTGTGTGTGTGTGTGTGTGTGTGTGTGTGTCCCCGTGCGCGCACGCACTCCCGCTCCTCTGTGTGCATCTGCGGTAACCTTGGGTCCAGTTGTCAGCCCTGAAGCGGACAGCCTCGTGTCCTCAGATAGTAAACCCTGGCCTTGGACATCCTTGCTTCAGCCTCCCCTCACGAGGGCCAGGCTGGAAGAGTCTGTTTTCCGGGGACTGACGCTCAGCGGTGGGAGCGCCCTTGCCTTGCTCTGGGGCCCTGGCTTTGAACTCGTCTACTGATAAAAACAAAACGAAAGCCCAAGGCCATCACAGAAGGTGGAGAGTTTCGAACCAGCCTGAGCTGTATGCAGGGCCCTGTCACAGATTTATTTATTTATTCATTTCATGTATGTGACAGCACTGTCACTGTCTTCAGACACTCCAGAAGAGGGCGTCGGATCTCATGACAGATGGCTGTGAGCCACCATGTGGGTGCTGGGATTCGAACTCAGGACCTCTGGAAGAGCAGTCAGTGCTCTGAACCGCTGAGCCATCTTCTCTCCAGCACCAAGACCCTGTCTCAGAAACAAATCTCCTTTTTTAGTATTTCAATCCGTCTCCCCGAGAAAGATGGTTTTAGAGTTTTAAAATGTGTGGTATTGGCTGGGGCACAGTGGTGTATACCTTTAATCCCGGCATTTAGGAGGCAGGAAACAAACGGATCTCCTTGAGATTGTACCAAACGAGGCCACTTAGTGAGACCCTGTGGTGGCTTGAATGTGCTTGGCACTCTTGGGAGGTGTGACCTTATTGGAGGAAGTGTGTCGTCGTGGGGGTGGGCTTTGAGACCCTCCTGCAAGCCTTCTGTTCCTGCCTTCCTTTTGATGAAGACGAAACTCTGGATTCCACCCTGTTCCCGCTTGATGATAATGGACTGAACCTCTGAACCTGTAAGCCCAGCCCCAGTTAAATGTCATCCTTATGAGTTACCCTGGTCGTGGTGTCTGTTCACAACAGTAAAACCCTAAGACAAACCCTGTCCCACATGTGCATATCTCAGGGATGTAGTTAAGTAGTGGATATTGATTATATTTGGTGACAAGTATCATCCAAAATGTTGTGAACATACACACACACACATACACACACACACACACACACACACACACACGCTTAGTTGCAGTGGTGGAATATGAACAGTAAGACCAGGAGGATGGAGCAGAGAGGGGGGAATGAGATGCAGAAGTTCAGGGCGGAGGGGCTGGCGTGCGGTTCTGTTGGTAGAATGATTTACCTCGAAAGCGCAGAGCCCAGGTTCGATCCCAGCACCTAAGAAACTGGGCGTGGCCGTGCCCTCGGAAGGAGGGAAGGAGGCGGTTAGAGTTGCAGTTCAAGGCCTTCCCCTGTGGCACATAGAGAGTTTGAAGCCAGCCTGGGCTACAAGAGCACCGAGCGTGTGGACTGGGTGGGGGGAGGGGAGAGCATATGGATCTAAGATGGAGGAGGGAAGGACTGATAAGCTTGCTGCAGTTCTGAGCTGGATCTAGAATGCTGGGGAAAGAGCGACAGGAAGCTGTGGAGACTGGTGTGTTCTGGGAAATAAATAAGAGGGGGGGTGTGTGGACGTTTGGGTGGATGAGGTAAGGACAGGCTAGATCTGGAGGACGGCTCTGAGCCTGTGTGCCGACAGATGGGGTCCTCGCTGCCGAGAACATTAGGAGAATTACAAAGGCTGCTTGCTGGCTTGTGGGTCTGTGCCTCAGGGCGGTCTGGAGAGCTTGGCAGGACGCTGGAGGCTGTGGGGAGGAGTATTTGTCTTGCATTTAAGAAAGTTTTTGACCGTAGAAAAGTTCTTAGACGAGAATGAGCCCCAGGACCAGCCTTTTCCTTTCTCTTTAGGTCAGTCCAGGGTTTCTGAATGGGCAGCTTGGGTGTGGGAGGAAGAGGAGGGAGACTCTGGCTCGCCGTGGGAAGTCACACCGCAGTCTTTCTAAGTGCACTGAGAACTGTGCTCAGAGCTAACCACTGTCCTGTGACGACTTAAGCAGAGGTGCTTTGTGGGTGTGGTTTATAATTTATTTTTTTTAAAGATTTATTTATCATTATATCTAAGTACACTGTCGCTGTCTTCAGACACACCAGAAGAGGGAGTCAGATCTCATTACGGATGGTTTTGAGCCACCATGTGGTTGCTGGGATTTGAACTAAGGACCTTCGGAAGAACAGTCAGTGCACGTAACTGCTGAGCCATCTCACCAGCCCTATAATTTATTTTTAATGGAAAAGAAAATAAACTAAGAATGGCCAAGGATTTTTTTTAATTCTTCAATTTTTTTTGAATAATGGGAAAGGGTATTGGGAGTCAGTTTTCTTCTATAGAGACTAGATTAGCCTCCGGGAGATGGTGACCGAATGCCTTGCATCCCAGCACTGTGGGGGACATAGGCAAGTGGGTCACTCTGAGTGCCAGGCCAGCCTGGTCAACAGATGGAGTGCCCAGCCCGGCCAGGCCAGCCAGAGCTGTGCAGAGAAACCCTGTCTTGAAAAACAAACAAACCCAAAGAATTGATTTACTGACATGGTCAGCACGGTGTCATTGCTGCTGCTTTTTGTAAACTCCGTGTCATAAAACTCGTTCTTGTTGACACACGTTAGCTTCACACACAGAGGAATTAACACAGCCAAATAGAGACTGTGAACGCAGGGTTTTTGTCTTGCTGTAAAACCAACACGATGCCTGCCACCCAAAAGCCACTGGGGTGCCTGTTCATGGGGACAGATGTCGTCAGGGCCACTGGTCCAAAGGCCCGCAATGGCTGCTCTGTGCCTGCTTGTCTCTATTTCTTCTCACCGACTTTCACCATATGGGAGGCCCACTCATGGGAATCAGCCAGGAGCATTCTAAATGGTTCCCACTGTGAAACACTTGCATTTTAATGTCCTTGAAGGTCAAGGGGGAAAAAACATCTCTTTTAAAAAGTCACAATGGTCATTATGTCATTGTTTTGAGATTTTTCAGGACCAAATTAAAGATTTAAAAAAAAATTTTTTTTTGGATATATACTATATTTACATTTGCTATGTTGTTTTGTGTCCTAGTTTTGAGGAGACCTGTTCTCAAAATCCCCGAGGATGGGGGAAGGGCGGGCCGAGGTCACCCAAGGGTCCCACTCCAGTCAGAAGGAGGATTTTTTCTGTTTATTTAAATCTGGGTTCTCTGTCTTCGTGCTGTTTCTGTCATCTGCTCTATTTGGTTTTGTCAGCGTAAGTTGGGGTGAATCGGTTCCTCTGTTTCCGCCTCCTTTTCTGACATCACAGTCGTCCTGGGACCGGTTCAACCGTCCCTCTTGCTATAGAGCGCGAAATACTTTCTATTATAAGTCGTTTCCAAGAGTTCTTTAGAACTGAGTTTTAAGGCTTTTTGTAAATAATGACTCTATATATGTTTATGTATATTCCGTGTGTGTGGGGGTGGGTGGGGTGTTCATACTCTTAGGTCAGAAAAGATCCTCAAGAGCCGGAGTTCAACATGGGACCTGAGAACTGAACTCAGGTCTTCCGGAAGAGCAGCAGGCACTGTGGACAGCTGAGCCATCTCTCCAACCCCAGGCCTCAGTTCTTACCGCTATACGGGTGGATTCTAGCTATGTTGGTTGGCTTGTAACAGAGTTTCTTAATGTCAGAATTGAAATGTGCTAAGACTTGCTTTGTGACCCAGTATGCCAACCCTTTTCATCTCTCTATAGAAAATGAGAAGAATGTTTGTCGAGTGTGGACGGGATCCGGTTAGGTAGCTCCGGATGGCCTTGCATTCCCCCGCTCTCTATCTCAGCCTCCTGAGTACTGAGGTTATAGGGGAACGCCACCATGCCTGGTCGATGGAATGTAGATCATGAGGTGCTTTATCCTGGTACACTGTAGTGTAGACGCTGCTTACATCACATCTCTAGCCGTGTTGCTGGAGTCTTCTGCAGTCCGGTTGACAGTGAAGTCTGTAGGGGAGGGGTTTAGAGTTGATCGCTTTACCAGAGTCGTAACATCCAAATAGTATGATCCGGTGTGAGAGTGCCAGGAAAGTATAGGAAAGACAGGTAAACATCAAGATGGGCATAGCAGGTTGGCTGTGGGCCAGCCTGGGCAGCGGTGGGTGGGGGCCAGGAAGAAACAGGCGTGTTGCTGTTGGAAGGCAGGAGACTCTGCAGGGCTGGCTGGATATGAGGAGGTGGGAGGAGCCAGCGGTGTCTTCAGGGTTTTGTGCCTGTGAATGGGCCTTTGAGAGAAGAGGTCGGTGTGGGGATTCCACGGGCTCAGTGGCTCTTGGGTACAAATGGAGAGGCGCAGTGGCTTGGGTTGTTGTGTGTGCCTGTTGGCTATTGACAGGCAGTGGGGTGGTGTGAGGGAGGTAGTAAGTAGTAGGCTTGCCCTCTAGAGCATGCTACATCCTTGTGGAATGTTCCAGTAAGAAGGAAATTAGATGCTTTTTCTTTTTTTCTTTTTCTTTTCTTTATTTTTTATTTATTTATTTATTTATTTGGTTTTTTCGAGACAGGGTTTCTCTGTGTAGCCCTGGCTGTCCTGGAACTCACTCTGTAGACCAGGCTGGCCTCGAACTCAGAAATCCGCCTGCCTCTGCCTCTGCCTCCCAAGTGCTGGGATTAAAGGCGTGCGCCACCACCTCCCGGCTTTTTTTTTTTTTTTTTTTTTTTTTTTTGATCAAGCAAACTCACTGCAGCTCGGTGGGGTGGGAGGGCTTAGGGGTGTCCCTTGCCTCTCCACAGTCCTAGCTCAGTAGCTATTGGACTTCTCCCCTCTGCTGCCTGCTGTCCTCCAGACTGAACCGTGCTGGGCAGATGCAGTCACTAAGATGGTGAATGAATGACCTTGGCCTTGTTCTCCTTGCTCAAAGGATAAACTGGTGCTTCGAATAAACAACGGACTGTAAACACGGGGAAACTCCAAAGACATTGGGATCTGGTTGTGTTTCTGGTCTTTGAGTTTTCCCAATGCTTGCTGTCCACCCCTGAGACCCCGAGAAAGAAGAGTCGGTCTCTTAGTACCTTCCCACCCTAGCTTCCCTTACTGCAGAGAGACCCTAGGCTGGACCGGGACAGTAGCTATCCCCAAGGGGTAATGACCCTCGTGGACCTATGGCTGTGCTCAGTGATGTCCGTCCTGTCTGCGGCAGCTCACGGTCCCGTCTCATGGTGTCCCTTTACTCCAGGCTAGGTGCAGGTTGCCTCTTGGGAACTGTTGTCTTCCGACACCTTGGCCCTGTAGACAACCCTTGCTTAGCTTCCTCATACACAAAATTCGAGAGACAACAGCCTCCGGGAACCTCCAAGTACAGTTTCTTAGCCCTTAAAGTTACAGCAACACATACAAAAGGCGTGTCCTGGAAGTGCACAGCGGTAAGTCACCACCTCCCCGCCACACCGGGGAGGGCTCACGTGCTGCCGCCCCGCTGCCATCCCTGCCCAGACGGGCACAGTTCCAGAGCCTTCCCACAGGCTGGGGAGTTCTGAACTGTGTGGGTGAATCAGCACTTCCTATCCCGCACGCCCTCACCTCGGCGGCGGGCGACTCCTGGGGAAGGCTGGCCGGCTGCTTGCTCTGCTTGCTCGCGACAGCCCCTCCCCTTTCCTTGGAGCCGTGATTCACAGCAGGTCAGGACCCAGTTTGAGCTGAGTCAGTGGGTGGGAACCACAGGAAGGATGCAAGCATTAGCCTGCCTGCACCGCCTGGGCTGGCTCACCTAGCCAGACTCCAGCTGGTCCTGGGTCCTGGAGTGTAGCTGAAACACGCATGTCTCCTTACCTTTGCTGGGCTGGGCTGCTCGCACCGGCCCTGTCGGCAGCACGCTGTGGGTCTGCAGTGCGCTTAGACTAGATGCACGCTATGTGTTTGACGTTTTTGAGACTTACCACATTGGAGTTCGACCTTGTGTATCTATCTGGAAGCCTGACTTTTATGCGATTAGTCATGTAGATATTTATATAATTATGTTACTATTTAAGGCCACATGCTATTAAATGGTTTTCGAAGCCTTTGGCTTTGTTGTGGTGGGTGGTGTGGTTGGGGTTTTTGAGATAGGTTCACGTATAGCCCAGGCTGCCCTTCGATTCACTGTGAAGCTGGGGCCTTGAACCTCTGGTCCTCCTGCCTCGGCCTTCCAAGCGCTGAGGCTACAGACATGGGCCACCACATCTAGCCTTGTTATTTTTTTTGTTTTGGGACAGGGTCTTGTCATATGGTTTAGGCTGGCTTCCAACTTGTGCCACACACACACACACACACACACACACACACTCGGTTTATGGCTTTGGACACTTTGAATCTTTCCTCACACTATTTGATGAAATGGTATCTTCTAAAAGCCGAGTGTGTTCACTCTTCTGGTTTCCTGTCCTTGCTCTTGAATTGACCTGGGCTTAATCACTGAAAACATGAAGAGAAATGGGGTAAGGGATCTGTCTTTAAATCCGCCCTTAGATTCTTGCCGCACTCAGCCGACTGAGGGAGACCCCTTGCAGGGGTCTGTATTGACTGACTGTTCTCACAAATGGCTATGTCTGTTAAATCAGCCAGCTGGAGTCTTCATCGTCCCTGCGATCTTCTAGAAGAGTTTACTGAACTCATTTGGTGTTTAGGGTGCTGAGCTAGGACTTCTGCTAAGAAAGCCAGAAAACGAACTACCTTACAGGGTCACATTTTCTTTCTTTTTTTTTTTTTTTTTTTTAGGTTTTTGAGACAGGGTTTCTCTGTGTAGTCCTGGCTGTCCTGGAACTCACTCTGTAGACCAGGCTGGCCTCGAACTCAGAAATCGGCCTGCCTCTGCCTCCCAAGTGCTGGGATTACAGGCATGTGCCACCACGCCCGGCTCTCTTTTTTTTATTTTTTCAAGACAGATGTCTCTGCGTAGTCCTGGCTGCCTAGAAACTCGTGCTGCGCATGTAGCTGTCCTTGAACTCAGAGGCTCGCCTGTGTGTGACACTTTTTTAAGTGCCTGGTCTGGCACTTAAAAAGAATAGTGTGTCTGTGTGTGTCTGTGTCTGTGTGTATGTTTGTATCTGTTCGGGTATACATACATGAGCAACACTTTTTTTAAAAAAAATTTGTTTTTATTTATCTGTGTATTTGTGTGTGCCTGTGTTTATGTGCACAACGTATGTGTGCGTGCCCACAAAGGCCAGAGGTCATTGTACCCTGTGGAACTAGAGTTTAGCCAGTTGTGAGCCACCTGGTGTAGGTGCCAGGCGCCTAGTGTCTGTGGAAGAGCAGCAAGTGCTCTTAACCATGGCTGCCTTTGCTCCTGCACGGCATTTGGACACGACCTCCTCGCTAGCGTCACCTTCAGCGTCTTCCACTTCCGGAGACCCTTTCAGGCTTAGAGATGTTGTTCATGCTTCTGACCACCTCAGCTCTGGTCCCAAGTGCAGAGAGCTGGAAAAGGAGCCTGTTTTGTGGTGGCTCAGGCTGATAGGCCAGGAAAGCCTGAGCGTGTGCCAGAGCCTAAGAGTCGGGGACCCTCTGGGTGAAGGGAGATGCCAGACTTTACCAAGTCCCAGCAATGGTGTTGTTTGTAAGGCTTCCATTCCTTCATAAAAGTCATTCAGAACCGGGCGTGGTGGCGCACGTTTGTAATCCCAGCACTTGGGAGGCAGAGGCAGGCGGATTTCTGAGTTCAAGGACAGCCTGGTCTACAGAGTGAGTTCCAGGACAGCCAAGACTACACAGAGAAACCCTGTCTCAAAAAACCAAAATAATAATAATAATAATAATAATAATAATAATAATAATAGTCATTTAGACGCGGTGGGTGCACAACTCTAATCCCAACACTAAGGAGGCAGAGGTAGATGGATCTCCGTGAGTTCAAGGCCAGCCTGGTCTGCATAGCAAGCTATAGGTTAACCAGGGCAACAGGGTAAAACCCTCTCTAAAAATATCTAAGCCGGGCAGTGATGGTGCACACCTGTAATCCCAGCACTCTGGGAGGCAGAGGCAGGTGGATTTCTGAGTTCGAGGCCAGCCTGGTCTACAAAGTGAGTTCCAGAACAGCCAGGGCTATACAGAGAAACCCTGTCTCAAAAAAAACCAAATCCAAAAAAAAAAAAAAAAGTTTAAAAAAATATCTATATGTTCTTATGTCATGTGTGTGTGTGTGTTCATGTGTGTGTGTGTGCACTGTATTTTCCATATCCACTCCTGTAGATGGACATACAGGCAGAATCCATTTCCTAGCCTCTGTGACTAGATCCGTGACTATCAGCAGTGCTGACCATCACTGCAGCAGGTCCTAAATCCTTTGGGTGTTTGCCTAGAAGTGGCCCAGCTGGGCCGCACGGTACGAAGGACTGTCTTCAGTGTTTTGAGACCCCCCCCTTCACACACACACACACACACACACACACACACACACACACTGATTCCCAAGGTAAGTTTAGCCTCTCACCTACAGTGGATGAAGGTCCCTCTTTGCCGGGAGGTGTCGTCATTTGTTTTCTAGGTGACCCGCTATTCCAGTTGGGGTAAGATAGAATCTCAGTGTGGTTTTAATTTTCAGTCCCTTGACGGCTAAGGGTATTGAACATGTCTAAAATTATTTGTCTCTTCTTGGGAGATAGTTCAGTTTTTGGGGGTTCTTTTGGGCTTGTTTTGTTTTTTGTTTTTGGATTGGGTGTATTGTCCTGTTTAGATTTCTGAATAGCTTTTCATTTGTTTGTTGTTTGAGACCAGGCCTGACTCTGGAGCCTTGACGAGCCTGGAACTCACTGGGCAGACCAGGCTGACCCCAATCTCAGAGATCACCCGACTCTGCCTCCCGAGGGCTGGGATTGAAAGCTTGCGTCACTGCGCCCGGCTTGTTGAGTTGGTTGTCTAGATATTAATCCTCTGTCGGATGGACAGCTGGCAGCAGTCGTCTCCAATCCGTGGGCTCTCCAATCCCCCCGTTACCTGTTTCCCCTGCAGAGCAGGCTTTTCATTCCATGATGTTCCACCTGTCACCTGTTGACAAGTGTCCTGTTCAGAGAGTTCTTAGCTATACCTGTTTTAGAATGTCTTCCTCTCGGCTTCAGGGTTCTGGGGTCAGAGAAAGGATCCAGTTTCAGTTTTCTGGATGTGGATGTTTAGTTTTCCCAGCACTGTCTGTTAAAGAAGAAGGATGTCTTTTTATATATATATATATGTGTGTGTGTGTGTGTGTGTGTGTATGTATGTATGTATATATATATGTCATATGTATATATTTCATATATATTTGTATATATGTATACACACACACATAAAATGCTGGTGTTTTTCTCAAAACACACACTGGGTTTATGTTTGGATCTTACATACTGTCCGATTGATCTCCATGTCTGTTTTTGTGTCAATCATATTGGCTTTGTAACATGATTTAGAATCAAGAATGGTGATTTATTCAGCATTAATAATTTTGGAATGGACTATCTATGCAAGTGTGGAGGTCAGAGGACACTGGGTGTCCTGTTCTATCTCCTTCTGTTATGAGACAGATTCTTTTATTTTATTTTATTTTATTTTATTTTATTTGGTTTTTTGAGACAGGGTTTCTCTGTGTGATCCTGGCTGTCCTGGAACTCACTCTGTAGACCAGGCTGGCCTCGAACTCAGAAATCCACCTGCCTCTGCCTCCTAAGTGCTGGAATTACAGGCATGCACCACCAAGCCCGGCATGAGACAGATTCTTACTGAACTTTCGCCACCGAGCCCCGGTGATCAACCTGTTTCCCCCTGACCCCCAACACACACACCATTGTCCTGGGGTTACAAGTGCCTGGCTTGTTGTTGTTGTTGTTGTTGTTGTTGTTGTTGTTGTTGTTGTTGTCAGGCTCTCCTGTTTGCCCCTCAGGCCCTCTTACCTACTGAACCCTCTCCCTAGGCCCAGCATACCCTCATTTGCTTATCTGAGCTATTTTGTGTTTTTAGGTACAATTTAAGATTTTTTTATTTCTGTTAAAAAAAAAAAAAGACTGGTATTGGAATTTTGGTGAGATTGCCTTGAATCTGTAGATTGCTTTTGATAAGACAGACATTTTCAACGTTAATTCTTCTGGGGCTAACCATCTACTTTGGAGCGACTGGGCATGGTTCAGGTCACTAACTGCTGCTACGTGTTTTATTTCCCTAGAAGACCTCCTTCCCTGCCTCAGAATGGGACCCCGGCTCCTACCCTGTTTCCGGTGAGCTAGCTCGTGACAGCTTTGTGTGGGGATGCCTGGGAACCAGCAGAAGCCGGACTCTCTGGAGATGGACTCTGACGTGTCGCCCAGCTGCGGCCTCAGCGACGTGAGCCGAGGCGGCAGTCTGGAGAGCCGGTGCAGCAGCTCTCGGTCCAGAAGCTTCACCATGGTGAGTGGACACTCTCTAAAGCTCTCCGAAGCTTAGGCCGGCTGATTGGAGGAGGAATAGCTTAACGAAGCCCTGTTGGATGTCTTGGAATGCTTCTCTGTGAACTGGCATTTTCTTTTTAAACATCGTAAATTCTGCACATGGCGGTAGAGCAAAGCTCTGGCCACAGATAATCACTTAAGGCAGCTTAGCCCCAGAAAGGACCATGCCCAAAGGCACTGATAACCTGGGGCTGGGGGCAGGGGAGCCATCCCAGGGGATAAAGACGGCTCACTTTCACAGAGACTCAAGGACTTTACAAAGCCCAGGCTTTCTGATCCAGACCCTTACATGGCACTAACAAACCTGAGACCGTTAGGTCTTTTGAAAGATTTGTTTGTTTATTCAGATACTGCCCTCCGCCCCACCCCCACTCCCAGTGCTTCCAAAAGACATCTTGGAATGGTAGGCCACCTGTTCTCAACCTGCTTCGGGTGGCTGCCATGCTAGGTCACTGCATGAAGCATCTGGGGCCCATCCCCCCGGAAGCACAATCACATTTATAGTCTTGAGTTCTTATCATTTATCTATCTGTCTGTCTATCTATCTATCTATCTATCTATCTATCTATCTATCTATCTATATATCTATCTATATATCTATCTATCTATTTAGACAGGGTTTCTCTGTGTAACAGCCGTGACTGCGCTAGAACTTGCTTTGTAAGCCAGGCTGGCCTTGAACTCTCAGAGAACTTCCTGACTCTGCCTCGCAAGTACTGGGATTAAAAGTGTGTGCTGCTAGCCGGGCGTTGGTGGCGCACGCCTTTAATCCCAGCACTTGGGAGGCAGAGGCAGGCGGATTTCTGAGTTCGAGGCCAACCTGGTCTTCAGAGTGAGCTCCAGGACAGCCAGGACTACACAGAGAAACCCTGTCTCGAAAAACCAAAAAAAAAAAAAAAAAAAAGTGTGTGCTGCCACACTCCGGCCTGAGTTCTTGTTCTTGATGTGTTTTTAAAGCCTAATCTGCCCCAGGACACATTGGAGCGTCCGTCCATCCGTTAGAGATAATGGGATTTTGAAAGGTAGGTCGGAAAGAGTAGAGAGATTTTCAGAGTTGATTCCTAAGGAATTTAACCCTAATCTATGCCTGGTTCTTTGAGGGTGCCGGGCACCCCACAATACTTCCTAAAAATTTTCCCATATGACTTGGGCAGAAACAGCCATGCAGATGGTCTGGTAAGGTTTTAGAATTTAATATTCAGGGAGCTCTCATGGATCCCGCCAACTCCCACAGCTCATGGACTTTATGACCTACAGTCACAGATCCACCCACGTGCAGGCCCCTTAGCGGCACAGCAAGGATGGGGGACTGTTGAGCTGTGGGGACAGCTCTTCTCGGGGTGACATTAGGCACAAGTGTCCACGATGCCCCAGGATTTTGATAAGCCCTTTGCTTTGTGATTTCAAGAGGGAAGATGGGATATGCAGACCGGTTGGTAAGTGACCCTGGGCTGCCTGCTTCCCTGAACCAGACCAGAAACTATTCCGGTCTAGTGAGCCATGAAGACAAGGCCAGAGAGCTTCTATTTAATTCGTTAGACATTAGCAAACACCTATTATGTACAAGGACTGAATGAAACTTGATTTTATTCACGATCACATCGAGCTGGGCGGTGTGGCACGGCTTATAAAGCCCTCCAAACATCAGACAAATTCGAGATCAAGGGCTCCGTGGCCAGTTTAAAGAAGTTTAAAGCCACCGAACCCAGCTCGTAAGCCTTTGAAGCTATTCCCCGTCAGTTCTGTAATCAAAACTGTACACAGACCCCATTCTTTGCTGGTCTGTTTGTGTCCCTTTCTTCCTTTCTTGACAGAAGTACGGGTTGAAGTTAGCCAGAGCAAAAAGGAAAAGAAAAAAATTACAACAGTGTCTAGTTAGAAACAAGCATAATTGAACCCTTGATCCGCCATAGGGAAATACCACGTGTACTTATGGTGGCTCTGCTGAGGTTGCCAGAGACTGCACTACATTCAAGCTTCAAGTCATCTCTCTGCCTTTATTCCGTTTGGGCATCAATTTACATAATTAAATCAGTAAAGCATTGCTCAAATGTCAAACAGGTCTTTGGTTTCTTTGAGAACATGTGATCTGGCAGGAGAGACGGCTCGGCGGTTAAAAGCACTGGCTGCTCTTCCAGAGGGCCTGGGTTCAGTTCCCAGCACCCACCTAGCAGCTCAGTGGGTGAGGGGCTGAGCCAGTGTCAGGACCCGAGGTCACATCCCCGGCGCCTGTGTAAAGCCAAGGGCAGTGGCGTGTGCCTGCCACCTCAGTGATGCCACCGTGTGACGTGAGGCACCGACAGATAGGACCTTGGAAGATCGGGGGCCAGTTAGCCTGGTGTGTAACAGCCAACGGTAGACAAGACAGAGAGAGGGGATAGGCCTGCCGTGGCTCGTGCCTGTGTACACTTACACACTTATGTACATGTGACTGCACACGCACTTCCTAACCTCTGAGCCATCGCTGACCCCTCAAGTGATGGGTCTCATTGTGACATTTCCTGCTGTCGTCTGCTGTTATTTGGGTGTCCCCTCGGTTTGAATTAGACTAGAACCCTCTTTTCTCTGCTATTTTACAGCGGCAAGTAGCAATCATTCTTAAGACTTTGTTCTCTGTGGGAGGCTTGTTCAGTGTATGCTCTTATTACCCAGTATTCTTAGCACTTGGAGTTTTCTGATTTGAAAATTAGTTTAGAAATTATTTCTTTAACACCCATTAACACACACATGGGGAGGGGCAGATTGCTTCACATATTTTGAGGCAGTTTCCCTCCGAGGCCTGCTCATGTTGCCTGAGGTTGCCGTGCTGGGCCAAGAGTAAGTGAGAGATTTATTTTAATATATTTACAGAGTTGTGCAGTCAACAGCTGCCATTTTTGGAACATTTTTTTACCCTGTCCAGTGTCCAGTAACAATCCGAAGTGCATCAGAAACACCACCACCACCAAATAGTCACAGCTTTCTGGAGAACAGAGTGGGCGCTGGGAATCAAACCTGGGACCTCTGTGAGAACAAGGCTCTAACCACTGAGCCGTCTCTCCAGCCCCCGCAGAGGAAGCTGTTGAAGTGCCTGTCTCCAGAGCACGCCGCAGCCCGCGACCGGAGAGGCACGTCAGTGGTCAGGAGCACTGGCTGCTCTTACGGGAGGACTCGGGCTTGGTTCCTGCACCCACATGGCACTTCACAACCATCTGTGACTCCAGTCCCAGGTGATCCTACACCCCTGAGGCCTCCATGGGCACCAGACATGTACATGGTGCAAAGACACACTTACAGGCGAAACAGCCATGTCCATAAAGGAAAAGGAAAACAGCTTTTGGAAAAAAAGAAGTTGACCTCATAGACGTTGCGGGCAGAGTCGGGGTAGGGCTGGGTAGGGTAGGAATGGGGAGAGAGAGATCAGTGGTACTAAGTCTCAGTCCGCTGGAAACAAGGGAAACAAGTTCTGTTCTGTAGGTTAGGTTAGGTTAGGTTAGGTTAGGTTAGGTTAGGTTAGGTTAGGTTAGGTTATTATTTAGCTGACTACTGACAGCAACAGTGTGTACTGCACTTGTGAAACCTTGGAAGAAAAGTTGTTTTGGGTTTTTTGTTTTTTTTTTGTTTTTGTTTTTTGTTTTTTTTTTTGTTTGTTTGTTTTTGGTTTTGGTTTTTTGGATTTGGTTTTTTTGAGACAGGGTTTCTCTGTGTAGCCCTGGCTGTCCTGGAACTTACTCTGTAGACCAGGCTGGCCTCAAACTCAGAAATCCACCTGCCTCTGCTTCCCAGAGTGCTGGGATTATAGGCGTGCGCCACCACCGCCCGGCTAGAAGAAAAGACTTTGAAAGTTTTCACCATAGCAAAAAAATGTTTAAAGATGCATCTATCCGGCCAAGTTCGGTATCACGTGGGACCACCCACAAATATGCACAATCTTTATGTTTTATGCGTCAGTTACAATGAATGGTCTCTGTGAGTGTCCGGAGATCACCAGTCAATTCTAGAACATTTTCATCTCCTCCAGAGAAATCCTGTGCCCATTCTCAGTCACCTCCCGTGCCTGGCCCCCCGCTCTCCTGCCCATAACCTCCTTTCTGACTCTGGATACGCCTCAAAGCCACGCCTCTTCCTGCCCAGCTTCTCCCTCAGGACCAAGACATCTTCCTTTTACACCCCTGAAGCAGTGTTTAGCATCTCCCCAGAACAGGAGGAGGAGACAGGAACCTTCTTGGCCTAGTGCCAAGTGCCCCTTACTCCACTGCCTAGCCTTGCCTTCTCTCCCGGGCATGCCCAGAGTCCGGGCTCACTTCGAGAAACCTTCAAGTTTTAGAAGTCAGGTAACACACTAAAACCGCAGCATGCTTGACCTTGCAGGGTCCAGGTCTGCAGGCCAGTCTGGTTACAAAGCAAGCATGCTATTCACTGAGGCCCTACCCTGGAGCGAGAGCCCTCAGGTGGAGGTCTGAGTGACTGGGGGGTCTCGTCTATGAGCAGATGGGCTGGAGCCGATTTGTATCTCACATTGTGTGATTAGCAGAAGAAAAAGAGAGGGTTGAAGAACTCCCGGGTATATTGCACAAGACGCAGGCAGCCTCTGCAAGAGCTGTCGGTACTTGCTAGAACAGGGTTAGGCAGGGCAAAGAGAAGGTTAGCAAAGAACTTAGTTTCACTGGGGTTGCCCCCTTGGTGACGAAGTCGTAAGACCCTTGGAAAGATACTCCAGGTCCATCCATACAGATGTAAGCAGGTGTGTGGGAAGCACCCTCCTAAGACTTTTCCAGATGCCACCTCACGTTGGGACTGTTTGCTTTTAAGTTGGATTAGACACGGGTCTTATCCATCCTTTTGTTCTTTGATGTATACGTATTTTGCCTGCGTGTGTATTTGTACACCACATACGCGCCTGCTGCTTGTGGAGGTCAGAAGGAGGAATTGTTCTTTGATGTATACGTGTTTTACCTGCGTGTGTATTTGTACACCACATATGCGCCTGCTGCTTGTGGAGGTCAGAAGGAGGAATTGTTCTTTGATGTATACGTGTTTTGCCTGCGTGTGTATTTGTACACCACATATGCGCCTGCTGCTTGTGGAGGTCAGAAGGAGGAATTGTTCTTTGATGTATACGTGTTTTGCCTGCGTGTGTATTTGTACACCACATATGCGCCTGCTGCTTGTGGAGGTCAGGAGGAGGAATTGGATCCCCTGGAACTGGAGTTACAAATGGCTTCGAGCCGCCATGTGGGTGCTGGGGATCAAACCCGGGACCTCTGCGAGAACAAGCTCTAACCACTGAGCTGTCTCTCCAGCCCCCTTAGAGTCCTCTCTGACTTTGTCCTCTGTGTGGGAAATTGGAATGTGTCTTAAGCCGGAGGCTCATTTTAGGAACCTGCCTTTGAACCTTTTATGTTAATACTTATTTTATAGAGCTGAGGGTAGAACTCAGGGCCATGAAGATCCCAGGAGAGCTCTGTATTCTCGAGCTGGACTCTGAGCCAGGCTGATGCAATTCCAGTTCTACTGCATAACCAAGGAGGATGATACCTAACCAAAGGGGACGCAAAAGGTCATGCATAGGGCTGGGGAGAGAATCACGGTTCAAGTGCATACTGGTCTTGCAGAGAGGGCTGGGTGTTGCCATGGTTGTTTGTTTTTATTATTATTATTATTATTATTATTATTATTATTATTATGTTCTTATACCTCTCCCTTCCAACCCATATTCCATCCTAATCCCTTCCAGTTCCCCAGCACTAGGTCGGAGAGAGAGAAGATTAGAGGGGAAAGGGGCCATAGACATCCTTCAGTGAAATAGACTACTTCCTGCAGATTAGGGTGTCAGGTTCCTTGGGGGCAAGTCCATCATCATCATCTCAGGATGTCTCCAACTTCTTCTTCTGGTCTCTTTGCTCGCAAGCACTTAACAACTGGCAGTAACAGCAACCAGGAAGGGGGGGAGGGGAGCAGCTGCCTTCTTCTGAGCACCTCTTGCCCCTGCTGGGGCTCTGACATTTATTCCCTCCCAGGGTCCCCAGAGCTAATAAACTGTCTGCAGTTGGCAAAAATCATGCCCCTCCTAGAGCTCGAGGCAGTTAAAGTTAATGGCTGTGGACAAACCGAAGCAGCCTCATATATATCCCACACCTAGGATAAAGCAAAAGCATATCCACATAACATAGTTAGGTTAAAAAATAAAAATTCTCGCTACTGCCGGATGGATGTCCGTTCTCAGCGGCCACAGCAGACAGCTCACAGACGCCTATAACTGTAGCTCCGGGGGATCCAGGGTCCTCTTCTGGCCTCACTGGGCTCTGCACTCATGTTCACACGTGCCCCCAAACACACACACACACACACACACACACACACACACACACACACTCACACACACACACACACACAAATTAAAAATATTTTCCGAGTCATACACCACCCCACCGCATCAAGGTCTCAGCAGGGGAGAGAGCATGCATTTGTTTCTCTAGACTTTGTGTCTCAGCAGTGGGGGTCCAACGCTTGGGCGATGTTATCTGTGCCATGGCACCCTGACAGAATCCATATTGGGTGAAACTTAACTAGAGGGATCTTTATTGTGCCAAAGAGCCCTGATGATTTCAGACTCGCAACGCTTGTGTTGACACAACACGTGAGCTGGCCTTGGTGGCACAAGCCTTTAACCCCAGCACTTGGGAAGGGAAGTAGAGGCAGGAGGATGTCTGTGAGTTCAAGGCCAGCCTGGCCTACATAGCAAGTTCCAGGACTGCTACACAGAGAGACCTTATCTCAAGGGAAGAAAAAAAAGACAAGAAGGATGAGGACTGTCATGCAGTGACTGAGGGTGGCCTGTGTGGGATGCGGGGACCAGGCGGTCCAGCAAAAGTAAGGCGTTTGTGGTGGAGAGAGGAGGCAGGCGGTGCCTTGTGACACTCAGATGTCCCCACCAGTGTGTGTGTGTGTGTGTGTGTTTATTTTATCTTATGTATATAAGTGTTTTGCCTGCGTGTATGTCTGTGCACCACATGTGTGCCTGGTGCTCACAGAGGTCAGGGGAGCCCATCAGCTCCTCTAAAACTAAGCTATAGATGGTTGGAAGCCACCATGTTAGTGCTAGGAACCAGACCTACGTCCTCCATAAGACCCAAAAGTGTCCTTAACTACTGAGCTTTTCTCCCGCAACTACAGACATATGTTTATATGCTGGGTTTCTTAGACACGGTGTGTTCTGGGCATCAGAAGGTCAAAACGGCACCTGACATACCTGACATTTTGGTTACAACACCCTGTGGGATGCAAGAAAACATGTAAGCCTTCATATATACAATGTGATTCGTTTGTTGTTGTTGTTTGTTTTTTTGTTTTGTTTTGTTTTTCCAAGACAGGATTTCTCTGTGTATCCCTAGAACTCACTCTGTAGACCAGGCTGGCCTCGAATTCAGAAATCCACCTGCCTCTGCCTCCCAAGTGCTGGGCCACCACTGCCCAGCTACAATGTGATTCTTTTTTTTTTTCCCCCTTTGGTTATTCGAGACAGGGTTTCTCTGTGTAGTCCTGGCTGTCCTGGAACTCACTCTGTAGACCAGGCTAGCCTCGAATTCAGAAATCCTCCTGCCTCTGCCTCCCAAGTGCTGGGATTACAGGTGTGCTCCACCACACCTGGCTTACAATGTGATTCTTATGGAGATGAAAAGTCGGGTGTTCAGTAGCTGTAGGGCAAGAGAAATGTTATGCAAGGAACCAACCCCCTCTTCCCGTAGCCACTATTCCCATATTACTGTCTCTCGCGACTCTCTCTCAAGAATATAGGCTGGCATTTCTTTCCTCTTATTATTTAAATTCTGAATTATGTGTATATGTGGTGGCGGCGAGGTGTATGTGCATGTGCATGCAATGCCCGATGAGGCCTGAAGAGGGCACCACATCCCCTGAAGATAGCGTCCTAGGAAGTTGTGAGCTGCCCAACAAGGGTGCTGGGAACTGGACTCAGGTCCTCTGGAAGATCAGTGTGTGGCATTAACCAGTGAGTGACCTTTTCAGCCCCTGTGTGTGTGGCCAAGTGTTGACTGACTCCACTTGTAGATTGATACTGCTGAGCCGATTGATACCTTGAAAATCCTTTCTGGGCTCTCCAGTCGTTCAGGTTTCCCCCTACCAAAGGCTCTTAGAGTGCTCTGTCTAGACAGGGAACCCGCTGGGCTCCACTGCCCCGACCCCATTTCCTGTTCCGGTTCTCCCATCAGCTATTCTTCACTGTCTCTACTGCAAAGTCCTTCTTTACGAACAAGTCCTTCATTTCCTGCTGGGATGACCCCGTTCCTTCTGAGACCTCCAGCCAGCTCTCCCCTTCAAGTGTCAGCGTCCCTGTATTCCTGGCTGGGCTCGGCGCAGGTCACGCAGTATCCCACGCACGCTGTCTCTTGGCTTTCCCAACCTCGGGTGCAAAAGCAACCCGCCTCTCCTCTCGCCACCTCCCTCTGCTTTCTGACTTCCCTTGGTTGCCTGTGGGGGGTTGTCTGTTTGCTGCTTTGTGTTGGTTTCGGTTTGGTTTGTTTGGTTTTTTGTTTTGTTTTGTTTTGTTTTTCCAGACAGGGTTTCTCTATGCGGCTGTCCTAGAACTTGCTCTGTAGACCAAGCTAGCCTTAAACTCAACAGAGATCCGCCTGCCTCTGCCTCCCGAGTGCTGGGATTACCTCTGGCTTTTTCCTATTATTTTTAGCTTTGTGATTTATGCCTATGTAAGGAACTCAGTTCCCTTGTTTTGTGGGGGTTGGGGATTTAGCAGGTCCCAGGCTGGAGAGATGGCTTAACTGTTAAGAGCACTTGTTGTTCTTGAAGAGAACCTGGGTTCGATTCCCAGCACCCATCTACAGAGCGGCTTACAGCTGTCTGCACCTCTGGTTCCAGGAAATCCAGCACACACAGTGCCCAGACATATCTACAGGCAAAACAGTCACAATAAACATTTCTTTCAAAGAAGTCTCCTTTGATAGTATGGAGACAATGGTATGCGTCTCCTAGTTGAGGCGCGCTCTATTGTACTGAGCACAGGCAACCGCGTGCCACAGCTCATGGGGGAGGGAGTTGGGTTTTCTGCATCTCTTGACAATATCTTTTTTTCATGAGGTATAGCAGTGAAAGACTTACACGTCACTTGTCAGTGGGGTGGGATAGCCCAAACAGCAGGGACCTTCTAGGCTACGGGGAAGTCTACCCTCGGCTAGGTATGGCCTCGTACTTTTCGTGACTTTCTCTCTGCTGACGTCGGTGCATTTGTCACTTACGTGCAGGATGACGAGAGCCTGAAGCACCTCACGCATGAGGAGAAGGACGTCATCCTGTTCTTTGAAGAGACTCTCGATGCCCTGGAATACGACCTGGACGAGCCGGCCCTGTGTGACAGTGGCATTCACTGCCACTCTCCACAGTCTGTGGAAGAGAGCCCTTCCAGCCACTCTGAGCCCGAGGATGTCATCGATTTAGTACAGCCAGCGCCTGCGTCCGGGGACGCGGAGAGCCTTCCAGATGCGCCTCAAGACGCAGGTGGGCAGGAGCGCACAGGTCCCCACACCTTTGACTTGGTTTGGGGGAGCACTCCAGACGCGCTCACACTTTGCCTGTGCTGGTCAGGACAGACCCTCTCATGGCTTCCAAGCTTCTCAAAGGGAGTCTCTCCAGCAAGGGACCTCTGGAAAGGAGGGAGGGAGGGGGGGGGGAAAAGAGAGAAGACAGGCCAAATGAACATACAGGTGTGTGTGTGTGTGTGTGTGTGTGTGTGTGTGTGTGTTGAGGGGGTACTTGATTTGTCCTGCAAGATTACATCCCATTTCTGGGTTTGTTTTTGGTTTTTGTTTTTTTCAAGACAGGGTTTCTCTGTGTAACCCTGGCTGTCCTGGAACTCACTCTGTAGACCAGGCTGGCCTCGAACTCAAAAATCTGCCTGCCTCTGCCTCCCAGAGTGGTGGGGGATTACAGGCGTGCGTCACCACCGCCCGGCTAACATCCCATTTCTTTCTTTCTTTTTTTTTTTTTTTTTTTTGGTTTTTCGAGACAGGGTTTCTCTGTGTGGTCCCGGCTGTCCTGGAACTCACTCTGTAGACCAGGCTGTCCCCGAACTCAGAAATTCATCTGCCTCTGCCTCCCAAGTGCTGGGATTACAGGTGTGCGCCACCACACCCGGCTTTTACAGCCCATTTCTAACACATGGTTCTCTGAGGCAGTCAAGGAAGGGCAGAGAAGGTTCAAGTTGGCACTGGGCAGCGTCAACCAAGAGACGCTTATGCCCAATGAGTTATGAGGTGAAACCGGAAGGAAATGGTCAAAGTTCCTTACAGCCTGTATTTGCTGATGGGAACTTATTTTAAAAGTAAGGGAAGGAGACACTTAGGACATGCAGGACCAGAAAGAAGAGAGAAAGAACACGTGTGTATGGCCGACTCTCAATACTGGAGTCCCTCATAAGCTCCTGGGAAAGAGGGGTTTCTTCGTTAGACGAGGTCTCACCGGACAACCTGGGCCGGCCTGGGGCTCCCTTGTCCCTTATGTACGGACATCACAGTGTATGCCACCAGTCTTAGCTAACAGGCATCTCCTCAGACTCTGTCATCGCACAGATTCCATACAAAAAGAGAGCAGGGTTTGTAGCCAGCCCTTGAGGGGAGAAACATTGAGTTTTGCATTTCTATTGGGCTTCCGCATTGAAGCATAGTTCCTGAGGTAATTTAAACCTGCTGATCCTTTAAAAAGATTAGATCCCATAATCACACCAAGGAAAACAGGTTTGGAAAATTTAGCACTTGTGCCCAGCAGTTCTCTAACCTATCTCCATAGCTTTTCTGATTTTTGGTTTTTTGGGTTTTTTTTTGGGGGGGGGTGCGTTGCTTTGTTTTGTTTTTTGAGGCAGGGTCTCTATATAATCCTGGTTATCCTGGGACTCACTGTGTAGACCAGGCTGGCCTCGAACTCAGAAATTCACCTGCCTCTGCCTCCCGAGTGCTGGGATTCAGGGTGGACACCCCTATCCTTTGTACAGAGGCATTGCTCCCCTGATGAGGGGGTCTTTGCTTCACTCCTGGGGGAATCACATGCCCCCCAAGATGATGTATGCTCAGAAGCATACCTTTCCAGGCTGTTTCCTTTTTTTTTCTTTTTTTTTTCTTTTCTTTTCTTTTCTTTCTTTCTTTCTTTCTTTTTTTTTTTTTTTTTTTTTTTTTTTTTTTTTTTTGGTTTTTCGAGACAGGGTTTCTCTGTATAGCCCTGCCTGGAACTCACTCTGTAGACCAGGCTGGCCTCGAACTCAGAAATTCACCTGCCTCTGCCTCCCGAGTGCTGGGATTAAAGGTGTGCGCCACCACCGCCCGGCATCCAGGCTGTTTCCTAACTGGATGTTTCTGGCTGTAGATAGTCATTACCCTGTCAGGAAACTGTTGGTCCTGAACTGTATGGACCAGAGAATAAACGGACTGCCTCCTCTGTAGTCGATGCAGCGGGACCAGCATTTTGATCAGACACTGTAGAGGTTCAGGCTTTTAATGGGGCAAAAACTTATGAGGTCTCTCTTCTCTTTTCAGAGAGCCCATCTGTTGCAAAACAGGACACTCCATTTCTTGAAGATAGGAAACAAGCCTCTGAGAATTCCCTGCCACCCCCAGACTCCAGGGGTCCTGAGGCGTTTCCTCTGCCACCCTCCCTGCCTGTCCCTGCTCCCTCTGCCCCGAGAAAGGAGCTGATGTCCCCCTCTCCTCCAGCAGAGCACCCCAAACTGTCCCGGTCCGTGCCCACTCCTCTGGTGATTGCTCAGAAAATTTCTGAGAAGTTGGCGGGAAATGAACCCCTGTCTCCCACATCCCCCTCAAAGGAAGGCAGGCCTGGGGAGTGGAGGACGCCGACTTCTCTAGCCTCTCGAAACGGGGACCATGTTGGCGTGTGGCACCGACACACGGCCCAGCCGGCGCCCAAGGTCCATCGCTTCCCCAGCAACATAAGCGTGACCAACAGCGCGGGCAAGGACTTCAACAAGACCATCTCCAAGGCGGCTGTCAACGTTCAGGAGCGCAAGGCCCAGGTCCTGGCCAACATCAATGGCATGTCCTTCATCGCCGCGGGCGACACATCATCCGAAGAGCGGTGGCAGAAGGCGGAGGAGCAGAGGAGTGGCTCTGCGGATGGAGCACGCACCCTGGGCAGAGCGGGCGTGGCGGGCGAGCCCGGAGCGCTGCGTGCAGGAGTCCCGGCCAGGGCGCAGCAGTCCCGGGCTGTGCAGACCGAGCAGCCTCCGGCGCTGGCCAACGGCTTCCAGAGCGTGCACGAGGCCCTGCGCAGCGAGCCCAGCTCCTTTGTCCCCACCAGCAAGACCATCACCTTCCGGCCTGACCCCGCAGCGACAGGCAAGCTGGCGCGCCAGAACGCCAGCCGCAGCCTGTACGAACCGCGCCCGGACGGCAGCCAGGATGGCCGCAAGCGCACGGGCTCGCTCCCCCGGGCGGTGGGCTTCCGGCCGCAGGGCATCACAGTGCAGTTCTCCGGCCGGGGCTCCACCGAGGAAGCCCGGCGCGAGGCTCTGCGCAAACTCGGGCTACTGAAGGAGAACTTGTGAGGGCCATGGGTGGGGACTGCTGGAGTGGCCCGGGTGGAGCTTGTTCGTCCGCACTGGGGTGTCCCGTTCTGTAAACACAGGAGTTGGGTGGCACGAAGTTGGGTGTCAGGTAAGAAGTTTCTGCCTCAATCCCACTGCAGCGTGGAGCCAAGAGGCCAACAGGACAAGGACATCTCCACCACCCTCTCCGCCCCTTTTCCTTTTCCGGAGTCCCGTAATGACATTAGGACCTATGGGCTTCCAGGACTGCAGATGCCGGTGACTTACGTTTGGGAGGACCACCTTGGCTTGACTTGGTCCAGACTCTGATCTGGCCTTTTATCCCACGGGCAGGACTTGAAAGCCAGTGTAGCTCTCTGATGCTCAGGATTCCCTCTCCTCTTCGGAAATAAAGAAAAAAGAAATGCTTGTTAAATTTTTTTATAGTGTCAATATACACTTTAAGGTCTACTTGCGTGTTTGTGTTTTGAAGGGTGGAAGATGGCGTCTTACCGATCACGGTTCGCCCCATTTTCTTTTTTTCTTTTCTTTCTTTCTTTCTTTCTTTCTTTTCTTTTTTTTTTTTTTTTTTTTTTTTTGTTTTGTTTTGTTTTTTCGAGACAGGGTTTCTCTGTATAGCCCTGGCTGTCCTGGAACTCACTCTGTAGACCAGGCTGGCCTCGAACTCAGAAATCCGCCTGCCTCTGCCTCCCAAGTGCTGGGATTACAGGCGTGTGCCACCACCGTCCAGCTCGCCCCATTTTCTTAACTGAAAATCTAAATGAACCAGTTAGGGTTTGATTTACTGTAATTTTGAACTGTGAGAGTTCAAAATGAGGTCGAGTTTGGGAAAGGTGGTAATTTTGAGAAAGCGAGTCTCATTTAACTCCCTAAAATCCAGTCCTGGGATGTGTGTATGAGTCTGACATGTGTAAAGACACACACCTATGCTAACATACGCATGAGCTTGATGAGTGTGTATGCACATTCGTTTTTACTGAAGTATCTATTTCTGAAGCCACCACCACTATCTAACTACAGGATATGAGCGCTTCCTTTTCTCTAACAGACACCTCAGCTTTGTGATGAGACACTCAGAATTCTTCCTATTATGGAAGTCAGCTAAGGATACAAGAGCCCCGAGGACTTTTCCCGTTACAGTGTGCTCTGTTCCCAATTAAAGCAATATTTCCTGATTTCAGATAAGCAAGATCGTTCCTGGTTCTACTTAACATTTTTTAGAATTTAAAGGAAAATTAAAATCTTTGTCTCCTCACTAGTTCTGTATGACAAGGTTGCTAGAAAAGGAAACAAAATGACCCGATTGGCTTTGTCCCATGAGCAGTGTCTCCGGGTTGATTCGAAGGAGAACACCGGACCCAGTTATGTAGCTCGAAGTTTTCTCCCAGATTTTGTCTGTGCAGAGTTGTGGTCGCTGTGTTATTATCAAAACCATTTAAGGCTGGAGTCTCAAACTTCTAAAATTAGCTAGGGAAGGGCTGGCCCCGAGAGCCACGCCCTTCTGCCTGTGGGTCCTTGGCGCTCCTGCTCCCGGAAGCAGCCAATCGCTTTGCTGGTCGAGCACTTCTGAGACTCCGACTTCCAAAAGAGCGCTTGAAGGGCACATTTCCTGGGACCCCACTTAGCTTGTAAGTTACACACGGCGAATGATTAGGTTTTATTTCTTTGGAACCAAAGTCTAACAACTCGCTCAGCTCTTGTCCACCCGACGCCATCTTGAACATCTTAAAATCTTAATTTAAGGAGGGGCTTTAGGCTTTTTCAAGTACTTTTAATTTTGTTCTTACTTATGATGGATTTGCTGAGAGGAGCAGGAGATGCCATACACAGTGTTTAATAACTGAAGGTCTCCATACAGCTGTTACACATCCTTTATAGACGATTATTTTTATCCTTTTCTATGATCTTATTGTGAGTAGAATGAGTTTGACTGTATATTAATATATTCTCATAATTACATTTTGAAAAACAAAATTCTATCTTATCTATTAAACTACTATATTATAATATGCACGATATTCCTCTTAAAGGGTTATATCTTTTTCTATTATTTATTCGTATTTTCTATTTAATCTATAATGATATTATTGTTACTTTAGTTGTTACTTATGTCCAAAGCCCTAATTAAAGTCCCCTTTATGTGATTGATGAGAATGTGTCTTGTCTACTGAAAAGCATTGGTTTCCATGCTGTGGTTATGTGACATGACATTCTTAAATGATATCCAATTCCCAGTACGACGGACCGTACTTCTTTTTGTTTTTTTTTTTTTTTTTTGGTTTTTCGAGACAGGGTTTCTCTGTGTAGTCCTGGCTGTCCTAGAACTCACTCTGTAGACCAGGCTGGCCTCGAACTCAGAAATCCGCCTGCCTCTGCCTCCCAAGTGCTGGGATTACAGGCGTGCGCCACCACGCCCGGCTCCTTTTTTTGTTTTTTAAAAAGATTTATTTATTTATTATACCTGAGTACACTGTCGCTGTCTTCAGACACCCCAGAAGAGGGCATCAGATCTCATTATGGGTGGTTGTGAGCCACCATATGGTTGCTGGGATTTGAACTCAGGACCACTGGAAGAGCAGTCATTGCTTTTAACCACTGAGCCATCTCTCCAGCCCAGGACCACATTTCAAAACAAGATTGAAATAAAAAGGAAAGGTGGAACCTGAGGGTCCCAGTTTCTCTTCAGGTGACATAAACAGCTCTTTGTTTTTAGGAAACTCTATCATACTATGTAAAAGTCAGAAAACCACTGGGTGGTGGTGTCACATGACTTTAATCCCAGCACTCTAGGAGGCAGAGGCAGGCAGATTTCTGAGTTCGAGGCCAGCCTAGTCTACAGAGTGAGTTCCAAAACAACCAAGGCTATATAGAGAAATCCTGTCTCAAAAAAACAAAAAGAAAAAAAGTCAGAAAACTACCACCACCAACAACAATAACAAACAATAACAACAACCATTAGGAACCTTTCTTTCTTTTCTTTTCTTTTCTTTTTTTTTTTTTTTTTTTTTTTGGTTTTTTGAGACAGGGTTTCTCTGTGTAGCCCTGGCTGTCCTGGAACTCACTCTGTAGACCAGCTGGCCTCCAACTCAGAAATCCGCCTGCCTCTGCCTCCCAAGTGCTGGGATTACAGGCGTGTGCCACCACCGCTCGGCTAGGAACCTTTCTTTATACAGGTGTCCAAACTAGAATCTTGCAGGCCAGAGTCCTATCTCATCAATCCCTGAATGAGAGCACCTGCATCCATCCTTGTCTCCTCTTTACCACGTCGACCCCCACCCCACCTAGTGCACACGCTTATCTTCATAAAATAAGCAGAACCTTTGATCTTTGCTTTCTTCCTCACCCAGGTTACATCTCCTGTAAGAATGCTTGAGGAGAAAGGGAAGGATGCTGCCCACGGCCGTGCTGAGGCTCTGCTGTGCGTGGAGGCTGGTCATAGCTGCCTCCGCCACGGGAGGGACATGCAGGCGGGCCATGGGAGCAGGGTTATGGCTGTAGAACTCTGCACACACAGCTAGTGGGGAGCGGGTAGGACCACCGTGGGAACTGGCTTCCATCGGGAGCTTGATGGAGTTGATCAACACGGCTAATGGAAACCCTAGTATCAATTCAAAACAAAACTAAAAAGTGCATTCTTCCCAAACCCCCAGGGCTTTGGTTATGGGGATCTGACCTTTCCCAGGATTCAGTGGTGACTTTTTTTTTTAATGCAGGTGATATCAGCTCTTTAACATGTATTAAAGAGGAAGAAAGAGAAGATAAATTTGACAACAACTAACTCTTATCCAAAAAAAAAAAAAAAAAAAAAAAAAGTGTGTCTGCTACAGCTGTTGTCCTAGCCGTGATTCACAGACAATGGGGCTACTGTTCAGCTCTGGCTACCTTATCGATATGACCTGGCAAGATTAATAAACTTATTTTTGCCCTAAACTCGCTCCCCGTGCTCTCAGAGTTCTGTCATCCAATAGTGGTGCTGTCCGGCTGAGCAGCAGCCTTGTTTCTCTGGGTCCCTTGTCCTCCTCACCCTGGTCCCCAGCCAAGGCTGCTGGGTAGGAGGAAGGGGAGGAGCGTGAGCGGGCCACCTGGAGAGGTTTCTGTTCCCTCTGAAGTGACAAGTCACCAAACAGGTTCTGTCCTCTCTTCACAACAAGGCTTTCTCCCCTGCCTTTAAAGTATCGGGACACATCCCCTATCTTTGTCTAATCTGCTAGTCAGACAAGCCCTGCTTTCAGATACCTGGGAAAAGAGAAGCCAGAGCTGTACGCTGCCGTGTCCTGGGAACGCCATCACTCTGTGAATGAGTCTGAAATGGAGGCCCGCTCAGCCTCTGGGTTCACCCTCCTCACGCCAGAATACCGGCTCTCTCTGGGCCTCAGAGCCGGGGGAGGTGTAAGCCACTCTGGGAATCCTGCCCCTCCCGAGATGCCTAGCCCCATCCCATACTCTTAGGCTTAGGAGGAATTAGCCTTTGTGGGTGACCGTTGAATTGCTTTTAAAGGCCCCTTGATTCAGAAAGATCCAGAGAACACTGCCCTTTAGAGTCCTATTTCCTAAGACTTCTGGCTGGTCATGGCCACTGACGCAGCCAGCGCTGCTGTGTCAGCCCCACTTGGGAGGTTGAAGGCGGGCAGGTGAGTTCTAGGTCATCCTCAGCTAGTCTGAGGTCAGCCTGGACTTCATGAGAGCCAGACTCATGAAGGGCCTCCGAAATGCCAGTCGCCCCAGTGACAGCAGGCTCTGCACAGACCCCCTGCTGGGGACTTCCCTGGGACGGTGGGCAGCCACGGGCGACGAACAGAAGCTCTTTAGTTAGTCTTCGCCTTGTCCTCTGGACTATATGAACCTTCTGTTGTGCAACCATAGGAGGAGGGAGGAGGCATTATGGGGACTTCCAGAAAAGTCCGTGTGAGCCACGATCCATCCAGCCTCCAGCCTCCAGGAGAGCAGTGCTGAGTGTCAAGTGTCTCAGAAATTTCCGGTCGGTGCCCGGAGTGGTCTGCCCTATGTCTTCTTTCAGGCCCCACTGCTTTAAGGTATCCTGGGATCTAGAGCAAGGCAGGCTAGGAGGGGGTCTTCATGTATGCTTAATGCATGTTCTAGAACGCCAAGTGATATGGTGCAGCGGGAGGCGGTGTCTTAGTCGGCCCACGCTGAAGCATCCCCCTGAGGTGCCGACTATAGGATGACACGGATGACGACGATGGATCTAGTATAAAATGAAGTTTATTTGGGGGCATGAGAAGGGTGGGGGGTTGAGAAGGGAGTAAAGGTAGAAAAAGACGGGACAGAGACCTGAGAGAGGAGAGAAAGAGAGACAGAGACAGAGAGACAGAGACAGAGACAGAGGCAGAGAGAGAAGTCAGAGGGAAGGGGTGGGTTAGAGAGTTCCAGAGAGTCCTTTTAAAGTCCTTTTAAAAGCAAGCCAGGGTTGTACCTGGTAACTGTTGGGCGGAGCTAACATGCGAACGCCACGCCTCCTAACATCCTCGGAGCCATCACTGGGGCTATACTTCTGAGCTTTCAGAGCATTTGGGAAGGGGAACTCCAGGTTATAGGGGAGCCATCTTAGGGTCAGGGCTCCAGTCCCCCGGAAGGCTGTACCTTCCTGCTGTAGTCATGGGTGAAAAGTCACAGCTGAACCTAATGGACCCTAGTCACCAACAGACAGGTCACACTTCATAAACTCTGACTTTGGAGTGTGTGTGTGTGTGTGTGTGTGTGTGTGTGTGTGTGTGTGAAGCGGAGCTGCCAAGGGTGCTAGCCAAAATTCTGGAGATGCTTTCAAAGGGCGAGGCTGAGGCTGAGTGAACAAGGGTGTGTGTGTGTGTGTGTGTGTGTGTGTGTGTGTGTGTGTGTGCTCGCGAGAGTGCGAGCATGTGTGTGGATGTGTACTCTCCTAGCGTGGCCAGACAGACTGACTTCAGCCCTTGGCATGCCTGCACTCATTAGGTGAGTGTATTGGCCTTGGGGGTTGCCACATACAGCTAAAAGGTCAGACCTTGTTACTAAAGATGCCTCTGGGTCTCTGTGGCCCTTGGGAGATGACGTAAGCCTCCGGTACATCAGGAATCAGTGGCTTGCAGGTTGTAGGTTGCTATGACAGCAAGTCACAAAGACCTCTTCAGCTTGCATCTCGTTCCATTGCCCAACAGTTTCCTGGGCCATGAAACGGGATAGACTGTCCTCCCTCCCCCACTTGCTTGGGTGTGTGAGCATCTGAGTTTGAGGAAGATGTTCTCTGCCTCGAGAAGCAGGATGAAGGCGACCCCATGGAGCCTACAATGGTGTTTTAACTAAAGCGCCTGTGCCTGCCGCTCGCCTTATAAACCTAGCCATGTTTCCGAAGCCTTTTGTGAGATCCTTTTTCAGTTTACTATCATGCGAGCGTGCATGTGTGAGTGTGTGTGTGTGTGTGTGTGTGTGTGTGTGGTAAAGTGGTGGGTGTGACAGGAGAGGATATCAGTTGTGTTCTTCTATGACCCTCTCTACCTTCTTCCCTTGAGTCAGGGTGTCTCTGAACTTCCTGATCTTCAGCAAGCCACATTGGTTGCTGTCTCTGCCCCTGACTCCCACTGCCTGTGTTACAGGCACACATCACTATGCCTGGTGTTTTATGTGAGTTCTGGGGACCCCAGGGCTTGAGTAGAGAGCATTGTTCCCCCAGCAAGCCACCATCACCTACCTTCTCCCCTGTCCCCCTCTTCCTCTCCCTTCCTCTCCCTCTCCCCCTCCTCCTCTCTCTCCTGTTGTTGTTTTGAGATGGGGACTCACTGTACAACACAGGCTACTCCCAAGCGTTCCATCTTTCTCCCTGGCCCTCCAGCACGCTGGGACTGCAGGCCTGTGCCCCCATGCCTGGATCCTCAGTTCGCTCTAAAAGAACAGGACTAAAAATGTGTACAACGTCACGCAGTCGGTGTAAGTGAGACCGTAACTAGAAAATATCATTTGATATTTGTTTTTTGAGACAGGATCTCACTGGGCAGCCTAGGCTGACGGATCACAGTCCTGATTCTCCTGCCTCAGTCCCTGGAGTGCCTTGGGTTACCGAGACTCATCCGCAGGCCCAACTTAAAACTTGTTTTCTCGGTCTCTAAAGCTTGCAAGGTGCCAAATTGTACTGAGTTCCTTTATTTAGCAAAGGCTTGTGTCTATTCTACAGACGTGGGCACAAAGTGGCGATAAATACTTTTTATTTGCTCTATGACTATCCCGGATGTGTGTATGGATGTGTGTGTGTGTGTGTGTGTGTGTGTGTGTTTGTGTGTCTGTGTCTGCATGCTCCTGCAGTGGCCACTCACAGGAAGGTTCCTCTCTATCAGGTCCTCCCGGGATCACTGCTCCCAGTGCTCTGCTCCGTGGGCTGCAGACGCCTTGACTCCCATACCTCTCTTGATGGTCCTCAGGCCAGGCCAGGACTGTGGCCTGGACTCTCCCAGGTGTGGAGCTGGCTGCTCCTTGCTGGGCCATCAAGAGGAGGGTGTGTCCATCCTACCTAGTGTCCCTCCAAAGAGCTTGTCTCCCCTTCCCTGGCCTCACGCCCCGCTCTCTCCCAGACTTGGAGTCATGGCCCTCCTACTAGAAGAGCAGGCGAGCTTCTCCTTGTGAATACGTTGAGTCTGGGTCATCTTGAATGTGGGCCTGGAGCCCACACAGCTGAGTCTTCAGGGCGAGGGAAGGCATCGTGCCAGGCCCTGCAGCAGGGGCGGGAGCCTCTGACCTCTGACTTAGAGGAACCACTTCAAGGCAAGACCTTTGTTCCACGTTTCCAGCCCTTCTCCCAGAACTTGATTTGAAAGCCAGGATGTGTGTTCTGTGTGGGGCTCCTAAGCAGCTGGGCAGGAACTCCAGACCGGGGCTGGGGTGCCAGCTGCCCACTCCAGTCCTTGGAAGTCACAGTTACTGGAAAGGCAGGGAGACCTCAGGGGGGGAGAATAGGGGGGCGGGGGTGGGGGGGCGGGGACTGTAGCCAGGGCTTCAGGCTCCAAGAGGGCGAAGCCCCCCGTGCCTCTAGCCCCATTCCTACTATGACACAGCCACAGTGTGACTTCCGGCCCCTCTAAGCATCTTGGCACAAATGACGACACTTCTGCCAATGTCCGAAAACGACACTGCTGACATGGATTTGCCGTCCTGCTAGGATGTGCCTGTATCAAAGAACACAGTGTTTCCTGCCTCAGGAGGCCCTACCCTTTGCCTAAGCTTGGTGCTATTTTTGTCGTTTTCTTTTTTCTGGGAATAACTACCGTCTGTGCCTTTAGGCCAGATTGTACAAGGAACACCTCGCAATTTCCTTCAAAGCCTCCCTCCACCCCTCCGCCCAGCCATCCACCTCCCGCAGTCTTAATTCTTGGAAGGATCTGCTATTTCTGAACCTCAGGTCTAGTCGGGAGTGTGGGTACACTTCTGCAATCCCAGCCCTTGGGAGGTGGAGGCAGGAGGATGTGGCGTGTAAGGTGACCCTGAGCTAGTCTGAGGCCAACCTGGGCTATGTAAGACTTTACACAAACAGACAAATCAGTTCCACATGATCTCAAATTTTTGATCCTTGGCTTTCAGATTCCACATAGCACTGTGCAAGGCTTGGGGGAGGAGGAAAGAGGGGGGGGGGTTGGGGGGGGGGGGGAGGGCAGGGAGCTAAGGGAGTAAACCTGGGCGTGGAACGGTTCTAAAAGCCCCAAGGGCTGATGTGAACTGTGTAGCTGCTACATTGTAGCAGTAAGAGGTTTTTGGTTTTTTTTTTTGTTTGTTTGTTTGTTTTTTTGTTTTTTTGTTTTTTTTTGAGACAGGGTTTCTCTGTGTAGCCCTGGCTGTCCTGGAACTCATTCTGTAGACCAGGCTGGCCTCGAACTCAGAAATCCGCCTGTCTCTGCCTCCCAAGTGCTGGGATTACAGGCGTGTGCCACCACGCCCAGCAGCAGTAAGTTTCTACCTTCCTAGAGGCCCAAGCAAAGGCCCAGAAACTGTCCTCCTGTGGGGAAGTGGGTGGGTGGGTGGGTGGAGCTGAGATCTGCCCTGAGGCTACAGATCTCCTATAGATCACCTGCCTTCAGAGGCTTCAGCCCGTGCAGGTTTAAGGTTTAACCTGGGTCATTTAGATGAGCCTCGGTGACCACAGGGTCATCGAGGGGACTGACTGAGATCGTAGGCTTAGCACGTGCCTGGCTCACACCTCCATCACCACAGCCATTGCCCACACCACAATAGGGAAGTCCCTCATAGCCCTGGGGACCTGAAGGGACAGGCACAGCAGGATAGAGAACTCCGGCATTACCCAGAGGTCCCGGCTAGCAGGCAGGCCGCCCGTGGCTCCTGGCTTCCTGCTTAGGTTCCACGGGCGAACTGAGCTTCAAGACTTGCCCACTTTCTAAAAATATGAGTCCTGGGTTTATTTTCCTTCTCTGGGGCTGGGTTTCCTTCGCCCGTCTTCCTGCTCAGAAACCCAACGTTGGACAAAGCACACATCTGAGCTCACCCTCCCGCCCGCCCACCTCCTTTCTTGGCCTGCACTCCCACCACAGCCTCCCTTCCAGGCCTCCTCCCTAGAGGCAATGCCAGCCCAGCTCTCCCAGAACCCCAGGGGACTGTGTGGCCAGCAATGGCCCTCAGATGTGTGCCACACATACTATTTTTTTCACTATATAGATAGACCAGGCTGGCCTGAAATACAAATCTACCTGTCTCTGCCTCCCAGATTAAAGTCACGCACCACCACAGGGCTGGCAGTCTGGATTTTTAGAGGCCCTTCGTAAGATTCTAATGCACTGCCAGAAAACAGAAGGTGTATCCCTCTGCCAAGGTGCATGGTGGATGAAATACCCTGAAGGGCTGGCCTACAGTATCTTTGAGGTGGGGGCCCCATTACACTTACCTTTGCTGCCACGGTGTGCCTGATTGTGGCGCCTGGCACATAGTAGGTGCCAAAAACAGATGTTAAGTTGAATAGTTGTGAGAGAATAAGCATATTACAGCAAGAGTCTGTTACCAAGAATAGTCTAGCTCGGAGATCACAGGGAGAGACTCAGAGATAGACATAGTAAACAGTGGGCTGGGGCCATGTTGAGGCGCCGAGCATGACCCCAGGGGGGGAAGATCAGTGGAGACCCCGTTCTCTGACTGGGCCAGGCCGTGACTCCCGCATCGCCCACACATGCTCTTTTGGTTTCGCTTGAATGGACCAAAAGCTTAGGTGTTGGTTGTGGCCAGCCCTTCATGGATGCACCCTACTATCCATTCACGCGCCCTACTATGTGCTGTTCTGGGAGCTGATCATGTAATAGTGACCAGGCAGTTCAGGCGGCTGTGTCCTCCCTGGGCTTGTAGGTGGGAGGTGGGACGAGCTGATTTTGAGGTGCAGCCATGCAGCAAAAGGGTTAAATGTGGGACTGCAGGACTGAGGGCAGGGGAGACGGTCACCTGGTCCCAGGAGGACACAGCCAGAGTAGCAAGAACCAAAACAGACAGAGTGAGCTCGGGCAAAAGGAATCACACTGACCAAGACCCAGAGCAGGTCAAGAAGAGGAGGGTGTGTGAGCAGCCTGTTCCCTCACTGGTCAAACACTGCCCGTGAGTGAGGAAGGGCCTGCAGGAAGAGCCATGGTCCCTGGTCACTCAGGTCGTACAACCCAATTCAACAAACAGCGCCATTCAGTACACCATAAAATAGAAGGAAAAAAAAAAGGCCCTGTTCTTGAACTTGTTACTGTGTGAAGGGTAGGGAGAGAGCAGGGGCCGGGACATAGGTAGAATTCCTGACAGGAGGGTGAGGCCCAGGAGTGGAGAGGCAGTATCATCACAGGCAATTAGGTATTGGGAATATGCCAAGTCAATTCTAGTTTCAACATCCCTGCTTGCAATCAAAGAAAGCCCAAGCTTCCTGAGAAGGCACAAAATGTAAAAAATACTGCATGTGTTACACTGCATGGTGCTATACCAGTTCCACCATGCACCACCCATGGTGCTCCTTCGTGCACCACCCATGGTGCTTTTCCATGCAGGTGCTCCTCCATGCACCATCCACGGTGCTCCTCCATGCACCACCTATGGTGCTCCTCCGTGCACCACTCTTGGTGCTCCTCCATGCAGGTGCTCCTCCATGCATCACCCATGGTGCTCCTCCATGCACCATCCACGGTGCTCCTCCATGCATCACCCATGGTGCTCCTCCATGCATCACCCACGGTGCTCCTCCATGCCCCACCCATAGTGCTCCTCCATGCAGATGCTCCTCCATGCATCATCTGTGATGCTCCCCCCATGCTGTTCTTACTGTTCTCCACCACACTGTAAACTGCTTAACAAATGTTTGGGGGGGCCAAGCCAAGGTTTATGCAGCTGGGAACAAGGAGCCCCATTTGTTCTGCTCAGTGTTGGGGGTCTCAGTCCCATGCAGTGGGAGTGCCATTTCTTTTCTTTCTTTTTTTTTAAGATTTCTTTTATTATATGTGAGTACACTGTAGCTGTCTTCAGACACACCAGAAGAAGGCATCAGATCTCATTACAGATGGTTGTGAGCCACCATGTGGTTGCTGGGATTTGAACTCAGGACCTTCAGAAGAGCAGTCAGTGCTCTTAACCACTGAGCCATCTCTCCAGCCCAGGAGTGCCATTTCTGAAACCGGTTCTCTGTCTATCCGGTTCCCAGGTTGCATCCAGGCAAGTGGTTAATGGCAGGCAGGGAGGGGCCTGTGGGCGGGGCTAATAACACCTAATGGAGATGGAGTCTCAGACCCAGACAGCAGCCACACCGGCTGACCCTCTAATGACAGAGGACGTTCGGTGGGTGTGGCTCCTGTGTGGGTTGGCTGCCTTCAGAAGCATCACCTGATCAGAGTCCTGATCAGACTGCCTGAAATGGGGCCTCGAACAAAAACTGACCTTGGGTTCACGTTTCATTTTTGAGTGCTTGGTTTAAAAGATGTACATCCTTTTAATTATTTACATAGTCCTGGCTGTCCTGAAACTCACTCTGTAGACCAGGCTGGCCATGAACTCAGAAATCCACCTGCCTCTGCCTCCCAAGTGCTGGGATTAAAGGCGTGCGCCACCACCGCCCGGCGACATGTATGTTGACATGTGCACACATGAGCTCGGAGCTTGCTGGATCCCTTGGAAAGGAAGGCAAGGAAGCTATGAGCTTCAGGACCGGAGAACAGGGAGAAAAAGTTGGATCCTCTTCAAGAACCCACTCCGGACCCGCCGACCCTCCAGGCCCTTGCTTTGTAATTTTGAACTGAGTGGAGGAGAGAAGGCCCCGGAGGTGGAGACTGGAATATCTGTGAAAATGAAGTCTGGCCCTGCCACAAACACACTGGGCACCCAGCCTGGCCCCTGTCGCTTCCCATCTCTCCACTCTTCACCGGACTAGCCAGGAGCAATTAGACCATGCTAGGATAAGAAAAAAAAATCCTGCCGGGCAGTGGTGGCACACACACCTTTAATCCCAGTGCTTGGGAGGCAGAGGCAGGCAGATTTCTGAGTCGAGACCAGACTGGTCCACAGAGTGAGTTCTAGGACAGCCAGGGCTACATAGAGAAACCCTGACTTGAGAAAAAAAAAGAAGGAAAGAAAGAAAGAAAGAGAGAGAGAGAGAGAGGGAGGGAGGGAGGGAAGGAGGGAGGGAGGGAGGGAGGGAGGGAGGAAGGAAGGAAGGAAGGAAGAAAGAAAGAAAGAAAGAAAGAAAGAAAGAAAGAAAGAAAGAAAGAAGAAAAAGCCCCTAAGGTTTCTGTGGCTTAACAAAATGTAGCCTATTTTATTTACAGCCGTCCTGTAAGTCTGGTAGTCCTTCTCCAATGGCTGCAGGTACCACCCGATGGTTTGACCCGGTCCCTCCAAACCTATGTATTAGAAATTTCACCCTCCCCCCCCCCAGTGTAGCAGGAGGTGGGGCCTCCTGGGAATTGTTGCAGTCAAAAGGATGACTCTGACTCTAGACTTGTTATCTAACAGTGGCTTTGTCACGTGGGTGAGCTCAGCCCTTTCTTGACAGCCTTGACGTCTCTTCCTGCCGCACGACCCCTCTTCCCAGAGGGAGGACCCTCACCAGATATAGGCCCCCAACCTTGGATTTGCTGAACTCAAAACTGTGAGCCAGTTGAAACTTGTTTTGTTTATAAATGACCACACAGAGCCGGGCGTGGTGGCGCACGCCTGTCATCCCAGCATTTGGGAGGCAGAGGCAGGCAGATTTCTGAGTTCGAGGCCAGCCTGGTCTACAGAGTGAGTTCCTGGACACAGAGAAACCCTGTCTCGAAAAACCAAAAAAGACCACAGGGTGGTATTCTGGAACAGCAGGATATGACAGACTACAACCATGGCCAAAGTGTCCCTGTAGCAGAGAAGGCTGAGGCACTGGGAACATCTGGTGGGCCATACCTGGATGCCACCTCTCCTCCTACCCCCCGTCGGGGTGGCAGGAAGACAGTGTGCTCCTTGAAGAGGCAGCTGCGGAGAGCGTGGCGCAGGGCAATCTTGACCGCACTGCCGAGTGCTTTCCCTTCGTGTTCCATTCTGGAATGAGGGTCAGACAAAGATACACGTCGGAGTCAGTAAGAGTTCTCTGTCTTCACAAAGTTCCGCAAGTGACACCCAGAGCCACAGCAGGGACAGCCCTGGACGGTTACAGGGGCATAGCCTAGACCGGGACAAGGAAGGAAGTGCCTTCGCAGCCGGTCTCCTAAAACAGCGTCTCTGTGTGTGCACGGCTGCGTGTGTCTGGGGCTGGACGGGTGGCTTGGTGGTCAGAAGCACTGGCCACTCTCGCAGAGGAGCGAGGCTCAGTTCCCAGCACCCACATCAGGTGGCTCGGAGCTGCCTGGAACCCCGGGGGACTAGACTCTCTTTTCTGGCCTCCACGGGCTCTTGAACACATGATACATACACCCATGCAGAGACACACATACACATACACGTACAAATACCTTGGACACATGTGACATACACTCATACAGACAGAGACACATAACTATACATATAAGTAAATATTTTTAAAGCCTACTGTCCTTAACTCTGCTATGTGACCGTGACACAAATTCTATTTATCGGAAGCTGTGTTTATTAAGAGTGCGGCTCGCAGGGCACTGCATTGGGTATAACTCATTGAGTCTGCCTCCCTAACAGTTTCTTCCTTTCTTTCTTTCTCAAGTGTAGCCCCACCCACAAAGCAATATATCAAGCCCCGATTTGTAGTATTTGCCTATTGCGGGGGAAGGAAATACTCCTACACGGCCGGGCCAGTTTCCAGCTGGTAACATCACTGAGCTGAGATGTGAAGAGGCGTGCATGCTACAGGGAGCCACTGCGTGGTATTTCCCTCCAGGGGAAGGGAGCTGAGAGTCAGGCCTCAGGGCTCTGCCTCCTACCGCAGAGGAATGACCGCGGACACACATGGTGGGCGAGGCCAGAGCACTAACCTGGCAAAGTAGCCCAGGACGTCCATCCTGGAGTCTGCTGCAAGGCTCTCTAACTGCAGCAACCCTGGGGCAGATTTTGCCCCGAAGAACGAGAAGACCAGGCAGCCTATAGGATACTCCTGGTTTTTGGCATCACCAGCTTTATAAGAAGACTACAGCAGAAGCGGGTCGGAGACCTGCCAGGGACTCAGCCTGAGCGTCTGCACTGAGCCCTCAGGCCAGCCCTGAGCAGCACGGGTTATGGAAGAAACCGAGGCAGGAGCCTCTGGGATCCAGCACAGTCCTACAGCTAGTCGGGGGGCAGAGCCGAGATGGAAGCCCAGGTGGTCCCCCCTCTCACTGGGACCCTGAGCTGCTGTCCCCCTCACAGGGGACTCGTCCCAGGAACTCCCCCTCCATCCCGGGACTCACTGAGCTGAGTCTTATTGTTTGAGAGACAGGACCAAGGCAGGGTTGTTGGGCTAGCAACTTCGCTGACTTGGAGACATCTATTTTAGATAGAGTATGGGCCGGGCATGGTGACGCGACGTTAATCCCAGTATTTGGAAGGCTTAGGCAGATGTGCATAAAAAGTTGGAAGCCAGCTAGTGAGATACAGTGAGACTGTGGAAAAAGAAAAATAACCAACAGCCACATAATATAAAACTTACCTGAACCTGGGCTCTGGAGTGTTTTTCCTCAGGGTCTCTTTTCTCTGAGAAAGAGAGCAAAGCTACCTTTTCGAGTGAGAAAGCTGAGAAAGCCAGCTTTTTTTTTTGGGGGGGTGGGGTGGAGAGGTCTGAAGGAAAATGCCCCAAATACCTGACCTCACTGTCTACTCCCTGCAGAGTGGGTGTGAACACGGCCCTGGGGTGTGTCTGGGGTGTAGGCTGTGGGGAGTGATTCAGGGGGGAAGGGCTGGCACATGACTGCTTTGGGAAAGCAAGGAGAACCAGAGAGGAGAAGGGAAATTCCCTGTGGGCAGAAAGTTGGTGGATCAGGTGGGAGAGAACCCACCCAGCCTCCAGCTTGCAGCTTAAGACGGATGTAAGGGCTTATCGACACTCAGGTGCTATCATTAGCACAGACAGCGTCACAGGGAACACATCGGAAGCATCCCTCCTGAAGGGCTGTCTGAGGGAGGGGTCACCCGGGCTGCCCTCCGGGTCTGCAAGGTTCTTTTTTTGTATGGGAGCGTGTGCTTGAGTCAGTACCTCTCGGCTGTCCTGGGACTCGCTACATACACGGACCAGACTGTCCTCAAGCTCACATGTGTATCTGCACGTCCATGTCCCCAAGGGCCTCAGGACAGTCACAGCCTGATCTCCATAGACGCACACTGTTCATTCTCCACTGATGAGAGAAGCACTCTAGAGAGAGGAGGTGACTCCAGAGTTCACACAGGGAAGGCAGAGGGCAGGAAATAAGGTAGGAGTGTGGTGCACACCTGTCCTCCCGGCACTTGGGAGACAGAGGCAGGTGGATCTCTCTGAGTTCAAAGCCAGTCTGTTGCCTGGCCCATGCAGAGAGTTCCAGATCGATCAGGGCTACGTATGCAGTGAGACTTTACTAGAAGGAGAAGAGGAGGAGGAGCGGGAGGAGCAGGAGGAGGAGCAGGAGGAGGAGGAGGAGGAGGAGGAATGTTTGAATGATACAGACTTGCAATACCGGAAGTCAGCCTGAAGGGCCTTCCACTGACTAAATCTGACATCATTTAAGTACGAAATAGTGATAATAGATTATAGCCCATTACAGCCCATTAAATAAAAGATGACTCCACGATCATTAAATAATTACACCAGTCACAGTTACACTCACGAGCATAACTATTCCTAATGATTAACCATAGTGATTTATTTGATGAATAAAAGGATTTTTACCCATTTAAAAGTTTCAAAGTACCACTCCATGAAAATACTTAACTAACTACAAAGGAAAAATAACTTTATGCGGAGAAGTCTGGGGGATGCTACCTCATTCAAATAACACAGGTATATCGGCACTGGCATGGCAGACAGCTCTTCCTGCTGTTCCTTCCAGAACTGAAACCTCCACCCAATCCCCACATCGGAGGACAGAAAACTCAAGCCGACTCAGCAATCCTCCAATGCTATCACCGTGAATTGATAAAAGCTTCGAGAGACTCTGAGACTGAAGGAGAGATAGCAGACGCGGCCATCAAATACCACACATTCCCACCCTTCTGCTCACGTGCAGGAGAGGTCAAGGCTCTCAGATTGTAAAGGAAGTTCTCTGGGTCGACATTAGCGGTTACAGAACGAGCCGGAACTGGAAGTTTATGACTGGGAGGGTGTTGTGTATTGGTAGTGTCTGCAATGCAAGCATGAAGACCAGAGTAAGTCCTCAGCACTCGGGAAAGGCAGGCCTTAGCTAAGCTCTGTCTGCAGTTCCAGCCCAGGGGAGGTAGAAACAGGGGGAGCGTTCTGGATAGCCTACCTCCCCCCTCTCCCTCTCCCTCTCCCTCTCCCCTCCCCGCTCTCTCTCTCTTTCTCTCTCTCACACACACACTCGCGCATGCAAAGGAACTGTGAGTTTCTGAACAAACAGTATTTATAAAACCTACCTTTTGGTACAAGATTTGCTGTAGAACTGTCCGTTTAACCCTAGACTGACAACACTCTGGTAGTAATTAATCACTAAGGATTATAGACTCAAAAACATTTGGTGCAGTTCTCCTTGTTTTTATGTTTACAAACATCCCCTGCCTTTAGTCTCTTTGAATATGCCGTAGTTCCTAAGATATACACGGTCCCACACGCTGACCGTCCCTAATAAACACCACTACTGTTCTGCTGTTGTTTTTATATGTATGTACCTGTGAACATGGGTATATACATGCATGTTTAAACATCTGTGTACGTAGGGGTGCTCGTGTGTGTGTGTGTGTGTGTGTGTGTGTGTCTCCATGTGCACATATGTGCACAGAGGTGTGGACAGAGACCCGCTGGAGATGCTGTTTCTTGGGTGTCGTCCACTTTGTAAACGTGTATTATTATTTGTGTATATGGTGTCGGTGTGGAAGTTAGAGGAGGACCTTGTAGAGTCACTTCAGGCTTTTACCTTTCTGTGGATTCTAGAAATCAGACTCAAGCCACCGGGCCTGCATGACCTAGCCTCTCAGCCAGCCTTTGGGCCTCACCTTGGGGATTTATTTATTTATTATTTTTAGACATGGTCTCTCTTTGGAGCTCACCAAGTAGACTCCGGTGGCCAGCAAAGGCCCAGAATCTTCCTCTGTCTCCCCAGCTCGGGGATCACCAGCACACACTACCACGCTGTGCACATGATGGTGTGCACACTGTCATACTGCACACTACCACAATGTGCACACTACCACGCTCTGCTTTTTTTTTTTTTTTTAAACGTGATTTTATTCACAAATTTGCTTCAGGCCGATTGCAAGTGATTTTTTTTTTTTTTTTAAGATTTACTTATTTATTTTATGTAAGTACACTGTAGCTGTCTTCAGACACTCCAGAAGAGGGAGTCAGATCTCATTATGGATGGTTGTGAGCCACCATGTGGTTGCTGGGACTTGAACTCAGGACCTTCGGAAGAGCAGTCGGTGCTCCTAACCGCTGAGCCATCTCCAGCCCTTTTTTTTTTTTTTTTTTTTTTTTTTTGGTTTTTTGAGATAGGGTTTCTCTGTGTAGCCCTGGCTGTCCTGGAACTCACTCTGTAGACCAGGCTGGCCTCAAACTCAGAAATCCGACTGCCTCTGCCTCCTGAGTACTGGGATTACAGGTGTGTGCCACCATGCCCGGCCTCATGCTCTGCTTTCTAAAACCTGGTTCTGGAGATTTTAATTCAGGGCCCCATGTTTGTGTGGCAAATCTTACCGTCAGAGCCTACACCATATCTTCTTCTGGTTCTCATTCCTTCACAGGAAGTCTGGAGGGACTTGAACAGGATGAGATGGTAGTCATCTGTCAATCTGAGCATCCAGGTTTCGACACCTGTATCATGGTGACCTAGAAAGGTGTTCTTGTTCGAAATGTGTGTCACAGTATTTGAACGTGATGAGGCCTACACTGGGTTTTCCCAAATGGTTCTGATGTTAAAAAAACAAAACAAAGCCGGGCAGTGGTGGCGCATGCCTTTAATCCCAGCACTTGGGAGGCAGAGGCAGGCGGATTTCTGAGTTCAAGGCCAGCCTGGTCTACAGAGTGAGTTCCAGGATAGCCAGGACTACAGAGAAACCCTGTTTCAAAACAAACAAACAAACAAACAAAAAAAAAAAAAAAACAAGCCGGGCGTGGTGGCGCATGCCTGTAATCCCAGCACTTGGGAGGCAGAGGCAGGCGGATTTCTGAGTTCGAGGCCAGCCTGGTCTACAGAGTGAGTTCCAGGACAGCCAGGACTACACAGAGAAACCCTGTCTCGAAAAACCAAAAAAAAAAAAACCAAAACTACTTTCAAGCTTTTCTGTAAACGTGAGGTTTTTGCTAAACGAGTCGCTGACGGGGCTGGAGAGAAGGCTGCCCTCCATCATGCTGTCAGTCAGAGGCTATGCTGGGCGGCCTCTCGGCGACTTACATCACCACCTCCACCGCCAGGCGCGCTTCCACTGTTCCTTATGTTCCTGTATAACATTCGTCCCCTTTAAAAGGTCCCTCTGCAGCTGGCTAGGGCAGGGCCGAAAGGAACACTGTGTGACACACCACCAATACACTGCAGCTTCTAGGGTGAGATTTGTTTCCTTTGAGGTGGTGGGGTGGGGTGAGGGTGCCTGATGTGAAATTCTCAAAGGCTAAATAAAAGTTTTTTTTTAAGGTCCCTCTTCACCTCTGTCTGTCTGTCTGTCTCTCTGTCTGTCTGTCTGTCTCTCTGTCTGTCTCTGTCTGTCTGCCTCTCTCTGTTTCTCTCTGTCTCTCTCTGTTTCTCTCTCTGTGTCTCTGTCTCTCTCTCTCCTGTGTGTGTATGTCCCCTCTGTCTCTCTCTGTCTGTTCTCTCTCTCTGTCTGCCTTCCCATTCTCTGTATGAGTCTGTCTCTCTCTCTCTCATCTCTCCACTCTGAGACAGCCTTTCATTCTCCCCTACCCCAATAAGCCGATTGTGTTAGATCTGTTGCATGGCGTGATCTAAGCAGCATACCTTGGCTCAGCTGCCCAGAAAACTTTCATTACCTGATCCTAACACAGAGGACAGGGGTTCAGTTCCCAGCACCCACATGATAGTGTGGCCATTTGTAACTCCAGTTTCAAGGGACCCCGATGCCCTTTCTGGGCCCCATGGGAACTGCACATATGTCTCTCTCTCTCTCTCTCTCTCTCTCTCTCTCTCTCTCTCTCCCTCTCCCTCTCCCTCTCCCTCTCCCTCTCCCTCTCCTTCTCCCTCTCCCTCTCTGTCTCTCTCTCCCTCCCTCCCCCCCCCCTACATACCAGCTCAGGCAAAACACTCATACACATAAAATAAAAAATAAAGTTTAGGAAGACCCCCCTTCTTTCCGCTCTCCTGCTCACTTGTTTTTGGTTTTGGATTCTTGTGCTTACATCTGGTGTAACAGTCAACTGCTCTCTAATCACCCAGTAAACCTGACATTCCAGCAGGGGCAGCAGGTTACCCCGAGGCCTTGCCCACTCCCTGGCTCACGTCCAGGTAATCTCAAGGATTCATAGGTCCTGAGGATCCACATCAAATCGGGGGCCTGGCAATCCTGCTCAAGAGAGAAAGGGAGACCGAGTACAAGGTTAGCCACTCGCACTGCAGCCTAAGTGCCCACGTCCTAATGAAATGCTCTAAAGTAGGGGCGAGGAGAAAGGGAGTCACACAGTCCCCTCACGGCTGGGCATGGCCCTGCGTGCCTCTACTCCGAAAGCTACTTGGAAGCCTGAGGCGAGAACCTGAGATTTTCCAGGGGTGGGAGTGGGGGCCTGGGAAAAGAGATAACACTTGAAATGTAAATAAAGAAAATTTCTAATTAAAAAAAAAAAAAAAAGAACCTGAGATTTGAGAGGTCAACGCAGTGACCTTCACTTCTGGGAGTCTGGCCCCCTGCCAGCACCGATCTCTGACATCAGTGAGCAAGCATTTGTAGCCCTTGCTTCACACCTGCCGGCCTCAGAACATTCCATTCTGAGGCCCTTTGCCAGGACCAGTGCATTCTCTGGCCAAGGGTGAAGCCCCAGGGAGACCCCACAGGATCTTGGCTGGGAGTTCCAACCGGCAATTATCAGGCTCCTCCGCCTCCGCCTCCCTCCGCTGCAAGGCTTTCATCTCTCCTCCGCTACACCCCAGGCATCTCTCACTCCCGGTCAGGCCTCAGCCCTCAGGGCTGCCCGGTGCCACTCTGGAGGAGGTCCTCAGACTGGGTGACCTTGGCCCACCCAACGAGACTTACAGGTCAGGCCAGAAATGGCATCTTCACAGCCGTCTGGTGAATTTGGAGCCGCCCCCCCCCCCACACACACACACTTCATCTCCAAGATGCAAGGACTCTTTTCTATCTGCACGGGCTTTACTCTGGCCTGCTCTGTCAGACTCTGGCTGCTGTCCGTAACTCGGTTGGGTATTATCTTAGTCAGGGTTTTGCTGCTGTGAACAGACACCATGACCAAGGCAATTCTTATAAGGGCAGCATAGTTGGGACTGGCTTACAGGTTCAGAGGTTCAGTCCATTATCATGAAGGCAGGAATAAGGCAGCATCCAGGCAGGCATGGTACAGGAGGACCTGAGAGTTCTACATCTTCACCTGAAGGCTGCTAGGAGAACACTAGCTTCCAGGCAGCTAGGATGAGGGTCTTAAGCCCACGCCCACAGTGACATACCTACTCCAACGGGGCCACACCTTCTACTAGTGCCACTCCCTGGGCCAAGCATATACACACCATGACAGGTATCTTGCTTGGAGAAGGGTGTGTCGGGTAGTCTCGGAGACCCTAAGAACCATCGCCCTGGAGATGTCTATGGGCCTGCTGGTCCCCATGTTCTGTGGGAGTCTACTTAAATTGTGGTCATAAGTTAGGGCAGTGAACCCCCTAAGGTGAGATGGCAATAAAACCAGGTCCCCATGGCTCGGTGACAGTGCCCCTCCTTCACTGACTGACCCGATCAACGCAGACTCACTGCTTTCGTTACCCAGGGAAGGCCGACTTCCGGGTGATTATTCCACCCTGACTGGCCAGTGACAGGTCACCTAGGTGAGGGGTACAACCCATGGTCAACAGGGGTGAACATGCGCTGTCCACACACCGGGGCGGTTGCTAATGGTCCCGTGTGGCTCCTCTAACCGCCTCTTACGGCCAGTGGTGAGGTGGGCCCTTTATTTTCTCCACTGAAGAACCCCGGAGCCTAAGGTCTTCCAAGGTCACAGAGACAAGGAATGACAGAGACAGACAAGGCACAAACTAGTCACTGGACTCCGTTGCACCTGGCCCCCATCTAGATTCTTAAAACTGCCGGGTGGGAACAGGATAGCCTGGGCTTCACTGTACAAACAGTACGTTAGTTAGTTCAGTGGGTGCAGCCAAAGCCCAATGGGTAGGTGGGCGGCATCATCTAATCCCCTGTCTCCCTCTGGCTGGGATGCCGGTGAAGAGCTTAGAAGAGTTCATTACAGCACGGAAGGAGAACTGGCAAGCCTGTAATCCTCAGCCGCTCTCAGGAAACCAAACCAAACCAAACCAAACAAATAAACAAAAAAGGTTTGCTTTGCCTGGAAGAGGCTACATTCTCCTCCCCCAAGTCCACCCCACCCATGTGCTTACAGGGACCCACAGAGCCACGAAGCACCCAGTCAGATCCCACACTGACGACACAACCCGAAGAGCAGAAACAGACTCCACATTGCTTGGACGGGAGGCCCTTCTGCAAACCCACGGCATTGTCGTTTCTAGGATAAGTGCGAGCAAGGACCTTTCGATCCACCGGCCACACTGCGAACTGACTGACGGCCCTGCAACTCAAAGTCGTCCTTGGGAAGACAGAGAGCAGAACTCACACCTGCACCCAGCACTCCTTCCTCCCTTTCCCCTCCCCCCCCCCTTCTGGGACTCCCAAAGGACAGCAACACTCTGGCAGCTCACACTGGGCTACAGCCATGCAGGAGGCTAAGCATTCCTGCAGGTGTGACTCCCTGCAGGTGTGAACTGGCTGCAGCGAGTAGCCTGCGGTCTAGGAGTCCTAGAGAGCGAGCAGGGCCAGGCTCCCAGCACCGATGCAGGGTTTGTAAAGTTTGCTAAGGTGCGCGCATGCGCGCTTGCATGCGCGTGCGCCTGTGTGGTCTTTGAGCTGCGCAGAGCGAGACAGGATGATTGCAGGTAGGAGAAGAGAAACCACTTGCTCCGTTGTCAACCTCCTCCTCTCCTTTCGAAGGGGCCATGGCTTTATCACAGTCAGAAAAAAACGGGTGAACAAAGGTCACAGATCCGAGGCTGTAGAAAGAAGGCCTAGTTATTGCTGGATTGTTATTGTATGCGGCTCGTCCCAAGTCCCAGGCTCTCCTGATTCCTGATGGGAGTGACTGTTTAAAAGGTCAACGGCTAGTACTACACAGGCAGGGTGGGTCTCAGAAGCCCATAGTTTCCTACAAAATCGCACGTGTGGCTATGGAAGGCATCGTCCAAATTTATTTATTTATTTATTTATTTATTTATTTTTTTGGTTTTTCGAGACAGGGTTTCTCTGTGTAGTCCTGGCTGTCCTGGAACTCACTCTGTAGACCAGGCTGGCCTCGAACTCAGAAATCCGCCTGCCTCTGCCTCCCAAGTGCTGGGATTAAAGGCGTGCGCCACTACCGCCCGGCTCTAAATTTATTTTTTTAACGCCTCGTTTCTCGCTTTTATTTTTAATATAACTTTAAAAAACAAACCCGTCTTACAAAAAGAAAAATAAAAGTCTAAACTTTTGTACTGAGTCCGTACAGCAAGGTCGGGGTACACGGTTGAGAAGTCCTTGTGAGCACACAGCCGTGTGCCTCACCACGAGGACAGACAGGCCTTAGCTGACCGCGTGTCTCTCCCGTCCCTCGGTGACACACCTTGGCATGGTTTCCAGCCCCCTAACTCCTCCTGCATGCTCTGGGCTTGACCTTCCTCACCAAAACTTGGCCCCCCATCTGCAAATGCAAACAGAAAGGGCCACTTATCTGTGTTACTCAACCAGGTAAACAGCTGGTCCCGGGCCCTGCCTACACCCCCCCCCCCCCGGGTCGAGCTGGAAGCCAAAGCTAGAACAGGGAGGTAGATTTTCCCCTCCTGTTTCCTCCTGGCACGACTCCTGCATTCAAGAGCGTCCTGAGCACCACCAAAGAAACACAAGTCTAGAAGAATCTCTAGCAGTCTACTCTCTACTCAAGATCTGTGTGTGTGTGCACATGAGCATGCTTCCTCGGTCATTCTCCACAGAGTCTCCCACTGAGCCTGAAGGTCGCAGCTGGGCCAGCCAGGCTCCGCAGTGACCTGTGGGAACTGCCTATCTCCGCGCCGCCCCGCCCCCCCCCCGCCCCCTACTTATAGTGCTAAGAGTTTATAAACACCTTTTGTGTAGGTGCTAGGGATCTGAACTCGGGTCCTCACGCTTGTATAGCGGACGTCCTACCAGCTGGGCCATCTTCCCAGCCCTGCCCTTCCCTACCCTTTTAGAGACACGGGTCTGCTGTGTTGCCCAAGCCAGTCTCAGACTTCCGGGACAAGCGATCCCCTTGTCTCGGCTCCCCGATGGCCAGGGCTACTAGTAATCACCACCGTGCCTGGTGTTACTTAGTTTTGCTGTTGCTCTAGCAGAATGCCTGAAACTGAATAGTTTGTAAGGAAAATATATTTAGGATCATAGCACTGGAGTCTAGAAGTCCCGTTACCAAAAGGGAAACAGCCTTACACAAACTTGCTTTTGCTGGTTATTGATCAGTTCTGCAGAAAACTCTCACCGAAGGAAGCCTAATCCCATGAGGCCTCACCTCTCAACACTGAACCACTGAGGACCTAAGATCCCAGCACGTGAACATGTGGAAGACACACAGAAACCACAGTCGATGGACAGAAAGACAGAAAGAGTGTGTGTATACCGAGATGTTTGTACTGGATTGCTGTGGGTTTGGTTTAACGCTTATGTTATGATGACTGGGTTCCCAAAATTACAAGAGAATCCTACAAGTAAGACTCTGAGGGTCTCCCCACCCCCACCCCCGTTGGTTCTGATTGGTAAATCAAGTTGCCAGCAGCCAATGGTTGGGCAGAGAGACAGGGGCGGGACTTTAGGATTCACAGGCAAGAGGACCGAGGGTAAAAGAAGAACCGCCCTCCCGGGAAAACAGAATGACCAGGCCTGGGAATGGCAGGACAGAGAGACACCCAACATGTAAGAGTCGGGGATCGTGGCCCAGGAGGGTTGCAGGCCTGGGTGCGGGGCGGCCAGGATGGAGTATAGGTTTTAGTAAGTAATAATTGAGGAATATCGGAGGGGCGAGTGTGCTAGCCGCGTGGAGGTTTGGAGTGGCCCACGCTTAAGGCATATTAAAACATAAAGCTGCGAGGATGTGTCTTTCACTCGAGAATCCAGAACATTGGGGCGACAGGTGATCTTGAGTAGTGTCATCACCTACTGCTACACTGACTGTGGGCCAGTGGACACTGGTCCAGTGAGCTGCCCCCTCTGCGGGCTCTCTCTGTCCCTACGTTCCTCATTTTCATCTGTGCTAAGCACTCTTTCTCTTTTAGCGATTCCTCTAGACGTTTCTGGGTTCGGCACCTGGCCCATATCGCAGGCTAGTGCGTCAGTTCCTGACTTCTGTGCTCTCCCGTCTCCAGGCTCCAGCCCTCTTGCTGGGGCATTCTGACATCCCTCCTAATCCCACATCCCAAGACTAGGATGTTTCCAGAGCACAGGTAACATTCTCGGCTCCCTGCCCACTGTACTGCCTTTTCTACCCAGTTCCTTCAATGTATGGCCTCTCCCTGATGGAGGACAGTGTTGTCACATCAGTATCAGAGCCCGGGTGACCACAATGCATCTTCCCAGCACCTTGACTCTCTTGGACATGGGCCCGGCCCTGCCCAAATTCTCTGTAGCCTGAGTCTGACTCCTTCTAGGTCATTCTCCAGGTCTTTGTACCAGTAGACAGCTCTGCTTAAAGCTCCAGTGCCTGGTAGCTGGGTCACCTTGGGCAAGCCACCTGACTTAAGCCCAGTTTTCCCCGTCATAAAAGTAGGGACAACACTCCTTGTGTCATGGGGAGCAACCCACAGGATGATTTGTATGAAGCAATCTGCACAGATCCAGGGATGTGGAAATGGCCCAGTTCCCCGGCAGGTATTGTTACTGCCTCGGATGGTGGACAGCTCATCCTCTCGGACGTGCTGGCTAGTTTTATGTCACCTTGACACAAGCTAGAGTCATCGAAGAGGAGCGAGCCTCAGTTGAGAAAATGCCTCTCCATAAGATCCAGCTGTAAGGCGTTTTTCTTAATTAATGATTGATGGAGGAGGTCCCAGACCATTGTGGGTGGGGCCATCCCTGGGCTGGCGGTCCTGGCTTCTAGAAGAAAGCAAGTTAAGCAAACCATGAGAGGCAAGCCAGTAATCACCCCTCCCCCATAGCCTCTGCATCAGCTCCTGGCTCCAGGTTTCTCTGTCTGTTTTGAGCTCTTGTCCTATCTTTCCTACAATGTTGATCAGAGATATGGACATATGAGCAAAAACAGACCCTTTTCTCCCCAACTTGTTTTAGGTCATTGTATTTTATCACAGCAATAATAACTCTAAGACAGCTGATTTCTACCTTCCATCTCGGGGAACTGGGTAGGACCTTGAACATCTGCTTAAGCTGGTTTACCAACCCATTGTGAGCTACCAACCTCGGGGGAACCAGTTTTGTTTTTTTTTGTAAACAGGCACCGGACCAGTCTACTTCTCGGGCTAGATCGACCCTAAACTCTGGAAAGGCACTCCTTTCCCCACCGTCTGCCCCTCCCCCTGGCCTTTGCTCAAAATGTTTCAACTGGACTCTTTGTAACCTAAGTATATCCCAGTGTTCTTAGAACCGCCCCCAAGACAGGTTTCCAAGTCTCCTCCTTCTGGGGGCCTTTCCCGCCGCCTTGGATGTGCTGTTTTCCTTCTTGGGATGTCCACGGCACTCAGTTCATGCCGCCTCTGTTCCACGGTCCACAGTGCTGCGTGGTGGGTGTCAGTGCCAGCAACCCTGCTCACACAATGTGGCTCGTTGATCCAGACCCTGGCATCCCTGAGGGAAAAGCCTTGCATCCTCTTCCTCTTTCCCCAAGAATACACTCATAGTGGGAAGGGATGGCATGGGGGTGTGTAGATAGATAGGTGGGTGGGCGGATGACACGTTTCTGAGTTATCCTCGCTGTAGTCTTTTCGAGTGATCTCCAGGCTAATCTTCCAAAGTTGGCTCACTCCGTGACCCAAATACCTTCAGAACCCGCATTGCTTGCCAAACCCAGTTCAAACTCCTCGGCTTAGATCTGGCCTCCCTTCCCAGCTCCTCTCCATCCGGAGTCCCCGGCCTGTCCATATCAGATGTTCTCTACAAGCAGCTCTTCATGCTATGACCTTGGATCTGCAGGGTCATCTTTGTTTCTCAGAAATGCCGAACCAAACCCTGCCCCAGGCTTACAGAAGTAGACTGCCTTTTCAAAAGATGGAGAGGGGGGGGGAGGCATGGCCACACAGAGCATCACTGCTGGAGGGTGTGTCCAAAATCTTGCCGATCGTCTGTCAAAGCCTCTGTAAGACCCAAAAGAAAAAGGGGGCACCCCAGCACCCCACGCCTTGGAAGCCGGCACCCCAATCACTCACGAGAAACAGTCTTAATGCAAATGCAAGAGGTTTTAGTTCCACAGCCCTGGGGCCACGGCCCTCTCCCACGCAGCGTAGAGAACAGTGAACACCGGGTGCAGAAACACGACTGCTTTTATAGATTTTCAGCAAAGCCCGCCTATACAAGCCACTCCATAGCTTCTAAGCCAATCAGTTCAAACCATCCGAGCCCTCGATCTCTGAGAACAAATCAGCCTCCCACAGAGGCCAGATGGGACCTGGTTAAGTCATTTCCGCTTACGTGGCCGCCATGCACAGGGTCGCGCCAGGGTTCAAAGCCCACCCTCCCCCACTGGCAGTAGGTGTTGGGGACCTGAGCACCCCCAGGCATGAGCTCCGCAGCCCCTGCAGTGATTCCGCCAGCCCCCAGCTGTGCTTGTCCTTGCCATAGCTGCTCCAAGGAGGCAAGATGGGAAAAGGCGCCAGGGACACTCCCAGAGGTTCATGGCCGGACCCTGGAGGCAGGTGTGACGTGTGCACACTTCCAGGCCAACAAAGAGTGGACTGAACCTCTGCTCCTTTGGGGTCACCCAAGACTCAGGGACGGGGGATTTCTAGCCTGCAACCTTACCCTTTCACCTCATAAAGGGACTAGGGAGGAAGCTCAGAGGGCAACGAGAAGACCTGAGTTCAACCCTTGGGAGGCGGAGCCAGGAGTGTGTGGAGTTTGCTGGTAAGTGTAGCCGATGAGCAAGCGCCAGGTTTAGTGAGAGTTCTCAGCTTAAACAGGAAGATGGAGGGGCTGGAGAGATGTCAATGGACCTGAGTTCAATTCCCAGCACCCACACGGTGGCTCACAACCATCTGTAATGAGATCAGGTGCCCTCTTCTGGAGTGTCTGAAAAAGCACAAAGTACTCATATTCACAAAATAAATAAATAAAAATTAAAAAACCAATAAGATGGAAAATGTGGTGGTTTGAATATGTTTGGTCCACGGAAAGCGGCACTATTAGGAGGTGTGGCCCTGTTAGGATAGGTATGGCCTTGTTGGAGGAAGTGAGTCACTGTGTAGGCGGGCTTTGAGGGCTCCTAGTGCTTAAGCTCCACCCAGTGCAGAAGAGAGAGCCTCCTCCAGGCTGCCTGTGGAAGCAAGTCTCCCCCGGCTACCTTTGGATCGGAATGTCAAACTCTCAGCTCCTCCTCCAACATGTCTGCCTGCCTGCTGCAATGCTTCCTGCCTTGATGATAACGGCCTGAACCTCTGAAACCGTAAGCCAGCCTCAATTAAATGTTGTCCTTTATTAGAGTTGCCTTGCTGGGCGGTGGTGGCGCACGCCTTTAATCCCAGCACTTGGGAGGCAGAGGCAGGCGGATTTCTGAGTTCAAGGCCAGCCTGGTCTACAGAGTGAGTTCCAGGACAGCTAGGACTACACAGAGAAACTCTGTCTCAACCACCCCCCGCCACCCCCCTCCCAGGGACCAGACACACGATGGTATAGTATAGGGTTTATTCAGGGCTTGGGGAGGGGAGTTAAGGGGGTTATAGTATAGGGTTTATTCAGGGCTTGGGGAGGGGAGTTAAGGGGGTTGTAGAGGCAGAGAAAGGCAGAGAGAAGGAGAGAGTAGAGAAGGAGAGGCCGCCATGACCACATGGAGGGGGGCGGGAGGGAAGAGCCCAAGAGGGCAAGAGAAGGGGAGAGAAGAGAGAGTAAGAGACTAAGAGAGAGGGGAGAGGCAAGCAGCCCCCTTTATAGCAGGCTAGACCTACCTAGCTGTTGCCAGGTAACTGTGGGGTGAAGTTTAGACAGAATGCTAACACAGGTAGTGCTGCCTGTGTACACACACTGGAGTAGGACCCGTGGGACTGCAGCCTCAGTAGCCTTCCAAGGGCTGCATCCCCAAGAACATTTACTCTGGGCAGTTTGTTTGTTTGCTTGTTTGTTTGTTTGTTTGTTTGCTTAGCAGGCTCTCATCATGAAGTCCAGGATGGCCTCAATCTCTTGATCCCCCTGCCGCAGGTTCTGAACATCTCATGGATCTTCCGGGGCAGAGCTTGCCTGTACCCCTGTGTTAATCCCCTCTAGCCCTCTTTCTCTCCTACCTAGGGTTGAGGGGCTGGAAGGGTGGAACGGGGGTGGAGAAGGAGTGGTAGAGAAAGGAACCCACAAAGTAGCCAAAAGTCCAGCTACAGTCCCCCCTGAAGGCATGATAAAGAGAGAGCAGAACTTCTCCACCAGAAGACATAGCAAGACCACCCAGCCTGCCCTCTTCTGGGGCCAGTTCATCAATAAGTGGGCCTCCTGCCCCTCAGTGGGCCTTCTTCCTCCTGAGCAGCCCTCATCCACCGCCCCCCTCGAGGATCTTCATGGTGGGTGTACAGTTTCTTTGTTTGACCTGCAGGGTAGGAGGGGAATGGTCCTTTTCTCTGAAGATCAGGACCAAGGTAAGCACAAATCTACTTCCTAATGATCAGTCTACTCGAGATTCTAGACAGTGCAATCAAACAAGAAAAGCAAATAGAAGATGTCTGGGTTGGAAATCACAACACGATCCTGAATGAAGACCTTCTCCAAGAATCCAGAAAACAATGAGCAGCGAGCGCTAAAGGATCCGGCCATGTTACAGGATACACAGGCTAGTTAAAGTATCAACTATATTTCTGCATGGCAGCAATGAACAACCTGGAAATGGAGTCGAGAAAAATAGTTCCGCTTAGCCTAGCCTAAAATACTAGCCTAATTCCTATCAAAATTCCAGCAAGGTAGTTAACAGGCCTAGACAACCTGTCGTAAAGTAAAGTTCGTTTGGCAGGAACTGGATTAGCTGGCACAGCCTTGACAAAGAGTGAGGGGGGACAAGTCACTCCACAGAGGCCTACCTACTGTTTAGCTCGTTATCAAGGCCGCCTGGTATTTGTGGAAGGAAGCTTGGAGATCAAAGGAGCAGAATAACAAACACACACAGCTACAGTCAAAAGACCAACAAAGGCACAGAACCTCTTCAGTGGGAAGACGGTACTGCAGGAATGAGAGATTCCTGGCCCAAAAGAAACTCTAACCTAGGATGTGGCTTCCTCAGACAGAGACTGCCTAGCATGCCCTGGGTCTGATCCTTAGAGCTAGGGAGCCGTGGAGGGGTGACACAGAGACCTAAATCTCACAACTCAAACAAAAGACTAACTTGTTTGACCCCTTAGATACAGAGGGCAAAGTATAAAACTCAGAGGAAGCAGAGCCTCGGAGGCAGGGCTAGGGAGAGATGGAGTTCTGATGCAGTGTCAAAGACCGTGCGAATAAAAACATTGCCGCACCGAGCAACCGGGGTGGGGGGGTGGGCGGGGGCGGGGGTGGGAGGGCGACAAGGGTTGCTAAGTGAGGCTCAGGCGTCTAGGAGGGACAACAGTAGACTGTGGCTGAGAGTCTGGTTTGATCCAGGTGTACGGCACGCCAGACACTGTCATCACAGACCGCTTGGCTCATGTCTCACGAGCCTCCCTCTGAAACAATGCAAAACACATACTGAGCAAACGAATACTAGTCAAATCCAATGCGAGGCAACCCCAGGTCAGGCAGCAGGGGCGGAGGAAGCAGCTTGCAGCCAGCCCCTCTCTCGAAGCTTCTGTCCCTACAGAGGACAGTCTCATCACCCCCTCAAGACCCATGCCCAGAACTGTGGGTCCCAAGAGGACAGGCAGAGCTCAGGCGCTATGATCCTCACTGTTCAGCAGTTCTGAGAGGAACCTCACCCCGCCATAGTGCCTGCTGTGTGCTGGAACCCGGTCTCTATCATCTGGAAGACGCGGTCTGCCCATTTGAAGGTTTGGAAGTCTCCAGAAACCAGGTCTATTTCGTGATGGCCATTTTCGCTGGGAATGCTAGGCATGGCGGCAGGCTCCACAGGCCGCATGAACAGCGGTGTGGCGCTCTGACCCTTCAGCGAGTGACACGCTGTTGAATACCAGTTCCCCCCACCCCACCCGCCTTTCACACCGGCTCAGTTCAGGAACCCCCTTTGCCCAGTGAGAACTACGCAGAAGACATTCGCTGACCCCGCTTCTTCGGTCCACCAACGCCCACGGTGGGCAGTCTCTTGTCTAGAGTCTCTATAAACTTTCCTGCTTCTCTAATACTGTTTGCGATCCCCCAGCTCAGAAGTGTAAAGTTCTTGCTTTGGCTTACGAGGTCCTATCTGGGTCTTCTCTCTATCCTTCTCTTCTCTGTCCCTCCCCTTTTCCTTTCTTCCTGGCTCCACAGACGGCCACTCTTGTCTTTCTCTGCTCAATTCGCCAAGGGCGTGTCGCTCAGGAGATGCCTGCCACCGAACCCCCACTGCACACCCACTGACAGGCCAGGCCAGCAGCGTCGCGGGCAGATTGGCCCTTCAGAGTTGCTTTGACTTGGGCCTCAGATGACCACACCCTTGTCAGCCTGCACTGATCTGCCTTTGTGTGGACCCTTTCCCAGGTCACCCTTGGCCAAGAGCAGGTGAGACCAGCCCTGGGGCTATCAGCCAAAGGCTGCCTACCAAATGCACGCCTCGCCTCGTAGCGCTCAAAACAACTGCTTACACAAAGACGGCTGGGCTCACACAAAGGCGGTGTCCACCCTGACTTTCCTGTTTGATGCCTTTCACGCTTGCCCACGGGTTGCTCTGTCCTCTAACAGAAGTTCCACAGACTCAAGGCTTTCTCTACCCTGCATGTCATGCAAAGTCAGCATACAGGAAGCACCGCACGCAGCATTCAGTTTCCACAATGCCTCGGAAAGGCCGTTTGCATGTTTACTTGTTCGCGCGCGCGCTCTCTCTCCTGTTGCGTAAATGACTTGAAAGAGGCTCCACTCGCAGACCTTATTCAGGAAGTGGTAGGGACCCACGTTCCAACGCATCCTCATTTAACTCCTCGGCCCGCGTCCCTCGCCTACAGAGGGATGATGGGAAGAGGACAATTACAAAGTCGGTCCTATGTCCAAAGATGAAGGGGGAACGGTGAGCACAGGCTGGACCTCGGCCCCCTGCGTGTATGTAGCAGATGAGCAGCTTGGTCTTCAACGAGGGTCCTCTGACAACTGGAGCAGGGGCTGTCCCTGAGCCCGCCTGCTTGCCTGCCTGTGGGAGGACCCTAAACAGACTGTCTTGTCTGGGATGGGATGTGCAGGGGTGGGTGGGGTGTTGTGTTAGCGGGGAAGTGGGATGGGGGAGGGTTTGTGTGAGGGTGTACTGGGAGGAGAGGAAGGGCTGACACTGGTTGTAAAGTGAATAAATACTTAAATTAACAAAAAAAGATGAAGGGGAATATTCTGGATGTGCTGATCAGATGATGAATCATCATCAGAATCCATTGTTAATACAATGTCCCCCAGGGCTGAAGATATGGCTCAGTGGTTAAGCGCACCGACTGCTCTTCCAGAGGTCCTGAGTTCTAATCCCAGTAACCACATGGTGGCTCACAACCATCCGTAATGAGATCTGACGCCCTCTTCTGGTGTGTCTGAAGATAGCAACAGTGTACTTACATGTAATAATAAATAAATTAAAAAAAATACAATGTCCCCCAGACAGAGATTGTCATACCCATGGCCTCACTGAATGGAGACCTCTGTGTGCTGGAGACACAGTGGTCAGAATTGACTGAGGAACAAAACTGTGGGTTTTGGGTTTTGTTTTGTTTTGTTTTTTGTTTTTTGGTTTTTTTTTTTGTTGTTTTTTGTTTTTGCTCTTTATTTCTAATTATTTGCCAGCTCTTCTCAAGGAAGCCTGGTCTTCTCAAGGCCTGGAACCCTATCTAGACAATTTCTAGATGTCTGAGCATTTTACTGGTCCACTATCTACTGAAAGAAAAGGCCTCCAGCTCGTGGGGTTTCAAGGATCTCCAGCCTTTTAAGATACATCTTGGGGGCTGGAGAGATGTCTCAGCGGTTAAGAGCACTGACTGCTTTTCCAAAGGTCCGAAGTTCAAATCCCAGCAACAACATGGTGGCTCACAACCACCTGTAATGAGATCTGCTGTCCTCTTCTGGGGTGTCTGAAGACAGCTACAGTGTACTTATAAATAAATCTTTAAAAAAAAAAAAAAGCCGGGCGGTGGTGGCACATGCCTGTAATCCCAGCACTTGGGAGGCCGAGGCAGGCGGATTTCTGAGTTCGAGGCCAACCTGGTCTACTGAATGAGTTCCAGGACAGCCAGGGCTACACAAAGAAACCCTGTCTTGAAAAAGAAAAAACAAAAACAAACAAACAAACAAACAAAAAAAACCATCTTGGATCACGCCAGTTCTGACTCTCGGAAAAAACCCCGAAGTGATTTGGACTCATAGTCCCATTTTTAATTTCGTTTTATGATTTATTTTTATTTTTATTTTTTTGGGGTTTTTTTGAGACAGGGTTTCTCTGTGTAGTCCTGGCTGTCCTGGAACTCACTCTGTAGACCAGGCTGGCCTCGAACTCAGAAATCTGCCTGCCTCTGCCTCCCAAGTGCTGGGATTACAGGCGTGCGCCACTGCCGCCCGGCCTTTTATGATTTATTTATTTATTTATTTATTATTGTGGGGGGGTAGTGGGGGGATAAATCACAATGCATGTATGGAAGTCAGAAGACAATTTCCAGAACTAGGTTCTTTCCTTCTACCATCTGGGTCCCAGGGAGTGAATTCTGGTTATCAGTTGGGCTGGGCAGCAAATGCCTTTACCTGTGGGGCTGTCTATCCCTACAACAGACTGTTCTTGCCTGGTACTTTGGGGGGCTCAGGGGGAAAAAAGGTGCCAGGACCTTTGTAGATATGGAAATCATAAACTGGCCACACCACATTTTTCTCCATAATATTCATGTAACTATCAGCCTCTGTTATTGGGTAGTGGAGATGTACATGGGGGGAAAAAAAAAGAAAGAAAGAAAGAAAGAGAAGGTTTGTGTCCGCCAATCTCTGAGGAAACGGGAACACTTGTTTCTTCAGTTGGCAAGGAGTCACAACTTGGCCCGGCCTAGCTTCACCCAAAGGATACATATTGCTACTTGCACACTTTTCCCGTGGAGTAAGACCAATAGTTGCTGGTTGGCTCTGGCTGCCAGGTCTAAACCTGAGGTTGAATATGCATATTTGGTTTAAGAGACCGGCAAGGACGCAGCTTGCTCCGCCCACTTTGCGTGAGCCGTGGGGAGGCGCACAGACGCTGGCCGAGGAAATGCTACACCTGCTCACACTGCCGTCTCAGCCTCTGTGCTGGGCCCCAAGCTCATCACCTATTAACTTCCTCACATAATCCTAAATTATCCCCATTTTATAGATGAGAAACCTGAAGGTCGGAGGCCAATAACTCCAAAGTTATGAGGTCAGAATTGGGGCTGATAGAGCAGCCTTGGCTGCCTGCTTCTTCCTTTGCTCCCCTGAACGCAGAAACCATTTCTTTTGCCTGTGGGCTTCCCTGAAGTTCTAGTCAGCGTAGCTCTGAGGCCTGAATGCCACAGTTCACGGCACCAGAATGCTGCTCGCCGCCTATGGAGATGTTTCTGCCAGCATCGATGCCCACAGACTGTACGTCACCACGGCCACGCCCCCATCCAGAGTGTGAACTGGAGAGACAGACCCGTGCACTTGGCTTCTATTTCCCAAATTTTTGAGCTCAACTAGTCAAGGTAAACTGGACAGGAAGCTCGAGGAATCTAGGAACTGGGGAGACCACCCTTTCTTCCTCCTCCTCCTCCTCCTCCTTTTCCTTCTCCTCTATTTTTTCTCCTCCTCCTCCTTCTTCCTTTTTTTTTTCTGCATGTGTGTGTGTGTGTGGGGGGGTTAAAGGCATGCGCCACCACTGCCTGGCCAGAGACCACCCTTTCAAACCAAAGAGGACAGCAGGAAATGGGCTGCTCTTAGGGGTTGAGCACATTTCCTCAAAAGCCAGAGTGTAGGAGCAAGAGCGCCGGTCAGTCAGCTTGTGTCTATCTCCCTACATGGGGGCTGTGCTGTGTCTCTTCCATAGATAACAGGCTGGCTGGGCAGCGGGTAGGCTACCCTTTTAAACCAAACTGAAAAGAGGGGATGGCTAGGTTTTCTAGAATTGGTAGTACTGGGCCTGGCAGTGGGTAGCACAAAATCCCAGCACTGGGGAGGCAGAGGCCAGCTTGGTCTACAGAGTTCCAGGACAACCAGGGCTATACAAAGAAGCACCTCAAAAGACAACAGAAAAAGCAAAACAGCTAGGCGGTGGTGGCGCACGCCTGTAATCCCAGCACTCTGGGAGGCAGATTTCTGAGTTTGAGGCCAGCCTGGTCTACAGAGTGAGTTCCAGGACAGCCAGGGTTATACAGAGAAACCCTGCCTCGAAAAAACAACAACGGGCTGGAGAGATGGCTCAGTGGTTAATAGCACTGACTGCTCTTCCGAAGGTCCTGAGTTCAAATCCCAGCAACCACATGGTGGCTCACAACCATCCATAAAGAGATCTGATGCCCCCTTCTGGTGTCTGAAGACAGCTACAGTGTATTCACATATAATAAATAAATAAATCTTAAAAAGAAAAAAGAAAAAGAAAGAAAAAATAACAAAAACAAACCAAAAAAAAAAAAAAAAAAAAAGGAAAGAAAGAAAGAGAAAAAACAAAACAAAAAAGGTAGTACTTGAACTAAACCTATGGATAAATCGAGAGACAGACACCGTCTTGCTGGATATACAGGCTGGCCTGGGACTCTCAGTCTTCTCCTTAGCCTCCCACGTGCTGGGAGAGCAGGCCTGTGCTACCGTAGCTGGCTTTCAACTTGACCTTGAAGGGAAGCAGGGAGAAGTGAGACTAAAGGCAGTTTGGATACTCCAGAGCAAGAGGCTCCACAAACACAAAGTGAGCTAACTTCCTGTGGCTGGAGCGCTGTCCCGCGCCGGTACAGAGCTTCCTGTCATCCCACTTGCTATCATTCTCCCTGTCCTTGAGAGCACCTCAATCCCTTGTAGGCAGGAACACCCTTTAACCCCCACCCCTGTCTCCCCACTGCCTGCTCTAGAGATCAGATTCAATAACTAGTTGTCTTGTTTCCCATCTGACCCCAGTATTGATATTCGTGAGTCTTAGCATCAACCTGACAACATAATCTAATTCATAGGTAAAGCGGAACATAAGATACCTCTTACACAATGGAGTTTACCAAACTTAAAAATTGCTTGTATTTTATATTAGCATAAAGTCAAAAGCACCAGTCTGATTGTCTCAGGGTCAGTGATAACAATGAAAGGATGTTTAGAGTTGTTACGAAAAACATTTGGGAATTCTAGAAAAAAACGGAAGTTAGAAATGAGACCCCAGCTATTTGGGAAGCTTTGCACCTGAAGTTCTTGAATTAGCCGAGTGTAGAAAGCATTCTTTCTTTGGGTAGTTCACAGGGATCCTGGGATCACAGGGATCAGATCACAGATGATGTTTTAGTCAGGCCAGGCAGAGTCCCTTGGATAGTTACACTTGGCTGCAGTCTATTAAGTCAGACTCTGCACCTAGGTGTGGCGGTGCATGCTATGAGCTCAAAGCTAGCTTGAGCTATAGTCTCAGGACAAAACATGTTCCCCAGATGTTCTGTTGCCTAAGACAGGACTGGGAAGGTGGTTCACCTGGTAGAGTTTGTATCAAAAGTGGATGAGATTCCCAGTACCGGCAAAACCCAGGATGAGGACGCACACGCACACACCTGGTGTCTACCTACCTACCTACCTACCTACCTACCTACCTACCTACCTATCTATCTATCTATCTATCTACCTACCTACCTACCTACCTACCTACCTACCTACCTACCTACTAGTTCATTTATTTATTTGGCTTTTAAGACAGGGTTTCTCTGTGTAACAGCCCTGGCTGTCCTGGAACTTGCTTAGTAAACCAGGCTGGCCTCAACCTCACAGAGATATTCCTGTCTCTGCCTCTTGAGTGCTGGGATTAAAGGTATGCACCACCATGCCCGGCCCAATCTTTTATTACCAAATTCCAAGAAAGACTGGGCTCTGTGTCTTAAAGATTATATCTATATGAGAGAGAGAGAGAGAGAGAGAGAGAGAGAGAGAGAGAGAAACATGAAAAGGTCATGTGAGGACACAGTGAAGAAGCCTCCTAAGGCAGGCCTCTGGAGAAACCAACTGTGCCAACCCTGGGACACGCAGCTTCCAGAACTGAAAGAAACCCACTCCTTTAGACTACACGGTCACAGTAACAAGAGCAGTCTACCTCAAGAATGAATGGGAAAGAGCAGAGACTATTTCTGCTTGCACTTACTTGTCTAATGTCCAAGGATCCCTGAACATTGCTTTATCCTACAATCCTTATAATCATCTTTGCTTTACGCAAACTCAAATTACCTTTTGTTAAGTAAATAGCATGCCAGTCTAGATAGCTCAGTTAAGCCCTGAAGTGTAGGCTTTAGTTTTTTAAATGTATTTTTACTTTATGCACATGGACGCTTTGCTTGCGTGTGAGTCTGTATACAGTTGTCTGCGCCTTCTGGTCACAGGCCTGCCTGGGGGGCAGTTCTCCCCAACCACTCCCAGCATTCCCATCTACTGCCACGGAGTCCCCATCCTGTGGAGGAGAAGGGGACGCTTCCCCTTTGAACAAGGCTAGGAAAGAGGGGTGACCCGGCACATGCCAGGTGGAGCCCTGGAGGGACAGACAGGTGGCCTCTGGTCACTTCTCCATCTCAGGACCCAAACCGCTAGTGGTTCAATTAAGCCCTCTCTCGAGCTTTGGTGTTTATCAGATACCCTGGGATTGGAGTCAGAGTTGTTGAGTGCCCACCCTGTAGGTGCTGAGACTTGAATCTGGGTCTTCTGAAAGAAAAGCCAATGCTCTTAACCAAACACTTTAAAACCACTTAAAATGGGGGCCTAGGGCACATTTAATTTCATTTCTGCCCTGAAGTTTCTCCTTCCAGGTAGAGATCTTATGTACAGTTGGGGTTGTTAGAAAGCCTGGGGCCTCTTTTTACCACTGGTAAAGTATTCTCAACACTCTAGCACTTACTCCTATAGTGAAGATCCCACGATTATCGACCTTGAGTGATTAGACTCCACTTGCTGAGTGACAAGACGCCTCTCGGGATGACTCTTCATCTGCAGAGTGGGCGCTTCTCTCCACACTCATCTTCATTTTCTAGGGTAACACTAGCTTGTGGGGCTGGAATTATTGGCAGGGCAGGGGGCTGATGGCGGCCTAACTTTGGTTATTCAGGGTGCTGAGGTTCAAACCCAGGGCCACTGAGTGACAGTGACACCCCAACTCCGATACTGGGCCCCTTCTCGGCTCTTTCCTTTCCCTCCTCCACGTATCTTACCTTCTTTGTTCTTTCCACCATGTACTGCCTATGTTCCCCACCCGCTGGCTGCTTGGTTTTAAGCGGGTCAATTCTGCAATGGCTGTTATGTGAAGGCACAGTATGTAAGGGCATCTGAGGGAGGGAGGGAGGAAGGAGAGGGGTGAGTCTGACAGTGGGATTTGTGATCATCTGTTTATCTTTGGCAGATGTGGGGAAGGGGGAAGACTAAGAACACTGGAAGGAAGTCCAACCCTTTGTCTCATTACTACTTCCTACGAGATACAACACAGGACCTGGGTCAGATCAGGCAAGAACTCTGCTACTTGGTTTTTGGAGACAATGTCTTCTGTGTACGTGGCACACGCCTTTAGTCCCAGCACTTGGGAGACAGAGGGAGGCGGGTGTCTGAGTTCTAGGTCTTCATACTGAGGTCAAAGATCCACAGAATAAGCACAGATAGCCAAGGCTAGAGGGAGGCTCTGGTGTTTTGTTGTTGTAGTTGTTTTTTCTTACTATATAGCTCAGGTCAATATAGCACAGGTTAGCCCTCCAATTTGTGATCCTACCTCAGTAGTGAGTTCTGGGATTACAGTCATGTACTACTGTATCTAGCAGAGAATATTTTTTTAATGAAGCATGAAGATAACTCTGGATGATACTAATTGACCCACTGAAAAAACCCAACCAAATAAAACAAATCATGCCAAATCCAAATTACAACACTTTATTGCAGCATCGGCAAAGGTCAGATTTCTGAAGCTGGTGAAGATTGGGCAGCATTTCCATGTGAAATGTTACAACTTTACAAGTTTTGTTTCTTATTGAAATCTACATGCAGAAACTGAAACATGGTAAAAGAAAGATGCAAAATAGAAAAAAGATGTAATCAAGTTGTAGCATACAGATGTGTTCTTTAACTAAATTACTATGCCTATTGGAAAGCAAATGAAAGATACCTATCCTAATAAATTAACAGACTGTCAGAAACAGACTAAGAACCCTCATTTCTATTGGGGGAAGGGGAACAAAACGAAACGAAAACAAAAGCAAAGTAAAAGCTCTACTTGTTTCCATATCTGTTTAGACACAGAGGCTGTAAACCCATGAAGGTCAACAAAATACTCTGATCCGCTTCTTGTTGGCCTTCGGTCTTCTGTGACATGCTCACTGGCACCGTTTGTTTTCAATGATACTTACAATGGGCTCAACTCTATCCCCGTTCTTAGGCTGGTATCAGACCTTCTAAACCATCTGCATTAATGAATGCTTTGCATATCAACAGTCTTCACAGTTTCTTTCACTCTAATAGGCAATCTCACACCACTGGCTCTGATGGCTAACACAGGTGGCTCTCCCTCATCCCTTGCTCCTCTTGAAACAAACTCCTAACGAAACCTTTCCTGGTGGCTTATCTGGCATTTGGATATCTTTCATCATTTTGTTGTCCTGCATGTAAGTTTTTACTAGAAGATTTTACTGCTTGCTCTATACTTTTCTACTGTAGTCCTGGAGCCCCCAAGTGTATCTTCTTCCAACATGGGATGTTCAATTCAGAGACACTGTAACTTAAATCAAGTTTAAAACTCAAGTTCATTTACCCCATACCATTCTCATCTCAACTGTTTCTTCTCCGGCTCAGTCACCTCATGGACGCTCTTCTTGGTGTAACTGCTCAGTAGTCAAGTGAACCTTCTCATTTCTTGACTGCCATTCTCAAGAGAAGATTAACCCTCACGTGATTTCCATTACAAAAGGCCTTTCTGCCTTGTCTGGAAGCGTCGGCTTGTTCCGGTGTTGGCAGAGGCTGGTGTTTCTGCCTCATGGCCCCAGCCTGTCCCAGGTTTAGATTCGCAACTCTCTAGACCGACATGCTGAGATGTGTCCGCTGCTCTCATTCAATTGCTGGAGGACTCCACTATCCACAACATCAGATACAGGACCTAATGAAATGACACGTGCTGCTGGATCAACGTCTCCTAGGGGATAAATAGGATGGCATTAGGAACTTCACCACACGGGCAGGAAAGTGTCAATCATCAGCAACCACCATGCATAGTCAATGCGTCTTCAAGATTCTATATGCTTTCCAGTGGAGGTACGGCTGCTACACCTTTTCTTCAGCTAACTTTCTCTCTCCCTCCCTCCCTCTCCCACACTTCTGATATGGTCAGACACAGCCCAACACGGCTTTGTACTTACTACGTAGGCAGCTGAGGATAATCATGAGCTCCTGGTTTTCCTGTCTTCTGCGCCCAAGCCATCAGATTAGACATAGGCACGCGCTGCCTGCCATACTTGGCCCTCTACAGCTATTTCTAAGATGCTAAGAAATCACGGTTTGTGAGTCATTGACTTATATATCACCAAAATCTGTATCAATAATGGTGAAGTCCAACCTCTAACACAACAGACTAAAATCTTATTTGGAAACAGCTGATGGCAGATGCAATCAATTAAGACACGGTCATGCGGGATAGCTCCGAACATGATATTGTTCTTTTTTGTTTTGTTTTGTTTTGTTTTTGGTTTTTGAGACAGGGTTTCTCTGTGTAGCCCTGGCTGTCCTGGAACTCAAACTGTAGACCAGGCTGGCCTCGAACTCAGAAATCCGCCTGCCTCTGCCTCCCAAGTGCTGGGATTAAAGGCCTGCGCCACCACGGCCCGGCCCCATGATATTGTTCTTACAGAAAAAAGCATGGACTCAGCCATGTCCACAGAGAATGCTCTGTGAAGACAGACACCGGCTAGGGTGATGCGTCTCGAAGCTCCTGGAGGCTGGGAGGCTTGCACATGTTCTCCATAGCTCCAGCCCTGCCTCCCATGCCCTGCCTTGGAGCAGACGACAACTGCTGCTGCTGGTGAGTGAACTGCTACACCTTGGTTTAACAAACCACAGGTTAGAAACTTCCAAGGGAGAAAATACAACACTGCAGAAGTGTATCCTGAGCCATGTCTACAAAATCTCTTCAAGAACTGAACTAAAGCCGGGCGTGGTGGCACACGCCTGTAATCCCAGCACTTGGGAGGCAGAGGCAGGTGGATTTCTGAGTTCGAGGCCAGCCTGGTCTACAGAGTGAGTTCCAGGACAGCCAGGGCTACACAGAGAAACCCTGTCTTGAAAAACAAAACAAAACAAACAAACAAACAAACAAAAAGAACTGAACTAAAAGGGGTGAGGGGAGGGGGTACCGACACAATCATCCCCTGAAAAGAAGACATCAAAGACACGAAAGTCTTTCCTGAAGTAAATGCAAGCAGCTGTCTGAAACAGACTAAGTGCAGTGGATGAGGAGAAAATCTTTGTAAATCAGACTTCTAGTGGAATACCACAGAACTATCTTACAGGCAAAGAATTATCCTGAGGGATTCTAAGTGCTGAAAAAAAATATATTTCTAATACATACGTGAATTAGTGCTATTCTAGGAAAGATATAACAAAACTACCAATCAACCTTAGAATACTGATGTAAAGAAGTTCCCATGGAGTGCTGTGGAACAGAGCCTGGACTTACAAGAGTTGAAGGCCCACCAGAGCTACACACAGGGAGAATCTGTGTCAAAGAAAGCCACGGACTGGGGGTTAGTGCCGTGGAAGAGGACACACCCACCTGGGTTATGTACCTGGGCCGGGAATATAATGAGAGTTGTCAGCCAGCTCTCCTAGCTGCTTAAAAAGATGAGATGGGAAAACAGGCCAGGGAGTGCTAAGTCAACCTGGCAGTACAGCAAACACCCTGTCTCAGACCAAGGGGGCAAGATGCATTTCAGTAAATAACGGATACAGACGTATCTGCACAGTTCAGAGCACTGCAATAATGCCCACGAAACAGAAGCATCCAGTCGTCAGTGTCAGCACTTGCTGAAGATGCCACAGTGTCAGCTTTCCAATACTGACGGAACTGCAACTGGCTCTGGACTACAGGAAAATATATAGAAAAAAAACCCTACAAAATAGTTTTACTTAAAGCATATTACCTCATTCAACGTAAATGGCTATAATTTTCTAAAGGACTGAAGTTTTAATTTACATTCTTTCTTTTCTTCTTTTTGGTTTTTTGAGACAGGGTTTCTCTGTGTAGCCCTGGCTGTCCTAGAACTCACTCTGTAGACCAGGCTGGCCTCAAATTCAGAAATCCACCTGCCTCTGCCTCCCAAGTGCTGGGATTATTAATTTATATTCTTATCAGCTCTTGATTAAGCCTATCAAATCCCTAGACAAAGAGGTTACAGCTATGTCAGTCATCGGCCAGGAAGTAAACTTCACTCTAACTGCCATGTCATGGCAGGAATATTAATAACTGGCTTTAAAAAGAGTCCATCATCTCAAGAATCTATCTGGAAGCAGTTTCTCAGGTGTTTACCTCATGGGCACAAGGTTCCCCCCCTCACACAGAAAAGCCCTCACCACAGCACACTTAAGATACCTGATGATACCACATTCTTCTACCAATGCTATCTTGAAGTAAAAAGCAAAGAAAATAAATAGAACCTTAACTACCAGAAGATTCCATTCTGTAATTTTCCCCCCAAATAACTGTATTTCTTCACTTAAAATTTAAAGCCAGAGACCACTTGCTACTCCAAATGACTCTACATGTTTGTCTTCTCTTTTACAATGTTTATTCCTGCATATATTTTTAAAGTGTTTATTAGACTTTACAAAGGGCCTTTAAAAAGACTTTTGTGGAGCCGGGCAGTGGTGGCGCACGCCTGTAATCCCAGCACTTGGGAGGCAGAGGCAGGCGGATTTCTGAGTTCGAGGCCAGCCTGGTCTACAGAGTGAGTTCCAGGAAAGTCAGGGCTATACAGAGAAACCCTGTCTCGAAAAACAAAAAAAAACAAAACAAAACAAAACAAAAAAAGACTTTTGTGGATTTCTACCTGCATGCATGTATGTTTATGTACCATGTTATATCCCTGATCTCATGGAGGTTAGAGGAAGGGGTCAGAGCCCCTGGAAATGGAGTTACATATGGTTGTAACTCGCCATGTGGGTGAAATGCAAGTCCCCAGGAAGAGCAATAAGTGCTCGGACCCACTGAGCCATCGTTCCAGCCACATGCCATGGCCGCCCCACCCCTTTTGAGATGGTTTGGAATTTGCTATAATCAAAGCCAGGCTTGAACTCATAGAAATAACCCTGCTTCTATCTAGCTAAGAACTAGGATAAGTGTGTACCACCATGCTAGGCTCAGAGGGTGGTTCTTAAAAATGACGGCTGCGCTGCCTAGTCTTATGTCACTTGACTCAAACCAGAGTTATGAAAGGAGGAAACTCAACTGAGAAAATGTCTCCATAGGATCCAGCTGCAAGGCATTTTCCTGATTAGTGGGTGACTGGGGTGGCCCACCGTGGGTTCTATAGGACAGCAGGCAGAGAGCCATGAGGAGCTAGCGGGTCAGCAGCACCTCCCCGTGGCCTCTGTGCCAGCTCCTGCCTCCAGGTTCCTGCCCTGACTTTATTGATGAACAGCAATATGCACGTGTAAGCCAAACCGTTGGTCATAACCCTAAAAACAAGTTGGCATCGTGTACTGAGGTACTGCTGTGACAGCCTGGCCATGTTTTTGGAGGCTGTGGAAGAACCTTGGAACTCTGGGCTAGAAAGCCACTCAGCGTTGAGGGCTCATGGCTGCTCTGGGGGAGCTCGGAAGACAACACTGTTCAAACAGGACAAGCCATGAGCCTGCCTGGGGACGTTCCAGATGGAAGTTTAAAGATTCCATTAGGGCCATTTGCTCGGTTTTTTTGTTTGTTTGTTTGGTTGGTTGGTTTTTTGTTTGTTTTTTTTGAGACAGGGTTTTTCTGTGTAGTCCTGGCTGTCCTGGAACTCACTCTGTAGACCAGGCTGGCCTCGAACTCAGAAATCCGCCTGCCTCTGCCTCCCAAGTGCTGGGATTACAGGCGTGCGCCACCACGCCCGGCGCCATTTGCTCTTAAGAGTCTGTGGTTCTGGTTAGATGCAGCCGAACAATCAGCTGTGATTAACAAGATACCAGAGCTATTAAAGTGGAGTTTTGCTAGGATACTCAATGCTGGTCAGCTGGTGCTCAGAATCTAGTGGTGATTAAGAGCCCAGCATCACTGAGGTGGAATCTACTAGGAAGTGTTTCCTGAGCACAGAGAAGCTTTGTTCCAGAGGCAGCCATGGCTGTACATCATGTTGGCAGCAGAACTCAGTAGATTAAGAGTCACTCAAGTGGTACCGGCTTTGAACGCAAGAAGGGGTTATAGAGAGCAGCTGAGGCTAGAAGAGGCCATTACTGAAGGTGCAGCCTCAATAACAGACGAAGGCCCAGGAATGGAGGGGTCATGAAGAGAGGCTGAGGCTGGCACCAGGAAGAGAGCCTCTGAGCGGCCACTGGTGAAAGTGCAGCCCAATGGCAGCAGAGGACCCCCGCAGTTTTGGAGATGCCACTATGAAGGGACGACCACCAAAGACACAATAGCACTGGACTGGAGACAAGCTGTGTGCTACAGAGGGCAGAGCTGGAGAAGTGGCCCGAGCCCTTTGGTGTTTAGAAGATCATGAGTGGATCCCAGACACTGGACATAGTATTGTTTACACAGCTGGAATCTTGTTTTGTGACTGTGCCCTGGCTCTTCCCTGTTGAATTACATACTTGGAATTATGTAATTTTAATTTTTACGGGAGCCCACAGATAAAGACTTTGACTTTTTTTTTCTTCTTTTTTTTTGGCTTTTTTCGAGACAGGGTTTCTCTGTGTAGTCCTGGCTGTCCTGGAATTCACTCTGTAGACCAGGCTGGCTTCGAACTCAGAAATCCACCTGCCTCTGCCTCCCAAGTGCTGGGATTACAGGCGTGCACCACCACGTCCAGCAAGACTTTGACTTTTAAAAGAGATTTTGGGGGCTGGAGAGATGACTCACTCAGTGGTTAAGAGCACCGACTGCTCTTCTGGAGGTCCTGAGTTCAAATTCCAGCAACCACATGGTGGCTCACAACCAAACTTTAATGGGATCTGATGCCCTCTTCTGGTGTGTCTGAAGACAGCTACAGTGTACTTACATATAATAAATAAATAAATATTTTAAAAAAAAAGAGAGATTTTGGATTTCTAAGGAAGATTGAATATTTTAAAGAGACTGAAGTTTTAATGTGTTTAAATTTTTAATGACTATGAAACTTTATTAAGTTAAGTTATGTTTTTAATGTGAGTCTTGGGGATGAATAAAAAAAAAAAAGTGGTTTAATAGTGATGTGTTTCTGTGTTAAGTTGACAAGGGGTCAGTTGTGCTGGCTGGTTTTGTGTGTCAACCTGACACATGTTAACAGTCATCAGAGAGGAAGGAACTGAGTGAAGAAATGCCTCCATAAAACCTAGCTGCAAGCCATGTTCTCAGAGCTCAGCAGGGCGAGGCCAGCCCATGGTGAGCGGGGCCTGGGCTAGGCTGGTGGTCTGGGTTCTGTCAGAAAGCAGGCAGACAAGCCTGCCACTCCTGAGCATATACCCAAAGGATTCTCTACCCTACCATAAGGGCACTTGCTAAATTATGTTCATAGCAGCTTTATTCATAATAGCCAGAAACTGGAAAATGACCTAGATGTCCCTCAACTGAAGAATGGATAAAAAAAAAAAAAAAAAAAAGTCTCTGAGTGACATGGAGTGTGCTCACTTATGAGTGGATGTTAGCCATAAAGTCCAGGATAACCATGCTATAATTCAGAGGCCCAGAGAGCCTAAGTAACAAGGAGGTCTTAAGAGGGGATGGATGGATCTTCCGGGGAAGGGTAAATAGGTTTCTAAGGGAGGACAGGGGCGGGTGGGGATGAGAACAGGAGGGATCAGGTTGGGGGACGGAGGAAGAGAACACTTGGAGAGATGAGTGGGAGTGAGGTGGGACCTCCATGGACCCTGCGAGGATGACACTAGTAGAGTCTTAGGAATGGGGATACACAGCCTAGACTAGCTATCCTCTGTAACCAGGCAAGGCCTCAAGCGGACGGATGGGGACACCAACCCAGCCACAAACCCTCTGGCTTACAGTTTGTCGTGCCTGCAGGATGTGCTGGGACTAAAGTCCAGCATAATCGTCCTTAGCGAGACCAGAGACACCTCATCCAGAAGAAGAGTACCACAGGCAAATCAATCATCAGCCGGAGCTGAGTCCTTTGGGGGATAGAGGGAGCCAGAGGGATCAAGGACGCTGTAAGAACATGTCCCAGAGAATCAACTGACAGGGACTCAGGCGGGCTCACAGAGATCGTGGAGCCTGCAGGGTCTGACCTAAGTGCTCTGAATATACACTATGGGTGTGTAACTCGGTGGTCTTGTGGGCCTCCTAACGAGGGGAGCAGGGCTCTCTCTGTCTTTCTTGCCTGCCTGTGGGTCCCTTTCCTCCTACTGGGTTGTCACCTCACTCAGTCTTAATGTGAGAATGTGTCTGGTCTTAATGGAGCCTGTTATTTGTATTTGGTTGATGTGCCTGGAAGGCTTGTTCTTTTCTGAGGGGAGAGACTGGGGGGGTGAGGAAGGGGAAACTGTACTAAGGCTGTAATACTGGAGAGAAGAGTAAATGAGAAAAAAATAAATAAAAGCAAGCAAGCCTCTGCATCAGCTCCTGCCCGCAGGTTCTGCCCTGACTTCCTTTAGTTATGAACAGCAACATGGAAGTGTAATACAAATAAGTATACCCTTTCCATCCCAACTTGCTTTTTGGTCATGATGTTTCGTTGTAGCAATAGAAGCCCTAAGTAAGCCAATGGATAAGTTGCTTTTTTTTTTTTTTTAAAGTTTTGTCCATTCAACAGATGTTATTCAGCTTCTGTGAGATGCCAGGGAGTAAGGAGGAGAAACAAGATAGAAAAGTGCTCGCCTCCACAGCAACCTTCTGTGAGAAGAGAGACAAGCTAGGAGGTGCGGAGCAGGAAGTGCTCTGTAGAACACACCGAGTCACGGCAGCATACCTTTACTGAGGCCAGTCTCGAGAACACCAAGGCCCTAAAGAAGGAACAGAATCACCTGGGGTTGGGGTAAAGTAGGCTATGGCTCCAGAATGAGGGAGTCAGGAACACAGTTAATTACGAGGCCAGCTTGCTGAGACTACAAGAACGAACCTGAAGAAATGTTAAGGAAGCTGTGGAATTCAGGCACCATCCTGTAAGCTTTGCATGAGGGGCCCCTGAAGGGCTGTGGGCAGGAGGCTTCACAAGGTCAGCTGGCAGACTGCATCCCAGAACACTCGGCATACAGAAGAGAATGACTTGGAAGAGTTCTGCAGATTGCAGAGTTGAAGATGGGCTACAGTAGCAGTCTGCACTCAATAATCTCAGCTAGACCAGTCACAGTATCCCACAGGAGAGGGAACGGCCCCTTGATCTAAACTGTGGCACTGATGTGGAAAACATGGGCAAATATAAGTTACTTAGTAGAATACCACAGAGAAATTAACTTATTATTTAGACAATTATTAATTAGAATTGAAGGAAAGAGATGAGTCAAACCCAAGACCTTTTCAGTGTGCAGATAAGCGGGCTGGCAATGTTGGCATTAACTAAGCTGGAGAACACAGTGGGAGAGGGGGTGGGGTAGGCATCATCGTGTGAGGTTTGTCTCAGACACACAGAAACTCCAGTTCAAGGTATGGGTAAGGGTTCTTGATAGCAAATGGACCGCAGCAGGGATGGACCATTTACAGAAAATAGAAGCCTAAGGCTGAGGACTGAGTCCGTGGGACAAGGACATCTGCACTGTCTATTTGTGCTCACAGAGTTAAGTGGGGTTGGAGAGAAAGGAAAACACAGACCCCAGAGAAACTAAGAGATGGGTACATGAGGAAAAGAGAGCCAGGTGTGGTGACACATGCCTTTGATCCTCGGAGTCAAGAAGAAGACAGAAGCTATCTCTCAGTCCAAAACCACAGAGCCACTACATGGTGGGACCCTGTCCTAAAAAAGCGGGTAGGGGAACTGCAGAGATGGCGCAGTGGTTTGAAGCACCTGCTGCTTTTTTAGAGGACTCAGATTTGAGTCCCAGCACCCACATGGTGGTCATGACTTCAGGTTCAGGGAATCCAGGGAGGCCTCTTCTGACCTCCTCAGCACCAGGAATATATGTGGCCCACAGACAGACATGTAGGCAAAACACTGGTAAACAGAAAATTAAACGTGGTACCAGCGAAGCGGCAGCACAGTGGCGGAGCTCAGGCACGGCCTGCCTTTGAGTCCCCTCCACGGGCAACTGGGAGGGAAACGGGACAGCGCTGACAGAGAGTTAGGGAAGACTGAGAAAGGCGTACACACATGCTCATATCTATTTCTCCACATGTTATTTCTGTTTCCTACTTCCTAGGAAATACTTCATATTAAACCTCCCATTTTTTTAAAAAAATAAATTACTAAGCTGAGCAGTGGTGGTGCATGCCCTTAATTTCAAGCAGAGCCAGGCAGATCTGAGTTCAAGGCCAGCCTGGTCTCTAGACTGAGTTCTAGGGCCAGGGCTACACAGAGAAACCCTGTCTTGAGCACCCCTCTCTCCTCTACCTCCAAGCCCCTCCCCCAAGAACAACAATAACAACAATAATCAAGAAAACAACGAAGGACTCAAAACAAATACCAACAAGAACAGCTAGGCAGAGCTAACCGGGAGGCACTCGCCAGCTCATTTTCCCACTTTCCCACTGGACTCCAGCCTTGAGGGCACTGACACTTGTTTTCTTCTACCTTTTGACAACCCAACATATATAAAATGATTAAGAGACATTTACTCTGAGTAGAGAAAATCTTCCGTATTGACAAAATACCTCAGAAGTTACGTACTAAATGGAAATGTCAATATTATAGGAAACATTAAAATAGAAATACTTTAGTAGTTTTGGTCTCTAATGATAATAAGAGGGGATGGATATTATCAGGAACACTACAGCATACACTCTAAGCCACTAATACTTCTCACTGCCTCTTAAGCTACGTTGTATTTTTAGTAGCAATGTAACAGGCTTCAATAAAATGAAGCTCTATCGTTGAGTGCAATCGTAAATCCTGTTTGTTCACAAAGGCATCAGGAGAACCGCTCGCTCAGAAGCACCGAAGGCTGCTTACCTCCCACCAGTCTTAAAGATTAGATCTGCATTAGGTGCTCCCTTTGGATGTTGGTAACGCGGCCGCCGCTCACGGTTAGTGTTTGCTGGAGCTGGGCGCTGTGCAAGAGACTGCAACATTTCTGTGATTAGGAGCAAAGAGGAAAATGCTGTTAGCTCTTGTAAGTATATACCTCTACAAACCTACCAAACACCAGGGTGCTAAAGTTCATTAGGCCTAACACGTAGGCAGCTGACTCTTTAAAGAACATTATATAGCTAATGATGATGAGGTATGAACAGGAAAGAGCAAAGGAAGCAGCAACTGTAATGACGACATTTAAACCACTCTCGGTCAGCCTAGGGCTGCTGTTCCTCCGCAGGCACTGCCCATCCTCCTTTTGTCCAACAGCAACTCTCACTGGGACTTGGGCCTTGCCTAGCACTGGCCTTTTTGGTCAGCAAGCCCCAGGGATCTGTCTCCCAACACTGGGGTTACAAACCTGGCTTTTTATGTGAGTGCTGGGAAATCCAACTCAAGTCCTTACAAACACTTTACAAACTGAACATTATAGCCCCAACTTCTCACAGTTTTATTCACACTGATAAGATTTTTTTTTTTTCTTTTTTTTTTTTGGTTTTTCGAGACAGGGTTTCTCTGTTTAGCCCTGGCTGTCCTGGAACTCACTCTGTAGACCAGGCTGGCCTCCTGCCTCTGCCTCCCAAGTGCTGAGATTAAAGGCGTGCGCCACCACTGCCTGGCGATAAGATTTATTTTTATTGAGTTCCAGGATAGTCAGGGCTATACAGAGAAACCCTGTCTCAAAAAGCCAAAAAAAAAAAAAAGCTGTATTTTTCTATCTGGTTGCTGTGGTGCACTTGGGAGGTAGAAGCAGGTGGATCCCTACGTTGAAGGGCAGCTTGGTCTATAGAGCTTTACACAGAGAAACCCTGTGTTGAAAAAAAAAAGGAAGACATTATGAATACTTTTAATTCTGTACATGAGCGGATTATGTGCACATGAGTGTAGACAATTGACAGTGGAATTGATTACAAGCAGTTGTGAGCCGCCTGATGTAGCTGAGGGACATTAAACTCAGGTCCTCTGGAAGAGCAGTGTGTGCTCTTAACTGCTGAGTGATCTTTCCAGCCCCTCTACGCGTTGTTAATATGTGATCTTTCTTTTTTTGGGATAGAGTCTTACTATGTAGCCCAAGCTGTCCTCAACATATGCTGACCCCCCTGCCTCAGCATGCAGAGTGCCGGACGGCATGTAGGTCAGTGGCCTGTGCTCCCATCCCAGCCTCTGAGCCTCCCATACCTTGATAATCTTCTTGCTCCTGTCGTTCATTGATGTCTAGGGTGAGCTTTTTCATCCTCATCCTCTCCTCTTGTTCTGCTTGTTGCTGGTTCCAATGATTAGCAGCAAGTTGGGATGACATGGGCACATTGAGAATCTTAAACTGGAGGAAAAGCAACATTGGAATCAAACGCAGCCTGATGAAATAGCAAGGACGATTAAATAAATGAGCTTACAAAACAACGCACTCTATCCTTCACTGTAAATCAGATTTTTCAAACGTGTATTACTCTAAGAAGAAACAAAGCCTACCGGTGGATGGGAACTGGAAGGTTACTTAATTTGACCGACTTCATGACCTAGAGACAGGACAGCCTTTCATCCTGCAGACCCACCCTATGTGAACAGCAGCGAGGTGAAGAGCACATTCTCCCATTTCTCCCTGCCTCTCGGGCTCGCAGGGAGATGGGACAGGAGGAGAGGGGATGGCCAGTGGCGCGGAGGCCCAGGTGCTTGCTCAGAATGCCTGTGTCCACTGCCGTTGGACTTGAAAATTGGCTCTTCCAGCGCTCTTTATCAGCACTTTCCTTAGGACGGACATCAGTCAGCGTCCCTCTCACACCGCAGTAACATGAGCACTACACATACAAGGTCAGACATACTACATGCACACCCCACCAACTATATGCTGTTTTTATATGACATCAGATTATATTTCACATATCAAAATAAGACATACTAAGTTAAACTAAGTAATTTTCTAACCCAGGCTGAGATGGCAATGATAAAGTAAAAACCAGATCTCATTTTTAAAAAATTTTATTTATTTAGTTAGTTAAAAAAAAAAAAAAAAAGCCCATTTCTTAATGTAAATACACACCAGCATCCTAATCCTTGGTTAGGAAGTAGTTCTCTCAGTCATTACACTTCCTGGTCTCAAGCACTTAAAAATATATGGAATTTTTTAGAAGGAAATAGTCTAGCAGTCTTACAAAATACTAGAACAGGGTAGCCAATAAGAAACATACATAGGTAATTTTCTTGATAACTTTTATAAGATACTTTTTTGTATTAAATTTAAATATTCAGTAAAATAGTACCATTTTTCTCTTCATTACATTCCCATGATAAAACCTGAAATTTCTTCTCAAGCTCAGTTATGATAAACTTAATTATATTGACAGTATACTAATAAAACAGCATGAAGCACTATAAATTTTCACATTGAATTTGTTCTCAAAATGTATCTAGTATTTATAAAACTAAAATTGTCTTTATTACATTTTATATCCTCTAAGAAACTGTATAAAAAGAAAAGTTCTCAAGTATTGTGTGTTTAAAAGAACATTTTCCAAATGTAGGAATAAAGCTATGTCTGCTACCTTTCCCAGACACCTCCAGCAGCGTGGAAGGGGGCTCTGCACCACAGCAGATTATGGAGGGGAGGCCCGAAGCCTCACACCGGGCTGCTGGGGCACCGAGAGAGTGGGAGGAGCGTCGGGACACTGAAGGTGTTGCTTTAAGCTGCATTGTACATACAGCTGCATCATAAAACTACTAACGTGTGCAGAAGATAAAGGGCTAGGCTACAATAAGTACTAATATCCCAGTCAAAATGTTTATGAATACTGGCTATAAAAAAAAAAACATTTTTTTCTTCCAGTATTAAGTTAAATATACTTTGCCTTTTTCAAACATTCATTTTATTTGCACCTTTGCTTGTGGGAAGAAGTGGGTACTGGATTCTTTTTTTTTTTTTTTTTTTTTTGGTTTTTTTCGAGACAGGGTTTTCTCTGTGTAGTCCTGGCTGTCCTGGAACTCACTCTGTAGACCAGGCTGGCCTCGAACTCAGAAATCCGCCTGCCTCTGCCTCCCAAGTGCTGGGATTACAGGCGTGCCCCACCACGCCCGGCGGGTACTGGATTCTTAAGAGCTGGATCCTGTTTTGTTTTTAAAGATTTATTTATTTTATTTATTTGAGTACACAGTCACTGTCTTCAGACACACCAGAAGAAGGCATCAGATCTCATTAAAGATGATTGTGAGCCACCATGTGGTTGCTGGGAATTGAACTCAGGACCTCTGGAAGAGCAGTCAGTGCTCTTGACCACTGAGCCATCTCTCCAGCCCCAAGGGATCCTGGTTTGTTATATGGGTGCTTCGGACAGAACTCTGATCCTCCTGATTGCATCACAAATACTTAATTGTTGAGTGATCTCTCTAACCCCTACTTTATTTTTTAAAATAAAATATGCAGAATTATGTATATAATTCTAAATAACGTATGTTAGATGTTTTACTTTAGTTTCTCCAATTCATGCGTATGTAAATGTAAAAATTACTTTCCCTGGTTCTCCTTCTGCCTCTCTGCACCTACACACGTCACTGATCCAGTTCCCGCTGCTGACTGTCACAGTAAGGTTTCTAAACACAGATGCAGTGCAAAGAGATCTTTCACGGAATAATTGGACATTCCTATATAGCAATACATTTCATACTTGTAGAAAAGCCATTGCACCAGAAGGCCAACTATCAAAAGCTAAATTTAAAAAAAAAAAGCAGAACAAAATGCACTTTCTTATTCAGGCCACAAAAGACCATAATGCTTCCTGTACTGGCTAGTTTTGTGTGTCAACTTGACACAGGCTGGAGTTATCATAGGAAAAGGAGCTTCAGTTGGGGAAGTGCCTCCATGAGATCCAGCTGTGGGGCATTTTCTCAATTAGTGATCAAATGGGGGAGAGCCCCTTGTGGGTGGTACCATCTCTGGGCTGGTATTCTTGGGTTCTATAAGAGAGCAGGCTGAGCAAGCCAGGGGAAGCAAGCCAGTAAGTAACATCCCTCCACGGCCTCTGCATCAGCTCCTGCTTCTGACCTGCTTGAGTTCCAGTCCTGACTTCCTTTGGTGATGAACAGCTGTGTGGAAGTGTAAGCTCAATAAACCCTTTCCTCCCCAACTTGTTTCTTGGTCATGATGTTTGTGCAGGAATAGAAACCCTGACTAAGACACTTCCTTAAACAATTTTCCTGAAATTGGCCTTCAAATTAATGACCCTGTTTCAGCCTCTCAGAATTGTAAGTATGCATCGCCATGCCTGGCTATAAGGTACATCTTGATTTACTGTCAAAGCCTACATGTTGTATAGTGACTAACCAGCATGTAGAGTTGGTGACAACCCATTCTTATATAAACCTGGATATAACAAAGAGAAAATTGAGTATTATATAGCTTTTATTCAGAAAAGATATTACTAAGTTTCTTTTTAGTTAATAAAACTCAGAATCCAAGATACATGTTAATACATTAGTAGTTATGCAGTACTGGGAACCAGGAAACACTTATTATAGCTGCTAAATACTGTCCTTTATTCTGCCCCGTGTCATGTAAAGCCTCTGTGCATATGCCTTAAAATGTTAGAATTAAATGACCCTTTCAG
>OZ030019.1:68866169-69141169 GCA_964023405.1 Apodemus agrarius | reverse complement strand
AACAGTCCAGACAGGAAGTTGTTACAAAGAGTCCTTAAAAACTGGCAAAAATGTTGACGTGCTCCTCAGAGTTGAAAGGGGTGGCAGGGGTCCGGGGTCAGTTTTCTTTATGGAGCTGGCCACTGGGAGTTAGTCTGACCATGTTCCAATGAGTATATGGGCAGCACAAACGGGACTTGGTAGTTTATTTATTTATTTATTTATTTATTTTTGCAGGGAGGAAGATAAACAAGGGTGGGAAGGGGGACTTGGAAGGAATGGGAAGTGAGTGTGTTCAGGGTTAATTGTATAAATTCCCAAATAATTAATAAAAATACTATTTTTGACCAAAAAAAAAAAAAACTGACTAGCCAACCGAATTAAAAACAACAACAACAACAACAACAACAACAACAAATATATAAATTAGAATATCTGGATATATGGAGAAATACCTAATGTTTGAAAGAAGCAGCAAATTGGTGTAATATACGTATAATGATATTCTATACTTAATAACAATAGGAGAAATGATAAATACGTTGGGGAAGGATGAAGGAGGAGGTATGTTGAGCCCTTCAATAACTTTTCAATAGTAAAATCTACTATTTCTTCTCTAAAGAACCAGTCCACCAGTACAAAATGATTTAATATCTTAAACAAGCTCAAACAAGACACCACCTTGCTCTATGGCCTACCTAGCTACTCCCTAGTTCCCTTCCCTGTCCAGTGAACACTCATCAATAATTATCTATACTGAGTATTTTCACTCCTTCCCTTAAACCTAATGTACCCCAATGCCTCCTCCTCAGCAACTCTATGTTCTGACAGAAGCATGCTAAGTCATCAAAGGGGTTATCAGTAATTTAATAAGCAGAAGTAAACAACCCAAAGGATTTTTTTCTCCAATTACAGAGAAATTTAAACATTCGAAATTATTGTGATGTATTAACAGATGCCAAATGGATGATTAAGGATGCAGTTCAATGCCCAGCTAGCACGTCTTGGGTTTGATCTCCAGTAGCACATACCAAAAACAAAAAGGTACATAGTTTTGATAAAATCTTGTTTATTAGTTGGCTGTGGTGGCACATGTATTTAATCCCAGCATTTGGGAGGCTGAGGCAGGCAATCTCTGAGTTAGAGGCCAGCCTGGTCTACAGAGTGAAGTACAACACTGCCAGGGCTACACAGAGAGACCCTGTCTCCTTCCTCCGCCCCCACTCTAATTTATTAATGCTCGAACATAAAGATTTACTTTTAGATATGTGTCTGCATATGTTATGTGGGTTACATAAACACAAGTGCAAGTGCCCATGGAGACCAAGGTTTCAGATCCCCAGGGCTGGAATCACAGGTGCCTGTTAGCCGTCCAACCCCGGGGCTGGACAACAAGCTGAGTAAGGGTTAGTGCAAGCTCTTAGAAATGATCTCTCCCAGGCTTATAATAATTACATTTATTCTCATTCTCTCTCAAGAACTCTAACCAGGATTCAGAATGCAGGACATTCTGGCAGTCACAATCTGTGTACATTAGGGAGATATGCTACAGGATGACTGTTTAGAAAGAGATCCTCATATTAATCAGAATCTTGTGTGCTACAACGTTTTGTGTTCAAAAGAATATTTCCTACCTGAAGGTTTTCTAGCATCATTTTGTCCAGAGCTTGAATGAAGTCCTCATCTTCTACACAAGGAACATGCTTCAGTCCGCCTCCCTTAATCATCACCTCCTTATCAAACAAAGGAAAACCCACAACTCATTCACTGTCATGTTTCAAAGGTCAGGACCTTCCTGTCTGATGGTGGTCAACAGAACCACAGGTAAAGGTTAAGAGAACTTGCTACCCAAGGGAAACCTCAAAGTGAGTTCCCAAGAAAGCGATTTTTTATAATTATAAGCAAAAAAATTCAAAGACTAGAATCAAATACTCAAAACCACTACAGAATTTGAAAACAAAAAAACAAAAACTGCGGTCATACATACAGCATTCTCTTCGTCAGTCTCGTTCTCTTTGTTGGAATCTGTGAGGTAATCTGTATTCTCCTCTTCCTCCTCCTCTCCCTCATCATCATCATCAGAACCCTCCTGAAATGAGCATCAACAGACAAGTCAAACCCTTCGGCTGGGAACCTTACGTGCCTTACGAGGATGTGTAGTTTTCTTACTCCTAGCTTCCTTCCTTGGAGTCTGTTTGAAATGAAGGATAGGACAAGTGAGACCAACATTTCCTACATGCCAGGAGCTAAACACTAATCACAGGTCAGACAGCATAATAAACTTCTGCATTAATGTAAATTACATGAGAAAGGAGTTTTCTGAACCTTTAAAAAAAAAAAAAGATTTACTTATTTTATGTATGTGAGTACACTGTAGCTGTCTTCAGACACACCAGAAGAGGGCATCAGATCCCATTACAGATGGTTGTGAGCCACCATGTGGTTACTGGGAATTGAACTCAGGACCTCTGGAAGAACAATCAATGCTCTTAACCACTGAGCCATCTCTCCAGCCTCCAGCTCCTACTTTATATTAAATTACATGTATGTATACCTCTGTATACAGATATATGCATGTGACCACAGAGACCAGAAGCAAGCCATGGAGCTAGAGTTATAAGTGAGCTTGAGCCACCAGAGGTGGCTGCTGAGAGCTGAATTCAGGTCCTCTGCAGCATGTGCTCCTAACTATAGACCCTAACCTTTATTGTTTATCTGAGACAGGGCCTCTTACTAGCCAGGGACTCACCAAGTAGGCTGGGCTGGCTGGGCAATGAGCCCCAGGGATCCATTTGTCTCCATTCTCCGGGATCTATAACTTCAAGTAATTAACATATTACCTGGCCTTTTTGTTTTAAGATAAGGTCTCTCAGCTGGGCGGTGGTGGCACACGCCTGCAATCCCAGCACTCTGGGATGCAGAGGCAGGAGGATTTCTGAGTTTGAGGCCAGCCTGGTCTACAGAGTGAGTTCCAGAACAGCCAGGGCTATACAGAGAAACCCTGTCTCGAAAAAGCCAAATCCAAAAACAAAAAAAAAAAACCCCAAAAGATAAGATCTCTCTACATTGGCCTAGCTGTCCTGGAACTGACTATCTAGACCAGGCTGGCCTTGAATTCACAGAGATCTATCTGCCTCTACCTCCCAAGTACTGGTACTAAAGGCATGTGTCACCATGCCTGGTTTGTTTGCTTTTAATTTAAACTTTGTGGATTGAATGGAGGTCCTCCTGCTTGCATACAAGCATATGACAAAGTAAGCTATCTCCCCAGGTCCCAAAAAACCATTTTCAGTGAATCCTAAATGGCAGGGAAGTGATCTCATGTAGTTTGGCCTAAGAGCATAACACCAAAAGGGCAAACTAATTATCATGTTCACAATGAATCTCAAATTTCAGAAATACTACAGTTGGTAAAAATAAAGCAAAGTGTATGAATATTTAGACAGTAAAACTGTTTTTAAGATAGTAAAGCCCAAAGATTACCCATATTCAACAAGAAGATTAACATGCATAAAATATCAAAACAATATTCTTCTCAAACTGCTAATAAATAAAAATACTATGAGCAGTCTAGTTCTGATGTCTATAAAAACCTTAATTAAGGGGGTGTTATAATAGAAATATGTTATTAGTCACATTCTGAGTAATAAAAGTAAAAGATAAGATCTTTATTTATTAAAAAAAAAAAAAATCTTCATTCAGGCTGGAGAGAAGGCTCAGCATGGAAAGCACTTACTACCAAGCCTACTGACCTAAGTACATTCCTAGGACCTGGAGAGAAAACTTACTCCTGAAAACTGATTCCTGAGCTCAGGGCGTGTGTGCGTGCGTGCGTGCGTGCGTACAGTCCTCTCCCTCACAGACCCGTAAATGCGTGGTAGAACTGAGAGCACTTACTTCTTCTTCTGCCTCGTTCACTTCACTTTCGTTTCCAGACTGTTCCTCTGTTTCCGCTCCTCCTTCTTCTTCTTCTTCATCCTCTTCAAGGTTTTCCCCTTCTGTCATAGAGTCTTTGGACTCTTTGTCATTTACTAGGCCTTGGAAAGAAGACAGAAGTGGAAAGAAAGACATTAGAAAGATAAATGCTATATTGTGGTTTTATATAACTTCACTTAAAGCGTATGAAGTAACTTAATAGCTATTTCTAAGAACAATAAATGATCATAATTGAAAGCAATTGTGAGAAATGTGGAAAAAATATACATCTCTTATCCACTAGACTAAATAATATGTATGCATACATATGCCCGTTTCCCTTTTCTAACAGCTCCAGATTCTCCTGTTTAAACTCAATCTCAAATGAATAAAGACAAAGACAGCCACATATGAAGGTCAGTCTCAGACACATATAGAACAGACCTGTACCTGCTCTCCAAATATTTCAACAATCTCTAAAAACACAAAATAAATATATAAAGATCATATCACTTTAGTGGGGAAGTCACATCTAGCTATCAATCTGAATGCACAGCTTTGTCTGCAGTTTAGTTTTTCTTTAGTAACGGCGTTTTCTTCCTGCCCAAACCCTTCCCTTCCCACGGCGTCTACATCTCACACTGGATTAACTTCAACTTACTCGCTCTAATGTGAAGAACCACATAACATAGTCTGACCTATTTCCCAACTCTTTCCTACAAATCACACAGAACTTGTCTTTACATGTAGTTCATCCAATGTCCTTCTCAGTGGAGTATCCTTGAATGTGTCTCTTGAAACGTCACCCAACCTTCCCATTGGGTCCCGAAGCACATGTCTTTACAGTTCATGCTATGCCATTTTATTTCTTTTCTAATAAGTTCATAAATGTTGCAAGGCCATTAAGGACAAAGAACTTAAATTTAGCAAAGGCTATAAATTGATAAGTATACAGTAGGTTTAGTAAATCAGTACTAGTTATTCACAGAATTTTAGTAAAACAAAGGATTGATAATATATACTAATCCTCTCATTTTATGAATACTGAACGTCAAGAATTAGAATAACCAGACAAGTCTGCAACAACAAAAATTCACCCTAGTGCTCCAAGCCCAGGCAGCTGGTGAGATTACAGAAATACAGAGCAGTCAAAGCACTGGATTCAGTTTGAGGGGAAAAAAGAACAGCTGGAGGACACTCAGAACTAGCTGGGTTTTTTTTTTCTCCCTTTCTCACTCCAGCCCCACTCTCTCTGGCCCAAAGATTTATTTACTTATTATATGTAAGTATACTGTAGCTGTTTTCAGACACACCAGAAGAGGGCATCAGATCCCATTACAGATGGTTGTGAGCCACCATGTGGTTGCTGGGATTTGAACTCAGGACCTCCAGAAAAGCAGTCAGTGCTCTTAACCACTGAGCCATCTCTCCAGCCCAGAACTAGCTGTTTTAAAAGTGAAATTGATACTGAAGAAAAACAGATGGTGCTGCAGGTTATATCTCATTAATCTATTAAGCATTTACTTATTGTTTACTGGCTTTCATATATAAAAGGAGCAGATTTTATACATGTATATGTTTAGTTGGATCTTAAAATATGTATTTGCTTGTATATGTGTCTATGTATGCTGAATGTGTACCGGGCCAATGGCATGAGTGTGGATGTCAGGGAGCAATCTGACAGAGTCAGTCCTCTCCTACTGTGTGGGCTCCAAAACTCCAAGTCAGGTTGGGTGGCAAGCATCCTAACCTGGTTTTAAAAACAACTTATTTGGCCGGGTGTGGCAGCACACGCCTGTAATCCCAGCACTTGGGAGGCAGAGGCAGGTGGATTTCTGAGTTCAAGGCCAGCCTGGTCTACAAGAGTGAATTCCAGGACAGCCTGGGCTACATAGAGAAGCCCTGTCTCGAAAAACCAAAAACAAAAAAAACAAAAAAAAAAACAAAAACAAAAAAAAAACAAAAAAACAAAAACAAACAAACAAACAAAACCGGAAAAAAAAAACCATATTTGACTGATAATTATCAAAGGCAAACAATGCAAAGCCAGGAGTTTACAACCTAAATGTTAGTCAATAATATAACAATCCAATGATAGATTATATGATAGGAAATACTGTTATTACACCATTATCCTCTCTACTTTCAATATGCATCACTGAGAAAACTATATAAGCAACTGCTCTGATAGTCATGCTTCCAAAGTATCAGGAAAATAATATTATTTCTAACATATTTTTATTTGGACCACAACAAAGTTTCAAAACTAGTTTATAAGCACTGCCTTTTGCAATTTGCTTTACTATGTAAGAGTGATCAAACTATGAATGAATACCTAGGAAACTGTCAATGTAAAGAATGTATATGAAACATATGAAAGATGTATGGGTAACAAAATGTAAAATATGGACAAAGCACAGACTATTAAAATGCTAGAAGTATATATGGGGACAAAATAAAACCCATTCTCCTTCAATGTAAACTGCCGGATGACTCTGCTTCCTGCTCTTCAGAGCGGCCAGAGCCTCTGCTGCCAAGGACTTGGGAGAGCTGACCACGTCTTCCACATACTTGAGGTCATAAGAGCATGTGACTGTCTGTCCTGTCTTACACATTAGCTGCCGCTTTAATCTGAACTTTGTCACATGTAAACAACACCTCCCTCTCTCTGGCAAACCCATCATACTGAATTAAGCTCTACATCCTTGGTTTACACACAGCACCTTTGTTTACCTAGCCTTAGGGATACTGTTCTATCAGTTGTCTATGCACTTCATACAAAAGTGGTAATGGCCCTGGCAAGGAAATAATTTTTCTTTTAATCTCAATTTGTGTAAAATGTGTATATTTTATGGGGATTTGTTTATTTTGTAGGTTTGTTGTTTTGTTTTTCTGAGACAAAGTCTCCCTTAATAATCACACTGGCCTTTGACTCTGCCTCTGCCTTCTAAGTGCTGAGATTACAGGTGTCCGCACTAGACCACATATGGGAAAATTTCAAACAACCAGATTTGTTATTTTGGGGTGCATTCTTCTGCAAACTTAAAATTTGGAAACATGAGTACTAGGTCATTTTTAAGCCTTTTAAAAATAAATATTCAACCCATTTGGTTCACTGGTTTTCTTTATTTTTAAGAGTCCTTATTCATTATATGCTAAATTGCCTTGTATTTAATTAGAACTACTTTTGAACCTTTAATAGTTTTTGGCTTTGTTTAAAATTTAAGAAATATACTCTTTCGCTTTAGGATATATTTACTCAGATAACTTCTCTCATTTCTGTTCTTTGCAGTATTAGCTGGAACCTCAAAACAAAAGTTGGATCATTTTGGCTTTTTTATAGTTTAAAGAAAAAACATCTTAGCCCATATATTCTGTCAACCTAAAGGTATGAAAATCACTTGAGTCAAACAACAACAGAATTAAGCATGGCACAACCAAACAAAGGAATACGATCTGTTAAAAGAAACAAAACCCCAAAGACTTTTTAAAAGTCCAGTTATACAACTGCAAAAGCATGATAAGTTAGAAAAAAAAAACTACCGCAAATCATACTAACATATCACTCTAACTGCAATACAGGTGGTTTTCTTTATATTTCTCAGAATTACTGCCATAAACATCATCTATGTTAATACTATAAATGGTTTTAAATTAATACTATAAGTGGTCATAAACATTAAAAAATAATTTTAGTATTTTGCACTAACTTCATTTGCACTAGATGCTATAAAATTAAAATGAGAAGTTCCCAGGTGCCTGAAGACAACGGCAAATACTGCATGATGCTATGGTTTATCAACAGGAAGTTTACTTAAAACACATATTCTGCATACAACCTCTTCCTTTTACTTAACTTCTAAAATGAAGAAGAAAATGGAGACTGATTTTAAGTGCCACCATCTTTACAGTTTCAAGCCGTGATAATGACTCATTTTTCCTTCTTCAAGTTCCTCACAAATAGGTCAATGTCTTTTAACCCTTTAATGTACAAGACAAAGCAATCTTGTTTCTTCTTTCTCATGCCCCTACATGCAGTTGTACCATTTATAAAAATTTCTGAGCCCTAGGGTACACCTTAACAATTTCAAAAGATACAAGAACATGAGAATGCTTTATGTGAAATGATTTATTTAATTAGAAATCTGAAAAGAAAAAGAAATGGGGCAACCTGGGTCAAGGCTGAAAAGCCGCAGTTCACCCTCGGTCTTTGTGAGGTGAGCAGGACACATCAGTACCTACACGTCAGTGCAGAGATCTGAACGATTGGGCAAGCACAAGCACAGTCTCCAACCGGGACCTACCCTGGAGATGGCAAGCATATCAATAATCTAGATGCCTAGGGTAGGGAAGGGATTGTCGCTTATACGCTCACTTCAAAGCGGTTCTTTCAGACAAGCAACGCTGTAACAAAGCAATACTCTGAGTGTAACTGAAGGTAAGGATGCATATGGACACACCAGTGCTAATGAGAAATAAAATAAGTTTACCAACTCTGAGAAGATAAGGACTTTGAAAATACTAAAACAAAACAGGTTAACTAGGTGGTATAACTAGACCTTGTACTTGGTTCCTGTTGACCAAACCAGTGAACTCCTCTATTCCCAAGGTTAAGCCTTCTGGAATCCCTCAGATACCCAAGAGCATTGTCCATGCGACCCTCTGGCAGCACTTTTTCTCTAGACCCAGAGAAAGAGCCACCTCCACTCATGAATGAGATCTGAAAATTGGTAGAGTTGTTCCAAATTTCCAACAGGTGCTCCCTCCCTTCTATACTTCAAAGTCTATGGGTTCTCAGGAATAATACCAGCCGAAAACATGCTACATATATAAGACATTTCATCCAAAGGTTTGCTCAGAAACCGGAGTCTAAAAGTAAAAGCAGTTGACAAGACTGCGTTTTTCCTCACTAACACTTGCTTTAAGTCCTGCTTGATCGTTTATTTCGATTAGAGATGACTTGGTGAAACCAACCAGGTCACACCTAACACTACTATGCAGTACTCAACATCAAAGATACAAAGTATGCAAATGCAAAACTGACTGGAAACATTATATAAAAGATTCTAGAGACAATCTGACCAAATCCCCTTCATTTTCTCTCTGTAATAAATTGCTTACCTAGTTTTATTAAGAATTCTCGTTCCAAGTCTTGTACCTGCCTGATGGATTCTTCCAGAGAATTACAGAGTTTGATCTTTGGTCTTAGCAGTTCTAGTGTATCACTGATCATGTAATCTATATCAATAGGAAATGGATGGTCTTTTGTCCAAACCTCCAAACTTTTCTTCCACCAAACATAACGCTGATAACAAATAAAAAAATAAATTTAGCTACAAGAATTAATAACAAAAATTTAAAATAGTAAGTTTCACTGTGATATTACCTAGTTAGAATAACTAAGTTAAAAGATTGAACAAGAAACCTTTAATTTTTATTAATGGACAACAGCAATGATTCTAATTCCAATTATTTTCTCCTATTTATATAATTTTTGAACCAGTTATTGAGTTTAGTCTAAAGATTTTTTTTATTCTGGCTGTCATAGGTTAAAAAAAAAAAGACATGGAAAAAGTATAAATAAAATGTCAAACACACTTTAGGGTACCACAAACAGAGCTGACACATTTAACTTTATAAAAGTAGATTTGATGCCTTAGTTTTGATAAATTGTCATTATTTTCCTATCCTACCTGCTTCTTTTTTTTTTTTTTTTTTTTTTTTTTTTTTTTTTAATTTGTATTAAAGTATTTAAGGATGAACCCGCCCCCCCTTTTTTTGGAGACAAGATTTTTCTGTGTAGCCCTGGTTGTCCTGGAACTCACAGAGATCTGCCTACCTCTTCCTCCTGAGTGCTGGGACTAAAGGCATGCACTAGCATGCCTGGCGAGGATAAAACTTTTTGAAAAATATGTAAATAAATTGTAAACATTTACCATCTCTGCCACACATTTCTGTCAAATTAATTAGGAAAACACCTTTGTTGATTTTTGGTCCTAGGTACTTCTCCAGAGAGTCTTTTCTCTGAGGCTGCAATAACAGGCACCAAATAAGAAATTCTACTTTGGATATTAATATTCTTTGGAGCAAAACTCAGGTATTTAGTGTAAACATCTCCAGTTTAAGCAAGTCTTACATATAACAGGAACTTTGACCTTCACATCTGCAAACTCCTTTCTTCATTTCTTGTTCATAAATTTATAAGAGAAGGCAGTAGGTATAGAAGCACGAAAAAGTTAAAGTGAATCCCCAACATTATTTACTCCTACTTCAATCCCAGCTACTATGTGAATGCATTTCTGATGCCTCACATTGTAATACCAAACCTTCCTTTTCTCAAGAGGTAAATCGTGTAACTGTGGCTGTCTAATATCAAATACTATTGACTGACATTTTACTCAGCAGCATCTCAAGCACTTGATGATAAGCTGTCCTTTCTAATCAGTACTATGTTGTATTTTATAGGGAGTAATGATTGAGGAATACGTAAGCAACCTAGAAGTTAGCTTTGTGATACAAACCTTATAGAAATTGTATGATTATCTTTGTATTTGTACTGAATTTAATATTCCTCACACTTATTCTAAATCACAAATTATAGAATAAATAAAAATATGAAAAGCACAACCCAAGAGTTTATTAATAAGTACATTCGCTTTCTACATTATAAATGTTTATGTGAACTGCTATTTCTCTAAGGTAAGTAAGTAAACAGATGAATAACTAGATAAATCGGATGTTTTAGAAACAAGCATTTTTGGATATAAACTAAAACAGACACGAGAGAAGAATGTTATCAAATCACAAGTAGCTGCTTGTGGCAGTTTATGATCCTAGCACTTGGGAAGAAAGGACAGGAGGTCACGAATTCAATGACAGCCCAGGCCACATGGTGAGAAACAAACAAAACAGCCCACAGGCTTTTACTTCAAAGAGTTACTATACCAAATACCATAAACTATAAGTTATTGCCAAATTCATAGTCTATATACTTCTCAAAATTAGCAACCTATCATTATCAATGATAAATTGCAAAAAATTAGATTATATATTAATCCATCACACAATTTAAGGTCTCTACAGTAAGTACAACCTAATTGTGAACATATATAAACAATATATAATTTCTTTGCTAAATTTTCTGTTACATATGCATTCAGTGATATGAAATTGTATATTGTACTCTCATACCTGAAAATATACAAGGAAGCAGTCAAGTTTTCGTTTACTGGAACCTCTGTCAAAGTACTGGCCACAGGTATCCAAAATAGTGCATACTAGTCTAATTCTAAACAGATGCTCAGGAGGGTCCAGGGAACTTGGAGACCCATCAGGGTTGACACCAAATGAAGTAAAAGAATAAAGAGTTCTGAAAATAACAGCCGATTCGACCATTCTGTAATTATAAAGTTCTCCTAAGAACTTGGCACTACTGATACGCCTCTGGTTAAATTTAGGTTGATTAACCTGAAAAACAAAACAAAAAACACCCCACAGGTTTTCACTGAAGAGTAGCAATAAGACTGGCAGGGTTAATTCTAGAGTACCAACTACTGAGAGAACATCTGTCAGAAATAATGCTAGTTTCTTCACTCCTGTTCTAACAATGTGGCTATTTCTAAATAGCCTGTCATTTTCTAAGAAACGGTTATCTTAAAAGTGCCCTAATAAAAAGAACAGTTTGATATTAAGTTGACTATTAAGCTATCATTAAATGAGCTTTTTCTAAATAGTTACAATGTAAGTCTTCCTATCAGCCCACCTATTTTCTTTGTAACCTATAAATCAAGAAACATTAAGTAGCTAGTTAAATAACATTTATATTAAGGGCAAAGTACTTAAAGAAAATTCCTATGATTATCAAATATTTATAATATAAATATAAAAGCTCATAGTTTCCTGTAAGTTGAGTCTCAATTAATAACCTAGAAATAATAACAACTTAATTAATCTGACATAATAAACTTAAAACAACTTCTGAAAAAGAATAAAAATATGTACTAATGATTGCTTGAGGTTGCAGCAAAGAATTTAATATACGAGTTTACTCATAAGTAACTCCCAAGAAGTTGAAAATGATTTAATATAAGAAAGGGTATTTTTTGTTGTTGTTGTTGCTGCTTTTCAAGAGAGTTTCTCTATAACCTTGGCTGTTCTGTAACTCTCTCTGTAGACCAGGCTGGTCTCAATATACAGAGATCTGCTTTTCTCTATCTCCTTACTGCTGGGATTCAAGGTGTGTACCCCTACTGCTTAGCTCAAATTAATATTTTTCAATAGTAGGATTTAAAGACTTTTACGTTCTCCACAACTCTTACTGGGTGTAAGTATCAAGGAATCTGTTACCTCCATCCCCAATCGGATATCTTCAAGTACTCCATCCACAACGTGGATCCCAACGTCCTCCTGGTAGAGAACCAGCCCAGCCAGCAGGTTGGCCACACAGTGAATGCTATTGTACTTCACGTTCCAGATGTTTATCATACAACAGATGACATAGTCTTTCACTTCTTGGTCCTGCCAGGGCAACTTTCGCATCTGTCTCAAAACCTACATGAAGAAAGTGTTGTTTAAACAATTATTAAGTTAAGCATATATAATAATCCACGTTAAGTTAAGCATGTATAATAATCTAGAAACTCTACTCCTATTATTGTGCAGAGATATTGAGATTTTAAAATCTGAAATACCTTAGTAGGCTTTTATCAGTTTTCTTACTTTACAAAGAGGTAAGATGAGATTTATTAATTATTAACTCTATTTCCCTAGACCTTTCCATAATTTCTACAGTATTTGGGCCTTAAAGAGTCAAATGAAGGCTGATGAGATGGTTCAGCAGGTAATTACATGGCACATAATATACACGAAGAATATACAGGCTGCAATGAAAAGATAAACGTACAGTACGTAGTCAAAGACTAAGTTTGATAAAAGGAGAAAACAGCCACGGCTTGCCACAGTTAGTATAAATGATGTGACATACATAACCTCACTTCCAATCTTTTTCTAACAAATATACCCATATATCGACCAATTACACAGAACAGACAGAGAGAAACAACTTGCACAAGCAGAGCCACCGCATCTTTAACAAAAACAACCAGTGGAGAACAAAACCAAAGAAGACAGCATTGTCAGCAAGACATCCTGGAAAGCAGGCTATCCACAAGGGAAAGACTAAACTAGATCCAGTCCTCCTCTCCCTTCGGAAAAATCAACTCAAATGGATCAGACCTTAAGGAAAGACATGAAACTGAAATTGCCGGAGGACAACAGAAGAAACATGTCGGACACAGGAAAGGCCTCTTCAAAGGACTTAAGAAGTAATTCCAAAAATGAACAAAGGAGTTGGTAAGAAATTAAAAAGCTTCTGCACAGGAAGAAAAAAAATCACCAGAGTGAAGAGATAACAGAGAATGGAAATGAATTATTACTGTTTAGTTAAATATTGGCAATATTTTCTAATAATTACCAGGAAAAAATATAAATGGTAATAAATATGTAAAATAGAGTCCAAATCCCTAAGCCACTGAAAAAAGAGTCCATGTCACCACAATCACAATGGCTATTAACAAGAAAACAAATGCCAGCTGATTGTGATAACCATGTGGGAAGATCCAGTGGTGGCACCCCCTTTAATCGCAGCACTCAGGAGAAGCAGGTGGAGCTGTGGGTTCAAGGCCAGCTTGGTCTACATGGTGAGTTCCAGGACAGTCCGGGCTATACAGAGAGAGACCCTGTCTCCAAAAAAGGGGGTGGAGGGGGAGAGAAGAGAATGAACAGGAAGAGAGGAGGAGGAGGAAGAGGAGGAAAAGGAGAAAGAGGAAGAAGAAGAGAATCCGGCATCACAACTAGTATAGGTACTGTGAAAGTCAGTGTGGATATTCTTCAAGAAAGCTAATAACAGAACTGCCATACCATATGACAAAGCATATGTAAAATAGTGGTACATATGTACCACTTTGGGTATTCTAACTCACTGTACCACAGATTCCTGAATATCCATGTTTACTGGTACATTTTTAAAAATAGTTAAATTATGGGAATCAATAAAGATGCCCACCAACAGAGGATGAATAAAGAAAACATGGTACACAATGGAACATTCCTCAGTTGTGAAGAAAAAATGAAATTATGAGACTTGTAGGAAAATAGATAGAGCATTATGTTAAGTAAGATAAGTCATGTTCAGATATGGATCACATGTTCTCTCTCGTGTGGGCTCTAAGTGTGTGTGTGTGTGTGTGTGTGTGTGTGTGTAAAAGATACAAAGTACAGAGAAAACTTGAGGACAAAGAGACACAGGGAAGGGGAGCGGTGGACTAGAGGGGGGAGGAATGGTGCGTTGTAACCGCAGGGCAGCAGGAGAAGGGTGTCAGAGAGGGGGAGGGGAATGACACATAACAGACGAGAAAGCCGTAACAACACCCACTATTTGGTAACTTTAAAAAGGTTAAAAATCTGAGTTGGGGAAGTGTTTGATACCCCCAAAGTCCATATAAAAAGCCAGGCATGACTACACACTCCTGCAATTCCAGCACTGGAGAGGCGGGGACAGGAAGTGCTCTGAAGTTTGCAGGTGAGTGAGGACAGCTGAATTTGTGAGTTCTAGGTTTAGCAAGAGAAAACACCTGAATGACACTAGCCTTGTGGCTTTTGTATACATGTATGCGCGCGGGCGCATGCGTGTACACACACACACACACACACACACACACACACACACACACGTACATGTTCCAAGCCACTAAGGAGAGAGGATGACCTGTTTCCTTGTGTGTAAAATGGGCAATAATCAGCACTTACACTAATCTCCTGCTTCACAGTGAGGATCTAACAAGCTAAGCTACGTGCAGCGCTTACTGCCCTGACTGGTAACACAGAAGTGCCTGGCGTGTCAGCTTTACCTTTTCACAACTTGTAGAAAGTCAGCAGAGCTTGCCCTGAGGGCATTCTCTTCCCTTCGGTTATAGAGGAACTGTATTTCCGGCAGCCGGGGAGACCTCCTTTCCTGTCTCCCCTTTCTAGTACCACCTTTCAGACACTAGGCCTGCTCTCCTTCCCACCTCAGTGGAAACGCCATCACTCCACCACTACAGACGCTTTCAGTGCTTTCCAAACTTTTACCCCGCCCTAAAACTAACTTTAACCAAGCCTTAACCAACCCTTTTCACAGGTGCACCGTCATTCCTTGTCACCTTCTGCCACAGACAGAAAGGTGCTCTGTTGGTTCTTAGCCTTTTCCGAAAAATTAACTTGTTGTGATCCTTTCTAGAAAAATAGAAATAGATATCGAAAACTATAAATTTCAGAGGAATAATGAACCTGTTCCCAGCCTAGCATGCACAAGGGTCAGGCTATCCCCAAATCCCCTGCAAACACCAAAAACAAAAACACAAAAAGAGTAACAATAAAAAAGATAAAAATAAGTTTTAAGTACATATAGCATTACCATTAAAATTAGAAGTCAAGCAGTATACTGAATAATACAAAATATATCTGTTTAAAGATTCTGTAGCACCCATCCCACGAACGCCTCCTTAGGATGACTTGACAACATCATCCCTAAGGATGCAGATCTACCCCTACCTGTCCTAGAATGCAGGAGGGCAGCACCATCACAAACCTCAAGGTGACCATCACTGGATGATCCGATTCAGATTTTACCTTTTCCGTGGTGACCTTAGAGAGATCCTTGTACAGAAGTTTGCGGACATACTCCTGCAGAGGAGGGCGTTTCTTTCTCACTGTCTTTTCAGCTGGTGGTGGGTTGCAGTAATAATATGCATTCTCTACCATTGTAACATATCGTGCATCAAGATGCATTGCTTGTTTCTTTCTCATCATTTGCTCCTAAAAGAAAATGTCTAGATTAACCAAAACACTTCACAATGAATGCAGGAAGAACACTTACTTGCTCTGAAAAGGCATAGCATAGAAGCTGAGCAACACTAAGTCCTAAGATGTGGGAGCTACTAGTTTCCTTGTCTGCAGAGACATTCCTAACTAAATGTTGTTATACTGGATGGCATCAACTCTAAGAAGGAATTATTATCAGTTACACACAGAACAGCTCAAGTCAGAGTTGTACCTTTATTTGATTCTTATTCCTTAATTTCACTTACATATTTGAGTCTTGTGTTCCTTAGGGTTAACAGAGGGTGGAATAGTTATGAATCAAATCACATTTGTAACAGTATTTTTTGAATATTTTATGGGGTATGACCTAAGGCAATTAGTAATAAAGTAATACATTCTGAAAATTGTAGCAGCACAATAGTTTACATCCCGAGAAGTTAATAACCCCCCCTACCCCGTCTTTTTAGTCTTGAATCTTACCACTGAAAACAGAAGTTAAGCTAGAGAATTCTAGAATGAATGCATTTTGGCTTCATTTGATGGGCATCACATGAATAATTTCTGCTAAGAAATCACACAAATCCACGAGTCTTCATTTCAAATCTCACCAGTAAATTACTCAGCCTCAAAACTAGGCTATAAGACAGATAAATGTCACAACCAAGACATATACAGTGGGCTTGATTGCACAATCTAGTTAACTAAGTACCTAGGTGTCTCACTGCTGTGAAGAGATATTATGACCAAGGCAACTTTTGTAAGGGACAAATTTAAATGGAACTGGCTTACAGGTTCAGAGGTTCAAGTCCTCTATCATAAAGGCATGGCAATGTCTAGGTTTGTTGTGAAGGCTACCGGGCAGCAAGGAGGGGGGTCTTAAAGCCCACTCACACAGTGACACCCTTCCTCCAACACAGCCATATCACCTAACAGTGCCTCTCCCTGGGCCATGCATATTCAAGCCACCACCACCCCCCCCCCATCCCTGGAGGCTTGTTCAAACACATGAGTCTACAGGAACCACACCTAGTAATAGTGTAATGAAACACACATTTAGTCCAAATTTAAATGTCCCCATGAGTCTAAAACAGTCTCAACGATGTAACAATCTCAACAATGTTAAGATCCAAAGTTAAAAGCCCCTTCTGAGATTCATCGAGTCACTTAACTGTAATCCCCTATAAAATCAAAATCAAAGAACAGATCATGTATCTCCAATATTACAGGACTCATATTACCATTCCAAACGTCATAGTGAGGAAATATTAGACCAAAGCAAGCCCAAAAACTGAGCAAACTCAAACCCTGCAGTTGTGTGTGATGTAAAACTTTATCATCAGATCTCCAAATCCTCTCATCCCTGTTGACAGCAACAGAATTCTTTCTCTTGGCTGGTTCCATTCCGTTAGCAGCTCTCCTCGGCAGGCGTCCCACAGCCCTGGCATCTCTAACACTAGGTCTCCAATGCAACTCCAGCTTCACAGCTTCGTGCTCCACTGTCTGGGAGCCTTCAAAGGGCCTGGGTCACTTCTCCAGCTCTGCCCTTGGTAGCACTCTAGGCTCTGGTTGACTCCACTTCACTGCTACTGCTGTTCTTGGTGATCATCCTGTGGTACTGGACTCTCCAATTTGCTGGGGTCTTCAACTGCAACTAAGCTTCACCAAAGCCCCTCCTAGGCTCTCTTCATGGTACCAAGCCTCAACTTCTTTGCATGACCCCTTCAGTCCTGGGTCATCAACTGCAACGCCTTCCATGGCCTCTCACAGGGCCGAGCCTCAGCTGCTCTTTATGACTCTTTCATGCCTTCAAAACCAGCACCAGCTGGGTGACTCTTACACAGTGCCAAGTCCAGCTGCAGCATGAGGTACAACCTTGGCTGTCTCTGGAACATGGATTCTCTGTGCTCTCAGAATACACTTGTCAGGAGATTTCATCTCAGTGATGTTGGTCTCTTCTTAATCACCACCAATTTCTTAGCTCTAGCTAACCAGCATCAACTGTCCCATCAGTCCCTTCCATTCTTGACTCTAAAGCCAGAGCCATATGGCTGAAGCTGCCTGAGTTCTGCTGCTTGCTAGAACTGGAACATGGCCCCCTTGTTCTAGTATCACCAGCTTTTGATTGTCCAACTCCTTCACTAGATAAGCCTGACTGTCCTGGAGCTTGCTCTGAGATTGACTTTGAATCTAGAGCTCTGCATGGCTCTGTCTCCTGAATGTACCAGCACACAGGAACTTGCTCTTTTCCAGGCTGGCCTTGAACTGAGACCTGCTTGCCCCCTTTTCCTGGAATTAAAATCATGTACCACCATGCCTGGGACTAAACTTTTCATGGCCACTGTGCCTCAAGATCTGGATCAGAAGCCTGTGTCCTCCATTTCTGAATTGTATTCATCCCAAATTAAAAATCCAAATGACATAACTATTTTCTTGTTCAACTGCAAGAGCATAAACAGTAAGATCTTGCCCCGAAGTCACCACTCCCTAAATCGGTTTATCTCCTTGAACACAGGATTCAGTTCCATTCCACTTCCTGGTATCCTTTTATTACTACAATCATACATTTTGTATTTTTCCTTTCTAAGCTTGCTCCTTTTCATTATAACATTCTTCATGAGAGTGAACTTTAGTAACCACACAACCGAATTTATAGCAAGCTGTCAAAACAGCTTGATATAAAATATCACAAGAAAGGGCATTAAGACACATATTAAAATTCTCTTCCTCTGAAACTGCTAGAGCAAGCTTCCACAGTTCAAATCACCCTCAACACCAATGTCTTCCATATTTCTAGTAGGATGGTCCATTAAGCCCTACTTAAAGCTGTAGCTTTCCAAATCCAAAGTCCTCAGATCCATTCTTCCAAAAAAAGCACAGTCAGGCCTATCACAGCAATACCCAACTCCTGGTACCCACTTCTATCTTAGGATTTCTTGCTGTGAATAGACACTATGACTGCAACTTTTGTAAGGGACAGCATTTAATTGGGGCTGGCTTACAGGTTTAGAGGTCAGTTATTATCAAGGTGGGAGCATGGCAGTGTCTAGGCAGGCATGGCACTGGAGAAGTGGTGAGTTCTACATCTTGTTCCAAAGGCAGCTAGGAGGATCTCAAAAGCCCACCCCTATAGAGACACACTTCCTCCAGCAAGGCCATACCTCCTAATAGTGCCACTCCCATGGACCAAGCATATTTAAACCACCACACTAAATATTCTCTAGATAACCAGAGAAGGAACTATGTAATAACACTGACACAATGATAGTTAGTGCCCAGAGGTTCTCTCTAGCTCAGTAACTCCTCCTGCACAAGCTCTCTCTCTTTACACCAAAGTCTGCAAGCAGGTGCTTAGATGTCATCAATAAATATAACAATGCTTAATAAACGTAATGGCCATTTCAAAATCATAATCAGCTAACCACCTCTGCTAAATTAAAATTTTAATATTATATTTTATGATTTGTTCTCTAATCTTTAAAATCTATTTTAAAATTATGTGTATATGGGTTTGCACACACACACACACATATACATATGTGTATGGCTTGGGAGGTTGGAAGATGTCAGAGCTCCTGCAGCTGGAGTTATAGGAGGTTGTGAGTCACCTAAAATATGTACTACTATACCATTTTTCCAGCCCACTTTATAATTTTTTATTATTAAACTTAATCTTATTATTTTAGATTATACTTTATGTATACATTAAAAACTGGTAGGGGCATAGCAAAAACAGAGATGGTTCCTACCTAATAGTACTGAGTAACTATTCATTTGAATAATTAGTTTTTAGGGGGTCATTTCATTCTTTTAATAAAAAAAGTAATATTATTATGTGCATGCACATGTTCATGCAAAATGCACATGTGTGTGCATGTCACAGTATATGTATGTGGGCCAGGGGACAACTTTATGGAGTTGGTTCTCTTTTTCCACCTTTGTATGACTTCTGGAAATCAAGCTCAGGTTGTCAGGCTTGCAAAGGTGAACTATATTACCAGTTCATTTGTTCTTTGAACTATCTGGCAACAAGGTGAAAAAAATCCCTATGGCTCTCCAGTATGGCAGTTCATTTGTGCAGAATGTTCTATGTTAGGCAGAAATGCTTGTAGTCAGATGGCAGAGGAAGACAACCAACACTGATTAATATTTTTAATCATTGAACTGAATCAAGACCTTCAACTTTTTACCAGGATCCGCAGGCCCTTACCAAAAGCACGCTGGTCCTCAGGTGTGATTCTGGAGATCTGAAAAGAAATCGTCCACAGGTCTCCAGCAGAGTACATGCCATTTCAATATGATGATGAGAAAAGTCTGATAGAAGCATCTGAAATATAAGAACAATGAAAAGCTTCAAAGAAAACACATCATTTCTAAGAGAGAAAGAAAACAATATATGCATCTGTGTATAACAACTTGTAAGATGAAAAATAAAGTTGATTTAGAAAATTTTACTGCTAAACATCTTGCTCACCATCAAGTTTTTGCTAAACAAACAAACAAAAAAGCCAAACCTTGAATATATTTACAATTTTTGCTTTCAGAAAAGGGAACTGATATCAAAGCCCTTTTCATATTAATTAGATATTATGTATTTATTTTAACTATGTATGTAGTTTATGTATGTGTGTGCATATATGTGAATGGCTTACTATAAATGTAAATGAGCTCGACTCATCAATACAAAAAAAATATAGACTAGCTTATTATGGTCCCTACCTAATAGCAGCAACATCTAACTACGTGTTGTCTGTAAAAAACACATCTCACTAACAAAGATACAGAGTAAGCTAAAGGATGGAAACAAATGCATAAACCAAACAAAAGCTGAAAACAAGCTGGCAGAGCTACTCTTGTTTGTATCTCATTGTAATTTCCTTTCTGTTGCTATAATTAAACTGTCTGATCGCATTTGGGGGAGCAAAGAGTTTATTTTAGTTTTCAGATTATAATCCACTACTGAGGGAACTCAGAGAAGAAACTCAAGCAGGATCTTGAGGCACAAGCTATGAAAGGATACTGCTTGCTAGCTTGCCCATGGTCTCATGTTTTAACAAGCTTTCTTATACAGTCCAGGACTGCTTGCCCAAGCTACGGTGTTGTCCAGTGGGCTATGGCCTGCTATACCAATTATCAGTCAAGACAATCCCTTACAGACATGCCTGCAGACAAAGGTGATGTGGGCAATTCCTTAATAGAGACTTTCTTCTCCTGTGACTCTAGATTACATCAAGATAACAATTAAAGTAGTTTAAGATAAAGGAGATTTCAAACCAAGAGTCAAAAAGAGATAAAGAAGGCAACTACAAAATAACAAAGTGAACAATTCACAAAAAAGACAAAACAGGCTGTGAGATAGGGAGGCAGATAGCCCAGAACGTAAAGTTCAGAGTTCATTTCCCTAGCACCAATGTAAAAGCTGAGTGGACATGATGGCTCCCTGCATTCCAGTGCGCAAAAGACTGAGAGAATCAGTTCCCCAGGAAACCTGGCTAGCTAGAATAGCCAAATTAATGAGCGCTAGTTTCAAGTCAGAGACCCTGCCTCAACATACAAAGTGGAGAAAAACAGGGGAAGACAATTGGCATCAACCTTGACACCCACACCCACACCCACACCCACACACACCCACACACACACACACACACACACACACACACGTATGGACACACACAAATACACATGTAACAAACAACAAAAAGCAGAGCTAAAGAGATGGCTTAGCAGTTAAAAGCACTATCTGTTCTTGCAGAGTACAGACCTGAGTTTGATTTCCAACATCCACATAGTGGCTCACAGATGTAATATCCTATTCTAACCTCCATGGGGACCAGGCACACACATGATGAAGACATATATACAGGCAAAACATTCATACAATAAAAATGAATAAATAAAGGTATGAAAAAACAAAAAATATTTAACAATAGTGGATAAATATACACTGAATGTTGGGAGTTCCCAATTTCATAACACAAAAAGATGACATAGTTTCTAATATAATAGTGGGTGATTTCGAACTCTACTCCTAACTTTAGGTAAGTCAGGCAAACTAATATCAACAAGGATATTTAAGAGTTAAGTTAGAAGTCAGACAAAAAAACAAAAAACAAAAAAAGACAGAGTTAAACCATCTAAAACAGATGGCAATCTAAAGCCATAAAGTCTTAAAGAATATAAGCAATTTTTGTATCTTATCAGAACATAATGAAATATTATTAGACATCAAGTACACACATGCTTTTGCGGGGGGGGGGGGGTTTACACAGGGTTTCTCCATGTAGTCCTGACTGTCCTGGCGCTCCTGGAGTTCGCTATGCAGAACAGGCTGTCTTGAACTTGGAAAGATCCTCCTGTCTCTGCCTCTGCCTCTGCCTTCCAGGTAATGGGATTAATGACATGTTCTAAGGCCAGCCTAAACTATACACTCTTTTTTAAATGGTCAGTGTGTTACTGAAGAAATCAGGGAGGAAATGTCAATTCCTAAAATCAATTAAAAATGGAAGACAAACTTATTAGAACCTTTGGACTACAGCTATGGTAATTTTAAGAGGAAAGTTTACCAGTGAGTGCTTATAAATAAAAAGTCAGAGTTTTTAGAACTAGAGATGCCTCAGTACTCAAAGTGTTCCTGATCCTAATGGGGACCTGAGTTCAGTTCCCAGCACCATACTGGGTGGCTCACAACAAGCTGTAACTCCACTTTCAAGAATTCTAATGCCCTCTTCTAATCTCTGCAGGCACACACAGGTATCAAGCACACATGGGGCACACATGTATGTATTCATACACACACATTAATCTTTGTTAAAAAGTCAGAGATTTTTAAATAAATAATCTAATGATGTACCTCAAGGTATAAGAAAAATAAAAACAGCCGGGCGGTAGTGGCGCACGCCTGTAATCCCAGCACTCGGGAGGCAGAGCCAGGCGGATTTCTGAGTTCGAGACCAGCCTGGTCTACAGAGTGAGTTCCAGGACAGCCAAGACTACACAGAAAAACCAAACAACAACAACAACAACAAAGCAGCCCAGGACAGGATGGCTTCGTTGCTAAATTTTACCAAGTGTTTAAGAAGAGCCGATACTAATGCTCAGGGAACTACTTCATAAACAGAAGGACACCACCACACTCATGCTATAAAGCCAGTCTCATTTTGATACTAAAACTGGAAAAAGACACAACAAAAACCTGCATAGACCGATTTTCTTGATGAACACAGATATAAAAAATCTCAGCAAAACTGCAAATCAGACCAACAAGATGGCTCTGTATTTGGTAAATGCACTTGCTGAAAAAGAAATCACAGGGTAAAAAACCCATTCACAATAGCTTAACAACAACAACAATCTGGGGGCGGGAGGTAATCCAATGAAGTGAACAACTTTTACAACTAAACTCTGAAATGTCAAGATGACATTGGGAGACGGAGAAGAGCTCACACACTCACGGCCTGGCCCAGTTGTTACTGGGAAAGCTGTTGCATTATGAGGCGCTTTTAAGAACAGTTGGCCTTCGTGTGGCCTCCTAACAGCGGGAGGAGCAGGGGCTGTCTGTCCCGGAGTCTGCGGCCTGCCTTTGGCTCCCTTTCCCCTAGCTGGGCTGTCTTGTCTGGCCTCAACAGACGTGCTCAATCCTATTGCAACTTGCTATGCCAAGGCAGGTTGACATCCCTGTGTAGCCTGTCCTTTTCCTAGGAGAAAGGGAGGAGGGGTGGCTGCAGGGAGGGGGTAAGAGGGAGACTCTGGGAGAAAAGAGGGGAAACTGTGATCTGGATGTAGAGTGGGTGTGTGGGTGCATGAGTGAGTGAAGAGTACTTGTTGCTCTTCTAGAGGACCCAGGTTCAGTTTCCAAAACCCACACAGTGGTTCACAACTCTCTCTCTCTCTAGTTCCCGGGTATTTGACCCTTTTCTGACCCCTAAGGAACCAGGCACACAAGCAGTACACAGACATACATGCATGCAAAACATTCATATATAATATAAAATGAATAAATTAAAAGTGATTATATAATCGAAAGCAATTTAAGGATAACATTCAATTGACAACAAAATCCCAATGATGTTCTTCATGTGATTAAAAAAAATCTTAAAATCATATGGAAGCACAAAACACCGTGAACAATCAGAGCAATTATAAGCAGAAAGAACACTAGGCACCATAATCTCTAAACTCAAACTATGCTACAGAAACAGTAAGAAACACCATGGTATCAACATCAAAAGAAGCACACAGGCTAAAGGATTAGAACAGAGTATCTAAAAGAAACACCTCCTACCCCACATATGCTCAACTAATCTTTAAGTGTCAAAAACATAAGTTAGGAAAAAAAAAAAAAAAAATCCGGGGCTGGAGGGATGGCTCAGTGGTTAAGAGCACCGACTGCTCTTCCAGAGGTCCTGAGTTCAATACCCAGCAACCACATGTTGGCTCACAACCATCTGTAATGGGATCCGATGCCCTCTTCTGGTGTGTCTGAAGGCAGCTACAGTGTACCCACATACATTAAAAAAAAAAAAAAAACTTTAAAAAACAAAACAAAACAAAGTCAACCTACAGATCTGAAGAATTTGTTGAAAATGATAGAAAACAAATATACAAATACAAAAACCCAAAATGGTATGAAATCCGGCCTTAGTGGCACATGCCCTGTTATCTTAGTACCTAAGCACGAATATAGTAGGCTTGAGAGACTCAAAAAAAATTAATAAAGTTATGACAAAAATCTCTGCAGATTAATCTATCCATTGACTGATGATGATCTTCTTAAAACGAATCTTAGAAACAGAATTCTATGCCAGGAAAAATGTATGTTTCCTACATAGATTTGTATAATTTAAAATGACACAAAAATTAGCTAATTAAAAAAAATTGGTGATTTATTTATCCTACATATATTGGTCTTTTGCCTGTGTGAGGGCATCAGATCCCCTGGAACTGGAGTTAGAGACGGTTGTGAATTGTCGTGTGGGTGTTGGGAACTGAACCCAGATTCTTTAGAAGGCTCAACTTACCTGTTGAGCCATCTTTACAGCCCTCACATTAATATATTTAAACAGTCTGTGACATGACTCCCAGTCACTCCTTGACAGCTATCTGAGGCTTCCCTGAGACATCTTCTGCTGATGAGCACGCTTCCAACACTTCCTGAGAAAGCTTAGAAGGCTTATTGATCTGAACATTTACAGTGACTATTAGTTTTTTTAAACTATAAATACAATTTCGGTGGAAAAATTATTTTAGGGGAAAAAGAATTTTAGAAAAAGAATGGTCATTTAAAATGCATATTTATTAATTCTGTTCTAACTTTATCACATAAAATTAATGTTACTATTTGATTTCTAATTTAGTTTCATTATGGACAGAACATAATGTGTTGTGTTTTAGTAACCAATCCACGAGCATCTCCAGAGAGTTAATCATATGAAGGTTGGCACACTGCTCATCCAACCCCGACAGTCCTCACCGCCGCTGCCTGCTCACTATTGTGACCGTCTCTCTATAGATTTTTAGGCCTGTCAGATACAGAATACTTTCTTGTTCATATGCTCTCTGCCTCACAGAGTTTGAAGACAGTTTGATGAAACTAGTTTTCGTGACCAGTATTTATACAAATGCATTTTCTGTCTTTTTATTTTAGCCTTTTTTGTCTGCATCTCTAAAAACACAAAATTAATTAACCAAATATTGTGCTTATATGGCTTTTTCTTCATATATTTTGTTCCATTATTTAATTACTAATATCCCTGCATTTTTATCTCCCACTTTACCATTTATTTTCTATTTTGCTAATGTATTTAATAATATTCCTTTCAGCTGGACGGTGGTGGCGCACGCCTGTAATCCCAGCACTCTGGGAGGCAGAGGCAGGTGGATTTTTGAGTTTGAGGCCAGCCTGGTCTACAGAGTGAGTTCCAGGACAGCCAGAGCTATACAGAAAAACCCTGTCTCGAAAAAACCAAATAAAAAAAAAAAAAAAAAAAACCCCCCAAAAAAAATATTCCTTTCTACAAACTAACTTTGATTTAAATTAATCAAATATTTAATTATTTCATTTTATCTAAAACTTAAAATTTCTCTATTAAGAATAATGCAGCAATTACCTTTAAACAATGCAGTGTATCATTTTTGGTGAACATCTTAAACTTGGTTAGTTCTCCAATAAAACGGACAGTTTTATTCTTTGTTTCAATGTTGATCTGGTCCTTTTTTCGAACCTGTAAATTAAAAGACATTGCTTAGGTAATTAACACTTTGAAAACCTGTAATAAGAACTACTTTAATATGTTTTAATTCACTTCAAATATTTCAAATAAAGTGGGTAAGATTTTTTTTGTCTTCGAATTATTTTAAGGAAAAATTTGCCCATGATGTCCACACTAGTTCTAGGAAGTGCTCTGCAAAACTGCTTCATGACCAAGTCATTTGGGAAATAAAAACATTTTTGTCAAACTTGAATAAGCTCTCAAAATAACCTGTTTAATTTAAATCAATCTTTCTCAAATTTATTTAGTAATCTATGCCTTTTTAACATAATATTAACCACTATCAACAGAAGATCAGATTAGTATTTTAAGAACACACTTTAGGAAATGCTGCTTTAAAAAATATAAATGCTAAAAGTTCATTTAAGTGAAAAATATTTTCAGGTGTTGCTCTATATTATCAATTGTATTACGTATTTAGTAGAATTCACTACAATGAAACATGCAATATATTCATTGTTTTTAGTATCAGAAATGATCTTATGTCAAAGTTCAAATCTTTTGCAAGTTTTAAGTCCTATTTAAGTTCTACATTGATGTATATATTTAAAAAAATCAAATACAGTAAAATTCCATTAAAAGTTTAACAGCTTAATACAGACACACCGAGATAAGTATAATTAGATTCAACTGTAGGATTACAGTTTCATAGGAAATACATATTATAGTCTAGAAATCTATTGTATAAACAATGATCATAAGATGGTAGCATCTCCAATTAATTCATTGTTCTTTTCAGAATATCACCTACTTATCACATACCATTCAGGAAAAGAAATGACAGTAGTTACTCTTCTAGTGTAGGGGGGTGGAGGGGGAGAGAGAGGGAGAGAGAGGGAGAGAGGGAGCAAATTCCCAAAGTGTCAAATGGCTATGGTGAATGCCAAGATTCACATTGCCCAACTATTAACCAAAATTTGCTTCCATAATATGATGGAATTCCAAGTTTATAAAAAAAAGTCTAATCTCATGAGAAGCCATATACTTCATGATCATTATTTTACTGAACCAGACAGCTAAGAACTCAATGTAATCTGTTGACTTTCAAGCTTCTACTTTATATAGCAAACAGAGCAGGTATTTTGACTTTTTAGAATTTTAGTGGTTTTTGTTTGTCTGGTGATTGAGGAAGGGTCTTACAATGTAGCCCTGGCTGACCTGAAGCTTCCTTCATAGACCAGGGAGCTTTAAACTTTCATCAATCCTTCTGTCTCTGCCTCCCTGCATGGGAGGAGTCCAGGTGTGTGACACCACACATTTAGTGATGACTTTAAATATGCTTATTAAGACCCCAGAGCAAACTAGGGGGTCATTATTACTAAATCTAACCTTAAGTATAAACAAAAGTATATTAAGCAAACACGAAATCACAAATATACTAGAAAACATTACTCATATTATTTACAGATAGATAAATAATCTCTTTGTGACTGGAGACAAACAGAAATTACAGTCAGAGCAGAACAAGTACATGTTCTATCTCTGTGCTCCCACCAGGCCCTCCCAGCTGCTTTGAAATTTGTTACCTACTATAGTTAACTTACGATACTATGGGACATCAAGGGTTATTCTTGTCACCCAACTGCACTCCACATACCTTTTAGATACTCTCTTTGGATTTCTCCCCACCTTCACCCTTCCCAGGCTGGTAATCACTTTTTTTTTTTTTTTTTTGATTTGGTTTTTTTGAGACAAGGTTTCTCTGTATAGCCCTGGCTGTCCTGGAACTCACTTGTAGACCAGGCTGGCCTTGAACTCAGAAATCCACCTGCCTCTGCCTCCCAGAGTGCTGGAATTATAGGCATGCACCACCACCGCCCAGCTGGTAATCACTTTTTCAAAAAAGATTTATTTTTATTTTATGTGTATGTACAAGTATCTGCAAGTATATGTATGTATGTATGTATGTATGTACACATGTACGTACGTACGTACAAAACATACTTACGTATGTATGTATGTATGTATGTGTGCTTAGGAAGGCCAGAAAAGCACGTTGGACCCTTGGAACTGGAGTTACAGATGGTTACAAGTTGCCATGTGGGTGCTGGCAACTACACTCAGGACCTTAGCAAGAGCCAGTACTCTTAACCACAGAGCCATCTCTCCATCCCTAGTATTACTATTTACTATTTTACTCCCCATTTTTATGAGATCTACTTTTTCTACTTTTTCTTCCCTTCAAAACTAAGAGACTTCTAAAATGAAGACCTTTTATCTCCATTTGTGATGTTCAGAAGAGAAGCTGAAAACATTATAAAAGACTGTAACTGGAGAAGAGAACCCCACTAAGTTATACTAATTCCTTGCTTGGTATTTTTCACTATCATTTCTTCAAAACTTATAGTCAGAGACATATCAAACAACGTATGCAAAACAACTCTTGATCTCAGCCAAAAGGCTGAAAAGTAATACTTCTGCAAAACTAAATACAGATCAACAAAATTCACTTTTTAGTGATTACTATTGTAAGATTTTACTTACATTACCAATTATCCTTAACAAAAAAATGCTGCTTCCAATTCAATATTTAAAGTTAGACAAAACTAAATTAATTAGTTAGTGTGTATCACCAAATGATCTCTTCAGATATGTCAACACATAAATCTTTACAACAATCTCATGACCATCATTTACTACTCCCCTATAAGAAACTGTCTGCCCTTCTAGAAGAGCTAACAGATACTTGTCCAAAATGATACTTTTCTCTCTGCAATTTGTTCTTTTGACTTTACATTAATTGTATCCAATGAATAATTCAACACACTTTTCTACATATCTATTTTATGCTAACCTTGTAATCTGTTCTGAGTCTATAAAGAATATGCTTTAATGTACGCATATCTGTATTCCCTTATCTGGTAGAATTCTGGTCTCAGAAGAAGGTGGCCCATCCACCTACTGGACAGGGAGTGGGGGATGAGGATAAATCTGAACCCTTTCCTGGCACACTTTGCCTCAAAGTTTTCATTTAACTTTGTATGTTCTGTGTTGTACATAAAATGCTATAATTGCAAATGTAAGTTGAAAATCACATACACACAATAAAACAGACATGCTGCATAAACACACTTGTATTCCTTTTATTTTGACAAGTTGCTTCAGTTTGGCTTTGAATGTTTCTAGAAGCTTATGTGGTGAACACTGAACAGCTCTGGGGAGAGCCCTAGGCAGGAGTGGTCACTGTGGTCAACTTCTCAGGTTCTAACTGGCCTGCCCTCTTCTTCACTTTCAACTCCCATCCATTAGGGCATAAGAAGCCTCTACCACGTCTTCAGCTGTCATGATGCTTTCCCCAAACATGGAGCCTACCAATCATTGGCTGAACTCTCCGAAACAACAAACAAAATATATCCTTCATCTCTTGTTTATGTGAGGTATTTTGGTCAATTACAAAAAGCTAATACCCCAACATAAAGAATTTCAATTTAAAAAGTGTGGAGAGACCATTTTTTGGAATCTCAGTGAAGATTATTTACTTAAAAGCTGCCCTCTCCATTAAGGAAGCAGACTCTGAGGTACTTTGGAGGACAAAAAATACTAGAAACAAAAATACTCCTCATAGTTGTACTATATAAAGACAAAATTTTATGAAAAATTATTTTTGGTGACTATACCACTTTGGCGCCATGATTATTAGACCCCCTTTTAAAAAAAACAAAACAACAGACCTATTGTTGGGCTTTGGGATAATCAGTTTTCCCTAGTACAGTTCATAATGTAAACAAAACTTTAAAAAAAATTTTCTCAGCTGTTCCATGTATGAATGTCTCTAACGATCTAGAAACATATTGCCAAAGTGTTTATCTAAATTCTTACCTGATTGAAGTATATAAGAATGTTGATTTCTCACTTCTATTAGCTTTATTGATCTGTCAAATTAGCAAATCCATTGTTTAACTAGAATTTCTTTGACTACAAATAGTTTTATCAGCTTTACTTCTCAGCTGAGATTCTTAAGGGGGCAAATATGATCATACTGTGGCAATATATTGGACCTAGATAGAAGACAGAGACAGGGAAACCTGGTTAAAGAGCTATTGTCATACTCGAGCTGTGGACTATGAAAGACAGTGGCAGCAGGCATGGTGCAGTGGCTAGAACCGAGTGCTTCAGAATGCTGTGACAGGAAGAGCTGGAGAACTTTACAGACTGAGTGAGGGGACTGTGACAGCGGAACAGAAATATACTGAATTATGAGAAAAATACAGAAGCACAGTCAATGAAGTAAAATATAAGGATGTTTTTAGAAGAAAATATTGAGTCTGTTTGGTAGAAACAATTGGTTTCTAAAAGGACAAGAAAACTATTATGCACTGGAGAGGCTCTAACACAGCACAAACATTTGGTGACTTAGTGTTTCTGGGAAAACAGGCATCATTTGAAGCCATTATCACTATGTTCCCACTGCGAATCAGGGCTGAGGGAGGGAGGGGTGGCAGAACACACCTGGACCCCAGCCCGTGGAAGTGGAACACAGAGGCCCATTCACAGCCTCTGGTCTGAACTACATGAGTCCTGTCTTGAACAAACAAAAAGGCAGGGCCAAAGACTAAGGATACAAACCTAACTTAAAGACAAGATTAAAGATAATAAATATAAGTAAAATTCAGGAAAACTGGTAGGATAAAGGGAAGAAGAATTCTAATGATATTCAGGTAAGGTACTGTACCGTACCTGGATTATCTCATTTAATTCTAAGGACAAAGACTGCTTAAAAGAGCAAAATTATTCTCCTCAAATAGACCTTTTGGCACCTGAGTAAGTCCAAGTCACAATGTTAACATGGTGGAGCCAGCATGATGTCTTCTGAAAAAAATCAGCAGAATCCAGTGGTTTAGAATCAACTAATGAGTACTCATGACAATTTAGTGGTCTCTATCAAGGGTGTTGCTGTGAAGATTTTAAGGAAAAAAATTATATCCTTAAAAAAAAAAATCCAATAAAAAGGAAAAAAAATAGGATATTATAACACATGCCTGTAATCCCAGTGCAAGGACTTCCTCTAAATTCAAGGTCATCTCCACTATATAGTAAACCGGAGGCTAGCCTGGGATACATGAGTCCCTGTCTCAAAACAAGGAAAGGAAAGATGGGTGTGGTAGGGTGTACTGTCTTAACCAGACAGACATATGTGGGTTTTGTAGCTGCTGCTTTGTTTTCATTTGATATAGTTGTACATTAAACACAGTTAAAGCCTAACAGAAATAACTTAGGAAAGAAGGTTTGCAGAATTAAGTTGGGAGAGATTCTGAGAGAGATGGGAAAAAAAATTACCTCAACTAACTATTCTGAGAACAGAGGGCTCCAAAGATTGCAGCAGTATATAAACTATGCCAATCCCTTCAACTCCCACTTCGATTTGCAGGATAAGAGAGGTATACATGCATAGAACGCTCTTAATTTTTAAGTTTTTCACCAAATGTACTAATCATACTTAGTCCAACAATCTGTGTTTTGCTTAATTTAGAGTTTGGTTAGGAAAGCAATGCATGCACTTGATATGGCACTTTCATAGTGCTCACTGGTATAACTTCCTCATTGGTACAAGGGATCCGTTACACAGCCGAGAATGTGACTTCTGCCGTACCTATTCCTGAAGCAGCAGCATTTATCAAAGTGTGTTCTTACAGGGTCTATACTCATCCTCCTCTAGGGCATTCAGAGCACAATCACTCTCAGGAAGTTTTGTCAAGTTTTATAATAAACCAAACTGTTAAGCTTTCATAAGCTAAACACAGAAAGCTTACCGGGCTCACTACTGCCTATGAAAACCTAAAACACACTTAAGCAAACATAGCCCAGGAAAATCTCAATCACAAAGATAGTAAAAAAAAAAAAAAAAAAAAAACACTTATTACAAGAAGTAATTAGAGATCATTCTGCCCCTCATGAGCTCGTCTTGCTCTGAATTCAAAGCACTCATTCCACAATAAGTCTACAATCATACAAGTATACAATCATAACTTATTTTCCGCTTGCTTTTCATTTGTGTCTTGGGTTTGAGCTATCCTGTGAGGCTCCTGACCTCAGGAGGTATCTGCTCTCTCTGCTGCTCAGCAATCCTGCTGGCTTGTCCAGTTGAGTTCACCAGTGTTCACTGAACACAGCAAGCAATAGCTTTATTAGCATTCCAAACAACTTACTCTAAAGTTTTGTAAACAGAACTTCAAGATGTTCCAAAGGCTATCAATGTCCACTATCACTCACTAGCAGTGACATGTCACCTACTACCATGTATTTGAGGGTCTGTAACCTTACTTCCATAAGGTGACTGGCTAAGACAGCATAGTCCAGTTGTAAAACTGGAAAGGAAGGGAAGCTACCTGGAAAAAGAGATGGTATTTACCAGCATGCTCTTTAAAGAACTTAACACCATCCAAGATAAAAATTCTTAAGGCAATTATCAATAAAACACAGGCAAAAGCAGAATCACTGATGCCTGGGAATTTCAGAAAGCTGTTCCACTTCCCACGTTTGGGACTCGTCTAAGGGCACTTACTGGGCAGCACCCCCAGCTGTCTTCCAGGCTAATTCTCTTTCTTTTGGGATCAACAATAAGGCTCCTGTCTTCACCTTAAGAAGGGTCGTCAATTTATAACAAGAAAAAGTACAATACCTATCTCAGGTTAATTTATAACAAAAAAAGTACAATACCTATCTCAGGAGGACAAGGCAGGAATGGTAACCCCCCTCCAGCGGGGGCCACATTATCAGCTATAAGCTTTGCTAAGTACACCTGCACTTTAAAAATTTCAAATTTCATAAATTCTCAGTTGTTGTGTCACTATCAATTTCAAAGTATGCTTATCAACAACATTATGCTCAAAGATTCCTCACTCAACTTATATATATATCAACTCAACATATAATTATTACAAAATAAATGCTTAAATACATACATGAAATCTGAAATCCCCCCTCAGCATGGAACAAAGATCCTCTGCTACATCAGACATGCAGGGATGCAATGTAGCAACCAATCTTGCATAAAATGGTAGCAAATCCAACCTGCAAAAGTTATATGTAATATGTATAAAAACAAAGACATACCAGAAATAATTCATTTTAAAACTTAAACTTTCTCAGATTTACTCACACAGTAAATAATTTCTTAAAAACTAATTGTCATTCAGATATGCCAAATTTATTGCCATTATGAAGTTTCTAAAAATTCAGTAAGTCTTGTAAAAGTGAATTAATAACCTGGCATTTTCTAGTCTGTATTTCAACTAGGTGTATAATTTTGTTATATGAAATACTATGTGAAGAAAATGCATTCTGACATGACTTAAAGTTTTAATTATATAATTGCTCAGTAACAGAATTTTACAAACCTAAAACCAACTTAAATACTGCAAATTAGAAATCTTTTATACTGCTTCCTTTATTTATCCATGGGTAAGGCATTTGTAAATCTCAGTATCTGAAGGAAGAAAGTAACAAGAACTAAAGGGGTGCATATGAGAGTAACAGAATATCAAAAAGTCTGGGCAAACTGCTCATCACAAGTCCATCCAGACCCCCATTCCCGATGTCACTGTAGCCAGTGGCAGTGTGTTCCACTCATGCTGCCACCCCCTCCACTGACAGAGCACTCTTTCCCATCAGTGTGGATGTAGTTCCAGAATCCCGCTCACTTAATCCAACTCCAGGCAGCCACTGCTGATTGGAATCAACACAAACTACTACTTATTTCCATTCCTATCACAGCTCTTTTTTCTCTCTCTCCTCTCTCTCTCCTCCCTCTCCCCTCCCACCCCCCCCCCTCTCTCTCTCTTCCCCCGAGACAGGGTTTCTCTAGGCTGTCCTGGAACTCACTCTGTAGACCAGGCTGGCCTCAAACTCAGAAATCCGTCTGCCTCTGCCTCTCGAATGCTGGGATTGCAGGCGTGCGCCACCATTCCCGGCCACACCTCTGATCTTACACACCTCGATCATTCATCCGTTCCACACACAGGCTGGAGCTGAGAGGCAGTAAGAAGAAACAAAAGCAGCAACACCGACAACAGCAGGAGCAGCAAGCAGTACAGACACGGGAAGCGAACACTACAAACACCAGTACAAGCCATGATAGTGGGATGCCTTAGAATAACCTACAGTTCCTAACTATCCCCACAGACAGCCCTGGACTGTCTAGGACTAGGGTAGGTCATTGTCACTAAAGGACTACCTGTCATCACAGGCTGTAAGTTAGATTTGGAATCAGAATTACTGATCCTTAGACAAAGGGGGTAAAGGAAGGCTGGAGGTATGAGGTTATGTGAAGGAAAAGTAAATTTAAGGCTAAAATCTTAAAAACGGTTTTCTTTAACCCCCTATAATTTCTTTCAAAACATTTAAGTTTTAACATTTTGTTTTTAAACAATACCTTTTTGTGCGTGATGAAGTACCCTTAACATCAGAATGTCTGCCAAAAGGGAAGAGGGCTGTCTGTTCTGAAGGCGGGAAAATGAGTTATAATCAAAAATACTATATCCTAATCAAAACTTGAAGGCCAGAGAGATAGCTCAGTGAGTTGAGGTGGTTGCTGTCAAACCAGGGACCCAAATTCAACCCACAGGACCCTCACAGTGGAAGGGAAGAACCACTCCCCCCAAAGTGTTCTCTGACATTCACACACACTGTGGCACATTTAAATAAGGGTAATTTAAATTAAAAAAAAAAAAACTTAAAAATTAAAAGTAGCCGGGCGGTGGTGGCACATGCCTTTAGTCCCAGCACTTGGGAGGCAGAGGCAGGCGGATTTCTGAGTTTAAGGCCAGCCTGGTCTACAGAGTGAGTTCCAGGACAGCCAGGGCTATACAGAGAAACACTGACTCGAAAAAGCAAACAAACAATAAATAAAATAAAAGTAACATCTAGGTAGAGCTAGACCTAATCTTAATATACATACACATATATTATTCAACTTGTTAATAATAATAACCTCTCTATGAGATGGCTACTATAGTCACCATGTCATAAATAACAAGACAATAACAGGATTGTAGTAGCTATCTACTCATATTTAAATAACTTTTAAAAATCATTTTTTAAAAGATTTAAAAGTGTTTTGAACATAAACATTTGTCAAACTTTAGATACATATTTAAAATATTTTAAAGGTTTATCTGTTGGAAGTTAAGCATACAAAATGGACATGATGTGAGTCATATCATTCCTTGATAAACTTACAATACTAAGGTATTCCTTAAGATTCCCTGGGTGTTGCTACTGGTGTTTTTTTGAAAAAAAAAAAAAAAATTCCTGGAGGACAGAGATGGCTCTGTGGTTACTGTGGAGTGCTTACTGTTCTGTCAAAGGATCCACGTTTGGTTCCCAACACCCACACACACCTGTAACTCCAGTTCCAAAGGATTTAATTCCCCTCTGACTTTCAATGGCTCATGTACACCAGCAGCAAACACGCACGCACGCATGCACATACACACACGTTTGTATGTCAGATACTTAACTTTCAACAGAGAAACCTTTAAAATATACTCAAGTGTCTCTCTCTAGCTATCTGTCTGAAACAAATACATACTTTTATTAAAAAAAAAATTAAAAAAAAAAGAACTGGGCTGAAGATGGCTCAGCAGTTAAAAGCTGCTCTTCCAGAGGTCCTGAGTTCAACTCCCAGCAACCAAATGGTGGTTGACAACTATCTGTAATGGGATCTGACGCCCTCTTCTGGTGTGTCTGAAGAGAGCAATGGTGTATTCATATACATTAAAACAAAAAACAACAAAAACAAAAAACCCGAAACAAATGAACTCTTTTCTTATATTAACTAACCTGCATATTACAAATTCTCTGTAAAATACTAGGTTCTTTGTTTTCCACCCACACTCATTTTAACACATGGTCTTTTCTATTGATAATCAATTGTGGGGGGGGGGCGGCTGGAAGAGCACCAGCTGCTCTTGCAGAGGGCCAGGCTTTGGCTCACACGATCTGGTTCTAGGGAACCCAACATGCACTTCTGACTTCTGAAGGCCCCAGACACACATGGGGCAAAATATACATGGTAGGCAAAAAATTACTCATAAATCTAAAACAAACAAACAAACAAACGAACTGATTCAAATATGAGAATTTAAACTAATCATCCATTCTCCTGACTCAAGAACTGAGGCCACAGAACAGAGCAGTAAGCTAGAAGGCCTGGCTAAGGCGCTGTAGACAGTGCTTCTGGGATGAGGTCAGGGCCAATCCGACAACTCTGTTCTCCCCCTCCCCATCTCTCCCCAGGAAAATGTTAAGCATGAAGATAGTTTGCCAACATTCAAAGGCAGTTCTTGGAACAAAGTCAGTACTCTATTTATATATGTTATATAAACATATCTCATTCAAGTATGCAGTTAACATGTACTCTAAGGTGCATATTATCCTATCATATTAAAGAAGTACCATCCCCCTCCTTTTTTTTTTTTTTAAATAAGATTCAAACTCAGGGCCTCAACCGTATACACCAATAGCTTTTTTACCATCTTTCGAGCCTTCCAGTGGCTCTTAAAATTTTAAACATATCAACTATGAGATTATATATATATATATATATATACATATATACATTATACATGTACAAACATATATACTTATATATATGCACATATGTAAAAAGCATTAAAGCCTTAAATATATATACATAAATATATACATATATGTATATGTAACATTTGTGTATATATATGTGTATGTATATATTTTAAAGGCTTTAATGTTTCTTTTTTTTTTTTTTTTTTTTTTGGTTTTTCGAGACAGGGTTTCTCTGAGTAGCCCTGGCTGTCCTGGAACTCACTCTGTAGACCAGGCTGGCCTCGAACTCAGAAATCCGCCTGCCTCTGCCTCTAATGTTTCTTTTACTACATATCTGCCTGGACTTTTCTAAGACTCAGTCTTGAATTTATCTCATATTAAAGGTAGATCTTCTTGCCTCAAAAGACCTGTATTAAAGATGGATCATCCCACCTCACAGCTGCAGAATCGTATGATTTAATTAAGAAAACAATCCCCATAGGAGTGAGCCGCCTTCGGTCTTCTCAACTCCAGCTGCAGTCAAGCTGACCACCCAGCACAGCCATCCCAGGGCACATGCATGGTCTTCCTTCCCTGACCCAAACAAAAGGGAGGCGTTCACGTCCATCTTAAAGTGAGCAGTAATCCACAAGTAGGTGCTTTTGGCTGTGTTGCAGATCTTTAAAACAGCTTAAGGACTCAAGAACAGTTGTCTTTCCTAGTTTCAGGTCTAGTAATCTTACATTTTGTTTCATGTAGCAGTGAACTGCTCCATTTCCTCAGAGCACTCTACTCCCATAAATAGACAGCTCACACTGAATTTTACCCTGCTGTATCTTTACTTCTGTGTCCATTTGTTGCTTCACAAAATAAAATTCCTTACACTGACAATAGAACAGTAAGTAAACTAGCTCTAGCTCACTGCCAGTGGTGGCTCTTTGAGTTGTACATTATATTAGTAAAATGCTATGTGCTGTTTAAGCTTACTGAAAGCAGACTCATCCCAGACTCAAGCAGGTTTACTTCAAGTGTCCTCCGAGACTCTGTCCTGAGGCAGGCTGCCCCTCTTGGCTCTACAATGGGGAGAGGAAATATAGCAGGCAGGGATGGGCATGTGCCTTGAGAACAGCTAGAACAAGTATCAATTCCAATTGATGTTACTATTATTTATCTCACATTATTAATGCCTGCAGTATGCCAGGAGCAGTGGTGGTGCAGGCCTTTAATGGAAGCGCTTAGGAGGTAGAGTCGGCTAGATCTTGGACACTTGGGAGGCAGCAGATCTCTGAGTATACACAGCAAGACCACCATCTCAAAATAAGACAAAACTAAACCAACCAAACTGTAGTGGAAACAAGCAGTGTATGTTCAGCAATGGGAAATTTATCTATGAAGAGAAATATAATCTGAAACTCCCGCTCACTGCCTGTTTCTCTGGCCCATTTTGTGACTGGTTGTTGTTGTTGTTGTTGTTCCTCCTCCTCCTCCTCCTCTTTTTTTTTTTTTTTTTTTTTTTTTGAGACAGGGTTTCTCTGTGTAGCCCTGGCTGTCCTGGAACTCACTCTGTATACCAGGTGGTCCTCGAACTCAGAAATCCACCTGCCTCTGCCTCCCAGAGTGCAGGGATTACAGGCGTGCGCCACCACAGCCCAGCTTTGTGGCTGTTTCTAAGTGTCCAGTTTGGTGACCGTACCTGTTGCTAACTGTTCTTTACCTTAGAAGCCTTACCTAAGGGGACACTCTGCTCCATCTGGGACCTGTGATCGGGGCTTCTGTGGGAGCCCTGCTGGATGGCTGTCAGCCCGATATGATGACACCGACTTGGCTCTTCCCAGTGAGGCTGCTGCGGCTGTCTCAGCCTGGTCTGATGACATGTGCTATTATTATCTGCTGTTTCTATAAATCTACTACTTGCTAGTTAATGTTTTATTTTTGTTTAATAAACTCATTCATTTAAAACAGAGAGCATGGCTAAGGCCGGGCAGTGGTGGCGCATGCCTGTAATCCCAGCACTCTGGGAGGCAGAGGCAGGCGGATTTCTGAGTTCGAGGCCAGCCTGGTCTACAGAGTGAGTTCCAGGACAGCCAGGACTATACAGAGAAACCCTGTCTCGAAAAAACCAAAATCCAAAAACCGAAAAACAAACAAACAAACAACAAAACCAGAGAGCATGGCTATCATAAACCACTCTCTGGACATTACAGAACACTTTAGACTGCTCTGTCCTTCCACCCTTCCTAAGAACACACAAGTCTAAGTGAGCTAACCTGCAAACGTAGACAGATCAACCATTTTAAAGTTATTAAAATAGAAAATGAGGTATTTCAGTCAATTTACAGAGCATGTTTCCCCTTTCCCCCTTTATCCCCCTCTCTTTCCTCTCTCTCCTCTCCATCCCTCCTTCTTCTATGCCAGGGGTTTGAACCTGGGACCTCATCCATACTAGGCAAATAACCTGCTCTCGTTTTGCTTTTTGAGACAAGCTCTTACTAAGCTGCTAAGACTGTCCGAACTCTCCCAAGGAGCCCCTGAACCTGAGAGGTTTTTGATTCACTCATCTCTAGAATAGGTGGGATTATATAGCCCTAATGCCACTAGGCCTGGCAAAGAGTAAACTTCTGCATAATATAGTGCAAAAAAAAAATCTACTCAGTTTTCTGAAAAATAAATGAGAAATAACTTTAGATCCTTCTCAAAAACCCTTTTTTTCAAAGCTGAATTCTAAATATTTTGATAGTGATAATTATTTATTAACCAACAGTAAATAGTGAACGTAAAAACAATTCTCCTAAAACAAAAATAAACAAACAAACAAAAAAAACCAACTCAGCTGTACTTCTAAGAATCCCACTCTTACATACACCACTTGCAGTTAATGATCAGATTCAGTCACTAAGCTCAAGAAACACAAAGACCAAGAACCCACATGTGCTTGCTCCTGAGGAGAAAGCCTTCCTGCATTTTAACCTAGTGCCCCCCACCCCCAAGGCAGAGCCCTTCTGTAGAGCTGGCCATAAACATGCTAACTCTGTAGGCAGAGCTAAGTTAAACTCACAAACTTGCTTCAACCTACCTTTTTTATCTTAAAAAAAAAAAAATGAAAAACTATTTTACTGTTGAAAACTATTAATTTTATCTCTTCTCAAAACTGCTTTGGAAAACATTGAATATGAAAGAACACTGTTATAGCTGCATTGGAAAGGTGGAGGAGCTCCGAGTTGCAGAGAATTTACTCAGCATGCGTAGGGCCCCAGATCTGATTCTCGGCACTGCAGAATAGCAGCAATGTTACCACAGAAAACATTACGGCAGGGCAACAGGAAGGCCTAGTGGGAGGCTGACAACTCCAGTCTGATCCCAGAGGGTAGAAGGAGGGACAATTCTCACAAGCTGTCACACTGTACCTGTGCATGGCCGACCTGAGCTGTACATAAATACACACACACACACACACACACACACACACAGTATACGCTCAAAATTAGAAAATAATACTCAAGTAGAATATGATTCCAAAATGACAAAATATAATAAAGACTGGGGTCATTTTGTCTGGAAACCACAACCAAGTCACTTGGTCATTTTCTTTCTATAGTGCTGACATTCTAAACAAAACAGCGCCACCATGTGGTACAGTTTACTAATAGAGGTAAAGGAGGAAGCAAAACGAAAACAGAAACCAGTCTGATTCTTTCCATTTTAAATTTAGTAAGGATGGAAACCCGATTTGAAAGTCTCATCAAAATATCAAAAGCCAGACGGGCCTTTAGCCCATACACTCAGAGGCAGAGGTAGGTGGACCTGGTCTCCATAGTGAGTTCCAGGACAGCCAAGATTACAGAAAGACGCTGCATGGAACCGCGCCAAGTGTAATGCATGCGAAGAGAGCTGTGTTTACATCACTCTACGGAGATCCTGAACATTTACCTCCCAACACTTGGCTAACTCGATGTGTATTCAAAGGCAATAAAAGAATGCACATGACAGCAGTGATTAAAATAAGGAAAGAGATTTTTAACGTACTTTCCCTGATTCTCACTTTAAACTCAAAATCTAGCTTAGGTAAATGACCTTCAAGATGATGTAATGCTACATAATTTGATCAGGGTGGCAGACACATGTACATATTTAAAGGTTATTCATGTAAAAATTTCTATTATCTCTTGAATGTAGTATGTGGCTATTACAAATACTCCAACAACAACAACAACAACAACAACAATACTCCATATTTGCAAATTTGCAAATTTTTACAGAAAGGACTCAAGTGCAGGTCCCTGCTAAGAAATGGGTGAATCTTGAAAACATGCTACAGGCAAGAAGTCAGGTTTAAGGGGTCATGTATTGTGTGACTCTACTTAAAAAGAAATGTCCAATACAGACATTTTGTTAGTTTGTTTTGGTATTTGTTGGCCATATCATTACATTTTTTAATGATTTATTTACTTTTATTTCATGAGCATTGATGTTTGCCCTATATCTGTGTGAGGGTGTCAGGTCCTCTGGAACTGAAGTTACAGGCAGTTGTGAGCTGCCATTTTGGTGCTGGGAATTTAATCTGGGTCCTCCAGAAGAACAGACAATGTTCTTAACTGCTGAGCCATCTCTCCAGCCCCAAAAGTTCTTATTTAAAAGGGAAAAAAAGGTAAAAGTCATTAAGAGTTCAACATTTTCCTCAACAAAGTATACACACTGGAAAGCAGCTAAGCTCATTACCAATATCTACATATAATCTATGTACTCATATACTCAGTTTGTAAATAACTAGTAAATGACCTATTTGTTTCTAGTTTCACTAACATACCTTTAGCCTGGTTATGTTAGATAAAAGGAATCCCAGCCACAGTAAGGAATGACCAAGTGACTTACTCGGTTGTGGTTTCCAGAGAAAATTACCCCAGTCTTTATTATATTTTGTCATTTTGGAATCATATTCTACAAACTATCACAGAAAGGAGAAGCCTTTTAGGACAGGAAGTGAAGAGGAGACACGCATGGATGGCTAAGGAAGCTAGGATTCTAAACCTGATAAAAACCAATTTTCATGCTTTAAGTTCAAGCCAACATTATATGGTCCAGACAACTCAAAGAGTTAACTTTTTACCCCTGATACTTCTTTCTCAGCCCAGAATAGTCTAACCATCTATACTAAACCCTACTCACTTGAGTTCCTTCCTCTCCTTTTCTCTGTTTCTCCATCTTTCTTTCTGTCTCTTTTGCTCGCATACACCTTTTAAAGGATACCAGTTATCTCTCCTATTCAAGAAATAAAAGGTTCCAAATGAACAGCAATTAGGAAACCAAGCCATGTATGACAGGAGAAAGATGGGTGCTTTCAATTCTAGCATTGCCAGGAACCAAACCATCTTCTTCAGAGGCAAGCCAAACTGTCCAAGTATCATAGTACATCTTTCTAGAAAATTTTCTAGAAAGCATTAAGTTACCACATGTCAAAACTACAAAATATCCTGATCCACACTCAAAAGCGAAAACACATATAAAATAACAGAATGAAATAACCTCAAAGATAGAAATGAAATTTTTGTTTTTGTTTTTTTCAAGACAGGGTTTTTCTGTGTAGTCCTGGCTGGACTGGAACTCACTCTGTAGACCAGGCTGGCCTCAAACTCAGAAATCCACCTGCCTCTGCCTCCCAGAGTGCTGGGATTACAGGCGTGCGCCACCACGCCCGGCTCGAAATGAAAATTTTAAGAAGCCAAAAAATATAATAGTAAGACAATAGAATTAATGACAGATCTAAAAGCTAGGGGGAGTTTTGGTAGGAAAAAAGACCAAAACAAACCACTAGCTAATATAATCAAGAAGACAAAAAGGAAGTACAAATATAGATTTGTCAATCACAGGAAAAGGCTGGAAAGCCCGAAATGGTTAAATATTGTATATTCATAAAGAGAAATACTGCAGCCTTTTAAGGATGAACAAGGGCAAGCTTTTCATACCAAGAAGACAGACAGACACAAGAGGTTGGAAGAACCTACATCTGGTTTTCTTGTAGATGCAAAAGAAACCTGAGGATACAGGTAAGAATCAAGACAGTGCTTTTCCACTGGCAGACATGCAAGTGGGTAGATGGCAGACGAGGGATATTTTTACTAAAAGACGTTGACACTTCGTGTTTTGAGAATGTAACATTTTTTTAATAGCATATAAAACTAATTCAAATATTTTTAAACAAAGCATTTTGTTTTGTTTTGTTTTTCATTCTGAGACAGGATCTTGCTCTGTGTCCCAAGGTGGTCTTGAACTTACAGTATAGCTGAGGTTAGCTTTAAACTTGGAGCAAACCTTTTGCCTCAGCCTCTTAAGTTCTAGGCTTATACACTACAAAACCCAGCTATGTACAGTTCAAAACCACTTTGTAGTATTAGGTATGTGCAAAAATCAAAGCTCTTGTCCTGTCTCCTGAAAAGCTGATTGTTTTTACAGTCTGATTGATAACAATACAGGCAGCAAGTCAACAACTGGAACATAATGAACCCGATGTCTTCCATGAAGACATGCCAGAAGAACCCTACAGAGTACTACATTTACACAAGGGACATAAGAACAGCAGTTCAGCAGGACAGCTACTGTACAAAGGCTTACAAGGTAAATCACCATTCCCAATAAAAAACCAAGGAATCCCATATGGTAAAGAACTCCACTGCTAGGGGTGGAGGAAACAGATCACTCAGCAGGTCACTCTATGGAAGCCACTCTACACATACCAGGATTGTACAAGAGGAATTAAGATGGAAAACAAACACAAACTGCACAAAAGGGGGCATTAAAACTAAACATGTCAGCTGGGAGTGGTGGCGCACGCCTGTAATCCCAGAACTTGGGAGGCAGAGGCAGGCGGATTTCTGAGTTCCAGGCCAGCCTGGACTACAGGGTGAGTTCCAGGACAGCCAGGGCTACACAGTGAAACCCTGTCTTGAAAAAACAAAAACAAAACTAAACATGTCACACAATTTTATCAACTTCTGATGTCAGGCATTGTGTTAAGTGCTAGAGATAATATAGTACACATATGGCCTCCTTCCTGCAGCTTACAGTATACAACACAGTATCCTCCATACACCAGCAGGAATCCAAAAGAGGGCCTGTGCTGTGCGATGGACGGCTTGAGGCCACGCCCTTTCCGGTCTGTGCTCAGACTGTTGTCTGTCTCCCTAGCCTTGCCTCCCCGCTCATCCTAGAAGCTAATCCTTAGTATTCCTATTACACAACTCTTGTTTCATAGAGCCTTCTCTACTAGTTGCCCGAGACTAAATCTTCAAATTCCACTGGCTCTCTAATTCAAAGAGATAATGAAACTAAGAATTATTCATCCATCTTCCCTGTACATTTTAAGCTCTATACAAACACAAAAATGAAATCAATCTGTTCACTATTATATTGTACCTTCTGTAATAGTCACAACATATAGGTGACCACTATTTAATAATTAGATTTTAGAATATACTTTCATCTTTCTATGTTTCAGTAACCAACTTAAATTATTATATTAAATATTTAAGGTAATATTAGACTACGAAGTCCATTTCTCAGAGTTTTAAGATGTGACACCAGTTTTTAAAAAATTTTGAGGCAGGAGTTTATTTATATATCTCAGGCCTGGAATGTTGTAGGCATCTGAGGATGATCCTGAATTCTGCTCCTCCCGGCTGTTCTTCTCTCAGGTGCTGAGATTAGAGGTTTGTACCAGCACGCCCAGTTTTAAGTGCATCCTTTTTCTTTCTTTCACATTTTTTTTTTTAAATTTTTTTTTTTTTTGGTTTTTCGAGACAGGGTTTCTCTGTGTAGTCCTGGCTGTCCTGGAACTCACTCTGTAGACCAGGCTGGCCTCGAACTCAGAAATCCGCCTGTCTCTGCCTCCCAAGTGCTGGGATTAAAGGCGTGCGCCACCACGCCCGGCTCACATTTTTTCTTTCCTCTAAACCAGCGGTTCTAAACCTTCCTAAGGCTGTGACTTTTTAATACAGTTCCTCATGTTGTGATGATCCCAACCATAAAACTATTTTCATTCCAAGTTCATAACTGTAATTTTGCTACTGTTATGAATCATAATGTAAATATCTGTTTTTGGATAGTCTTAGGCAACCCCTGTGAAAAGGTCATCAGACCCTTAAAGGGATTTCCACCCACAGGTTAAGAATGTTACTCTAAACTCATAAACTCCTCCTATTTTCAAGTCTGTTTCTAGCAGAACTGAACTACAGTAGCGCTCTACCCAGGAGTTTTACGGACTTGGGGGCTGCTCACTTGGTAGCATGCCCACTGCACAAGCATGACCGTGAGCTTCGCCCTCTGCACTCACGTGACAAACGGGTGCTTAAAGTGCTTTCTCTTTCTCTTTCTCAGACTTGGGTGGAAGCACCAGTGAACAGAGAAAGAAATTGGTCTTTTGTAGGTGAGCCACATTACCAAATAGTTTCTTCTGTTAAATAACACTTTTATCTTGCATACTGATTTGTTGTTATATTATTAAAATAAGTCTACATAACTACTGATACATGTCTTCATTCAAACAAAAACACATGAAAAAAGCACAACAACAAGCATTCCTTTCTATAAGGTAAAATTATCTGAAAAAAATTAGTTCAAGTGGGTTGGCATGACAACTTTAATGGAAAAGGTATTTGTCCCCAAGCCCGATAAGCTTGGTGATAATCCCCAGGACCTACATAAAGGAGAAAACCAACGTTCTGGTTGTCTTCTGATCACCACATGGGCACTGTACCAAGCATGTGAATATACACATGTACACCCAAAAACAAAATAGATCAGTAAAATGAAATTATATATGTATATAGATTTTTAAAGCAATCCAAGACATTGGGGGAAAACTGTTGAATTTTCATCAATTCAAGCTGTATATATTATCTCTATTTTTCATTTGTATGAAAACATCAAGTAAAGCCTTAATATTTGACATTTTTCTTTTACTTATACATAAGATAATGGTATACATAAATCAGTAGCACCTTAGATTTCATAAAATATATTTCAAATGTTATGACCATAGACAACATAAAGTCATCTTTCTAAATTATATTATTATCTCACTGTATTAGTATTCCTTCTCTCTCCACCTATTAAAATGAAAAAAAGTTCTTATTAACACTGCTGTGAAAGATTTTAAAGAGTGGCTGGAGCGATAGCTCAGAGGTTAAGAGCAATGGTTAAGGACCCGCGTTCAATTCCTCCACCCATCTAAGGCAGCTCAGCACTACCTCTAACTCTAGTTCCAGGAGCTCCAACACCCCCTTCTGGCCCAGATGGACAGCAGATGCACATATAGTACAGCTACACATGCCATCAAAACATCCAGAACCCACAATAAAGAAAAAATACATTTTTAAAGATAAAAAGTTAAGTAAAGATTTGGTTACACTGAGAAATTTTTAGCAGTACTAAAGTAGCTCTACTCTATATATCAATGGACTAGAAAATCTTCAATAAAATACCTCAAAATCCTTATCTTTGGAGGCAAGAACCAATCTTACCATACTATAAACTATCACAGCAGTTAGCATATTTCCTTTCCTTTCAGATTCATTTATTTTATTCTATTTAACATATGAGCATTTTGAGTACATGTATGTATATGTACCACATGTATAGCTAGTGCCCACCAATGTCATGGGCACAACAGAGCATTAGATCAAGTCCACTGAATCTGGAGTTACAGATATTATAAGCTACTATGTAAGTGCTGGGAATCAAACCTGGGCCCCCTCTGGAGAACATGTCTTCATATCCCTGCATCATCAAGGCCCAACAGACTGGGTAACTTTTTACTGCACAGGAATGAGCCGGCACAGTGACCACCCCCTTAATCTTACTGTTGAGAAGTTTAAAGCAGAAAAACTTCAACTTTGAGGCAGACTGGTCATATGAACAGTTCCAAGGCCAGCTTCAATATTTAAGATCTTGTTCATAAAAGAAGAAAATAATAATCCAATAACAGAAATGGACTTCCTTCAGATCTAAGTAAAAGTCTGAATAGTTCTACAAGGTACAGGTAGAGATTTTCAATTAGACTAAGAGAGCATCAAAATCCTCTCTGCGTTATGTAACTTGAGTATCTTGAGTTACTAACAACACCATCATTAATGTAGCTTTCAATTTTACTGAGTGAAATGTTTATTATGCAGGATATCTCTTCTCTAACATTATAGCTCAATTTGAATATTTTCATTTAAACTTAAGAGTTACATACACTAAACTACCATCACAACTATACAAAAATATAAACTCTTCCAAAAAACTACAAAATTTATTTTTCCTTCAGAGGGAAAAAATATAAGCCAATTAACCAATTGCTTCTAGCCATTAATAAGTTTATCATTTCAGGGTTTCTGTTGTTGCTTTGTCTTTATTTGTTTGGTTTTTGAGCTAGGTTCTCTCTACACAGCCCTGGCTATCCTGGCTATTACTACACAGACCAAGCTGGCCTTCACAGCCTCACAGCCGGACTTAGCCTCTGGGTGCCAAGACTGAAGATGTGTCTGGCCACACCTGGCCCTTTTCTTTTCTTTTCTTTTTTTTTGCTTTGTGTTGTTTTGTTTCATTTTATTTTTACTTTTTGAGAAAGGATCTTACTGTGTAGCCCTGACTGGTCTGGAGCTCGCTATATAGACCAGGCTACTCTTAAGCTCATAGAGACTGAGTGAAATGTCAGTCTGCCTCGGCCTGAGTGTGCTCGGCCTGAACACAGGCATATGCCACTGAGCCCAGCCTGCTTGGTTTCCTGAGGTAAGAGTCTCCCTGCACAGGTAGCCTAGGCTGTCTTCACTGCTCACTCCACCTGCATCAGCGTCCTCTGAGTGTTGGGATTACACCATGGAGCACCACATAACAAGTTATTTTTATTATTAAATATTTTAACCTAAAATAGCATGTAAATACAAGAAGAAATATTTCCATCAGAACAAAACAAGACAAAAATCAATAAGGTCGGTCTTAGAAAATATGTTAATAATAATGCCTGTTGAGCTAATAAAACTAAGTCAAGTGATCATTTTAAAGAAATAACTCAGTAAGAATGTTAATCTTACATTACTACAACAGATTAGTATTCCAAATACTGACCTTTGCCTAGGAACTATGAAGAGTGCCCGAACCAACTTCTTCCTATTTGCCTTTGTGTTCATGTTCATGCAAAAATCCATGGCTGCCTAAAGGGAAGAAAAAAATTTTTTCTTAAAAAAGAAAAAAATCCTCAACTTAGCTACTAAAAGAAGCTAATGCTTTAACTCTTCTTAAACACCCCAAAACAGTTTTAAGACACTAGTATTATAAACAATAAGCACATCCCAAACCACAACATTAAGCCTACAAGTCCTTTCTCTATAAGTCAAAATATACATTTCCTACTTTTAAAAAAATGCAACACTAGTGTTTAGAACAGAACTTAAAGGTAGCTTCCAAACCTGCCATGAATATTTGGCAAGTAACTTTAAATCCAATCTACATCTAGAACAAATAAGTAAGTGCTAGGATAAGGAGCCTGTGCTACAATCCAGTGGCAGAATGCTTGCTTAGTATGTGAGGCCCTGGGTCACATCAGGAATCCTTAGCCTAAGTAAAGAAAGCTACTAGTTCTAATAAGGACAGCCAAAACACAGTATTTAGGAACAAAAATGTCACTAGTATTTCATCAAAGTCTTAGATCTAATAAAAATCATTAAAAAAAACAAAAAAAAAAAAAAAAAAAAAAAACAAGAAAAGATTTACACTCTAGAAAGTTCCTGGAACACAAAAACATTAGTTAGCTGGTGCAATTGTTCCTGCGTATCCACAAGGAGACTGGTTCCAGAAATCTCCCAGAATATGCAAATTAACAGGTGCCCAAATTGTTTATGTAAAATAGCATAGTTTTTTCATGTAACTTAGTTAAATCTTCCCATATATTTTATGTCATCTCTAGATTCCTGACAGTAACACAATAGTTTATAATTTATGTGTGCTTTATAAATAGGTATAAGTAATAATGATGGCCTAAACAAAAAGTGTATATATGTTCAGGACAGTTTCCTTCCAAAAAATATTTACTATTACTGTAGACCAGGCTGACATGGCATGCTGCCTGCCTCTGCCTCCTGAGTGCATGGTGATTAAAGGTCTCGATAAGACTGTTCTTACTTACCATAACTATCAAAGGCCAGCCAACACACACAGACGCTGTGTTACCGTGTTCTACCTGGGGCAGGCACGATGAGCCAGGGTAAGGCACTTTCTACTAAGCTCGACAACCTGCGTCAATTCCCTTGACTCAATGCACACTGGGACAATCAACTCCCTTAGAGTTATCCTTGGAACTCCCTCCAACAATGCTCTCTAGTGCACCCCTCTACACAACTAATAAATGTAATAAAAGTTTTATGCTGGGCAGTGGTGGCGCACACTTTTAATGCCAGCACTTGGGAGGTAGAGGCAGGCGGATTTCTGAGTTCGAGGCCAGCCTGGTCTACGGAGTGAGTTCCAGGACAGCCAGGGCTACACAGAGAAACCCTGTCTCGAAAAAAAACAACAACAAACAAACAAACAAAACAAAAAACAAAAAAAAAATGTTTTGTAATGTTCCACATATCTGAAGCTAAATACAGAATATCAATACACACAGGGTTTAGGTAAAATGAATAAAAACACTTGTGCAGAAAAACTACCAGAATGAATATATTTGAGAATATTTTTTTAAAAACAAGAATCTTGGCCAGGCGGTGGTGGCCTACACTTGTAATCCCAGCACTCTGGGAGGCAGAGGCAGGTGGATTACTGAGTTTGAGGCCAGCCTGGTCTATAGAGTGAGTTCCAGGACAGCCAGGGATATACAGAGAAACCCTGTCTCGGAAAAAAAACCCAAAATACCAAAAACAAACAAACAAACAAACAAACAAACAAGAATCTGGGCATGGTGGCACACACCTGTGCACTCAAGACATAGAGCAGAGTAAATTCCATGCCAGTCAGTGTCTGCCATATAAGGATAAGGTTGTTCATAGGTGTTTGTTGCCTGACAACATATTAAGCAGCTTTTTAAAAACTTGTTTCAAATGCTCGAGTAAATAAAATAAAGCTCAATAATCATATTTTATTTTGAACAAAGATAAACTTTTCTGATCATCAAATTCATGGGTGAAAATGAGTGGCATTACTTATAGAACTCACTTAAGAGAGTATTTTGGGATAAACTTTATATATGTATATGAATATATTTGTATACATATAATTATAAGCTATGAGAAAAACTAAAACATCAAAAGTGAATTGCTTCTGAGTGAATATAAACAAAAGTAAATCACCTCCTGTGAAGGAGACAACGTATGAACCAGGGACACTCACAATGCATTTGACTGGACGGTGAGTAACCCATGTCTAGTGACTGTGTGTATTTTTTCCACCAGCAGATTTCAGGACAATAACACAATAACAATAATAATAATAACTAGAGAACACAAATGTGTGTAATTACTTAAAGATTAGAGAAGCTACTGAGATGGCTCAGCAATTAAGAGCATTAGCTGTTCTTTCAGAAGACCCAGGTTCAATCCCCATAAGGAGACTTACAAGTATCTGTAAGTGAGTTCTGGGCATTTGACACCCTCTTCAGGCCTCTGTGGATACCAGGGCATGCACATGGTGCACAGATATACATGTGGACAAAGCACCATATACATAAAATAAAAGTAAATATTTTTTAAAGGAAGAAAAAAATAAAGCAAAAGATTAGAATGGTTGGCACAATTGAGCAAACTTATTTTTTTCGTTATTATATACAGTGGTTAGTGGATCTGAGGGTAAAGGCACTTGCCACCTACCCCCACCTCCCAACACCCAGAATCCTCACTATAAGAGAAAAGCAACCCTTATCCCTACACAAGATGTGAAACAAAGGTGTTCGTTCACACATACACAGTAAATGTCTAAAACAAAACAAGTGAGTTTGAGGCCATCCAAGTCACAAAGTGAGTTGCAGACAGCCAGGGCTACACAGAAACCCTCTCTTGGAGGGGTGAAAGAAAAGAAGGGGAGGGGAAGGAGATGGGGAAGGGAGGGGAGGGGAGGAGAGGGAAGAGAACTCCAGGTACCCAAGTTCCATTCCCAGGGCCCATTTTGCACCATTAACAACTGCCTGTAACTCCTCATACTGGGACTTGACTCCCTCTTCTGGTTTCCATGGCACCAACACAGGTCACATACATACAACATTTCTGATTGAGATAAGAACTAATTTACGTCAGGGAGGTGACTCCCTGGTAGAGTAGTTCTTGCCTAGCATGTACAAGGCTCTGGGTTCAAACCCTAAGACCAGGGAAATAAATTATTCTCAGTGATCACAATTCTTTTTCTTGAGCGAGAGCTTTACTAGATTATGATACACATAGCACCAGACCATCTTTCCTCTCAGTCCCACCTCCACCTTGAGTGATGGAGCTGCAGCATCACACGTGGAAGCCATTACATCAGTCAGCACTGCTTGGCCATGTACATGATTCTTAGCAATGTACACAGGTAACAACAGTTTACAGCCATGCATAACTTATAAATATACACATGCTATTCTTACATTACACCATTTAACATCATAGAAATCTTCCATGAAATAATACCACTGATAAAATTTCTTCAAAAAAACGAACTAGGGAACTGTCAGGTTTTAGAACCTCTACTTAGATCATTGGCAATAAATATTTTTAGTTGTTTTACTTGAAGTAACAAACGTAATCTGTCAACTTCCAAAAGCTTTCTGTTAAGTAAGTGGATATGCTAATAGAATGGCGGTCTGCGATGAAAGCAACTTGTGAGCCTGCAACTCTGTCAAACCAGTAATTTCCTTGAGACAATTTTGAGACAGAGTGCTTTACATAAATCCCCACTCTGTCAGATCAAAGGATATATATACATTGACCACTTAACTTAGATATCACATGACACACCTGGGAGAGGCTTCAAATGAGGCATGGCCTCCATCAGACCGGCCTATGGCATGGCGGTGAGGCAGCCTCTTGATCGCCCGCATCATCCTTAGGCTGGTGGGAGCCAGACAATAATGGCTTCTGCTTCAAGTTCCTACAGTATTACAGTACCTGCCCGAACTTCCCTCAAGGATGACTAATAGCTTTCAGGATGAAAATTTTTTTCCTCCCAAGTAACTTTTGGTCAGTGTTAATCATAGCAACAGAGAAGCAAATTAGAATATTACATGTCCATATACAATGGGTTGCAAATTCTAGACAAGCCTCAGTATACACAGCAAGTTCCATGGTAGGTTGAGTTAAATAAATACCAAGACCCTATCTTACAAAGCAAAATAAAAATCTAATGATTTAAAAAAAAATAAATACATATATGGATATATAACTTGAAATACAATAAAATCACTTATTTTTTCAGAATTAGCAAGGATATTACATGAAAGGTAACATTTTTTAAAATTGTAATTCATAGGCATAAAGAATAAAATGGTGCTAATGCTCTCATTCATGTACAATGCTAGCAACATTCCTCACTACCATCTTTGCAAACACCAAAACAGTAAAAAGGCAGGCACTTTGAATATTATGAAAAAAAGAGTGACTGCCTTCGGTGCCACTGGAAATCAACACAGTGCTCATCTAAAAGAAACTCTCATCTAAACCACATGAAGGCCACTGCATAAAGGGGAAAGGTATCAGACCAACAGGAATCTAGAGCTATACTTCCAAACAAACAATGTACAAATAGCTCTAATTTTATTTGTATTTACTCTGGATTCTCACAAGACTCCTTCTGAAAAACTGGTTCACTGTATGGTTTGCAACAGCCTGGAAAACAACAACCTGATATTCAATACTTTAACACTCGTCAAGGTCCATGTGCTTCTGTAAAATATATAAGGACACCTTGTCAAAGAGCTAGAGGCAGCTAAGGGATGCCAAGAGCAGAAGCAATCCTCCTCCAGGAAGAAGCCCCGGGACTTTCTGTATGCATACAGATATGATTAATAGTAACAACTAAAGAGAAGGCCAGGAACTTGAGAGCATAAGAGATGACAACATAAGAGGAGTTGGAGAAAGGGGGGTAAATTATGTAATTTTAATAAAAAAATCAAATTTAATTAAACAAAAAATTAAGTAAAAAGAAAAAGAAAAAAAGAATACCTTGTCGATGAGGTCTCGGTTGACACAGTTGGGCAACTGCTGGAGGAAAGCATCTACTATGAGTTTGAGATGAGATCCAGTGCTGGCTTCTTCATCTTCTTGTTCTAATATGAAATCAGTTTTGGGATAGGTTAAACAAAAAAATAAACAAAGACTGTAAGAACAAGCATCCAACTATTAAGTGAGCTGCGGAATGAACCACCTAGAGGATATGTGTGTGCTATATGTACATGTACGTGTGCAGATGTGCACACCTGTGCAAAGGTCAGAGCGGGTGGAGGTGAGTCAGTGTCCCGTTTCTTCCTGAAGCTGGACCTCATGTCTTTTGGCTAGGCAGACACCAGCTAGTGCCAATGACCCTTCTATCTCTGATGAAGACCATGCTCACCGTGTTGTAAGTCCTGGGATCAAAACTCTGGTCCTTACAGCTATGCAGCAAATGTTCTTTACCACTGAGCCACATCTCCAGAACAGAAAATATATCTTGTAAGGTATTTCTAAAAGCCTGGGATATTAGGGACATGCCTAATATCGTAATACGAAGTCATTATAATATTTCAGATACTAGCCATAAACAACTTTTGCCCTTAAACATCCACACACAATAAATAAAAAGTAAAGAAAATCTACTCATAAAATGCATACAGAAAATCTAGTGTTTTCACCTGCCTGACACTTATTTCCTCATGTTCTGCAGTTAAGAGCAGCACCAACTCTTCCTGTAAAGAACTGAGCCTCCCCATTCTGTCTACTGTGAGGGCGGGCACTGCTAAAGCACAGCACACTGTCATCTGTCGGGCCAGCTGTGTGAGCAGAGCAGAGAACTAAAGTCCTTTTTTCCTTCTATGACATTTATACACAGGCAGTGAAAGAAACTCTGTTCTTTTAATATCATTAACTGGTATGATTTAGGTCTAGAGAATTCACTAGCCATGTCCAACCCTTTCCTTACTGATACAGAGAAAATTTTCTATAAAAAAAAATGAAGTAAACAGAGAAAATAAATACTAATAGGAGTATCCTTCTAATTAAAAATCCTATAAACAGGCTGGGCAGTGGTGGCGCACGCCTGTAATCCCAGCACTTGGGAGGCAGAGGCAGGCGGATTTCTGAGTTCGAGGCCAGCCTGGTCTACAGAGTGAGTGAGTTCCAGGACAGCCAGGGCTACACAGAGAAACCCTGTCTCAAAAAACCAAAAAAAAAAAAAAAAAAAAAAAAAAAAATCCTATAAACAGCCCACAACTACCTGCAACTCCAGCTCTAGGGAACCCAACACCCTCTTCTGGCCGCTGTAGGAACCTGCACATATGCATAGCATGCATCTACTTGGATACATACATGTACAAATAAATAAACTCTTTAAAAGAAAAAAATCCTAACAAACTCAATAGTTATGGAAATGTAAGCTCACTGGTAGCACTTGCCGGGCCTTGGATTTGATTCCCTCATACTGCAAAAATAAGATCTTAAAAATAAACTAAAAAGAAAATATTTAGAATCAATAAATGTATTTCTTATTACTAAATAGAAAATAACTCAGTTTAAAAGACAGATAATATTAACACTGACAATTTAATTCTAGTAATTTCTAACTCAACAATTTTAGAGTAGCTGTCAAACACATTTATGGCAAGTGTCATAACAATGATAGTAAGAGATTTAAAATATTCCAGGCCGGGAGACAACTCAGCGTAGGTTGAGTCCGTGCGATACAAGCCTGAGGGCCTGAGTTTAACTCCTCAGAGACCTGTGCGAGGCCCGGCCGGCACTGACTAACACACACAGGCCAGGCAGCCTGGCCCAGGAGCCAAGAACAAAAAAGCCGTGTCACAGAGAAGGTGAACAGCAGCACTGAGAGTCCCATTGTCACCTGATTTCCACATACATGCACACACACACACACACACACACACACACACCCCACACACACACACAAATTAAAATATTCAGGACAATGCAAGCAATTTGTTGGGAAAATATTTAAAATATTTAAACATATTTAACGTATTTATAATTAAAATATTTGTAATACATATGAGCGATGGAATTAAGAATTCTGGAATTTTGGTTTTTTTTTAAAAAACACAGAAATATTATGTTTTGTTTTAATCCCAGGTGTGGGGATAGGGGATACTTTGAACTGCCCACAGTAGCTATGATTTGCCTCATGCCAGCAAAAGCATGGCTTTGTCAGCTGCAGATAGTCTCTGCAACTGTGACGTGTGAAATTCTGGGAACTTCAGAGGGGATAAAATGCTAGAGCCCAATAGGCGGGTTAGTGGCTATTGGTCCTTTAGAGGGTTTGGTTGCTGTTTGTTAGTAGTCGTGCTCAAAAAGGAAAGAAATTAGATTTAGGGATCTCTCGGTCTCCCCCCCACACCCCCTCTCTCCTCCTTTCTCTCTGATCTAGTGAGAGGGAGTGAAACTAGGGAGAGGGGGACTAAAGGATGGGAAAAAGAACCCACATAGTAGTAAAGTCCAGCTACAATTAGCTAAGCTAAAAGTCACATAATATTAAGTAACATCCTATTCTAAATCAAATTCTACATAGTGACTGAATAAAGACAACAGAAAAATAGATATTTAAAAATCCCCATTGGGACTGGAGAGATGGCTCAATAGTTAAGAGCCCTTGTCACTCTTGCAGAGGACCCACATCCACATGGCTTAGAACCATCCCTAACTCCAACTCCAGGGAATCTGACACCCTCTTCTGAATTCCATGGGCACTAGGAACACAAGTGGATCACTCACACACACACACACACACACACACACACATACACACGAGTGAAACACTCATACACATAAAGTAAAATAGAAACGTTAAGAAAAAGAGAATTAAAAAGATCCATATTTTAAGGCAAGAGGTTTGTGTAAACCAACAGCAGCAGCTAAAGCTGACACACAGCCCTTTACCTTGCTCATCAAGGAGTTTCTTTGTAAGGTCTTCGGCTTCATCTCCGCCTTCTAACTCCAATGTATCATCATTAATTTCTAAATTCTCCAACTCAAGTTCCAAATCATCAGGACTCGATGCCTCCTTATTATCCTTTGGTTCTTTTGCCTCTGTTTAAAAACAAAATCAGAAAAGCATAATGGCAGAATATTTTCCTAGCATGCGGGGGACCTTGGGTTCAATGTAGCAAAAATAATCAAAATACGTAAAAACAAAAAAATATTTTTTAATTCAGGTCAGTTCAAACTCCTGCTGCAGGACTGGGGAGACGCGCAGCTGCGAGGCTGCCTGGCCGGCCCCCCGAGCTTGCTCCCCAGCACCCACACTGTGGCTCTCAACTATCTGTGACACAGTCCCAGGGGCCTGACTTCGCTCTGGCCTCCCAGAGCATTAGGTGTGCAGACATACATTTAGGCAAAACACTGACAGATTTTAAAAAAGCAATACTTTGCAATTCCTCCTACAAAAACATTAAAGATTAAAAAAAAAAATCTATGTAACTTCTAATTTTTTTAATCCTGATACAAAAAGTAAAATTAGAGAAAGATTGATAAGTCTATATAACTTGGATTAAAAAAACCTAGGTGTATATACCCCCCCACCCACACACCTACATGAGGTATGTCTCTAGCCCCCTTTCTTTCATTTTTATATTCAGTATGATCTTTCCTGGATTATGCAGGAAGTAACAATGAGATATGATTTGATATAAAAACCAGTTGAGTAGCAATATACTAAATAGATAAGAAAAGACTAAATGCAAAAGAGACCAATCAGGAAACTGGTTAGAGGAAACAAATGTACTTAACCAAAAATCCAAACCAAAGCAAAACACAGAACCAAATCTCCAACAAAACTGGCAAAAATATTGACATCTGTAGAAGTAGAATGATAGGTAAATATGAATTCATCATACTAGCTTTCCTTTTCTCCTTGAGATTTAAAACAATCTATTGAGGGAGAAAGAGAGAAAATGTAAGAGAGAGAAAGGGGGAGTGAGAAAGGGAATGTACTTTTGTGGCTCATGCCTATAATGCCAGCACTCAAAAAACTGATGCAGGAATTCAAGTTCAGTCTGAGATACATATGTTGTAGGCTATCCTAGGCTACAGAAAGAAACCCTGTCTCAAAAATAAGAACTCGCAGTCAAAAATTTATTCTTATGTACCCCCACATTTTTTTTTCCCCCGAGACAGGGTTTCTCTGTGTAGCCCTGGCTGTCCTGGAACTCACTCTGTAGACCAGGCTGGCCTCAAACTCAGAAATCCACCTGCCTCTGCCTCCCAAGTGCTGGGATTAAAGGCATACGCCACCACTGCCCGGCAATAAAAACTTTTAATGTATACTTAAACACCTAAAATAAAGGCAGCTTCATGTCTGATAGCCTTTAGTGATATCATGATACTCAATGCCACCCCATGTTCCGAGAGCAGGGAAGCTCTCAGAACAACTCGCGCTGTGTCTAAGGCAGAGTGCTCACTCACTCGCACTCAGCAATTGTTTGCTGAAGTCCTACTGTCCAGCGACATATTGTTCTGAACACCAGAGATACAACTTGACTAGTATAAACAAAAAAGCCACTTCCCAAATGAAGTGTGTATTTACTCCTCAAAGGTTACTAATATCTCATTATCAAAAATAGGTTGGCAAGGTGGAAGCAGGAAAAGGCCTCTGCTACTAAACCAACCTAGTCTTGATGCCTGGAGAAGAGAACTGACTCCCAGAAGTAGTCCCTGGCTTCCACATGTGCATACAGATAAGAAAAAATTAAGTATTTTACAAAAAGCATTTACTGTGCAGGATTATTGCCCAGTGGTAAAGTGCCTGCCTAGCATGCCTCAGCCCCTGGTTAAAAACAACAACAAAAATTTTGCTGATTAGCTACTACACATTCACAATTACGCTAAGCTATTGAATGCTGAGAAACAAGAAACACCTTAAAATGTCTCCTATATTGAAGAAACGTTCAATTTACAGGAAAATAAAATAAGATTGTCATTGGGCACAACAGCGCTCCATTTAACCACAGTATTCCGGAGGCAGATGCAAGCAGTTTTCTTCAAGTTTAATAAGGTCAGCCTAATATACAAAGAGTTCAAAGACAGCCAAGAATACAAAGTGAGACCCTGTCCAAAACAAACAAAAAAATCCAATAACAAAAAAAAAATGACAAGAAAAAAAAAAGGAATATCAATAAGTAATGAGGCTGGAGAGACCATTGAGGGCACCTGCCATTCTTACAGAGGCCACAGGTTCGGTTCCCAGAACCCACATGGCAGCAGCTCAGCAGGAAGTAGTCTAAGAGGTCTATGTCCCCTTTCACCTCTAACCTTCAGTCTCTCCTACCTACTGTAGGGAGGTTGGAAGGGATTGGGGTAGAATATGGGTTGCAGGAGAGAAGTAGCCCAAAATGTTCGCTAACAGCAGGGTGGGTAGGAGCACGTGTAGAAGAATAAGTTCTAATCCCCTGCATCCATGTAGAAGGCACAGATCTGGCCACTGAAACCTGAAGCCCCATCACTGTGGGAGTGTGGAGGAGACACAGAACGATAACAGGGGGCGGAGACAGGAGGGCGTGCAGACTGCCAGCTCAGCTCCAGCCTCAGAGGGAGACCCTCAAGAGAATAACATGGAACATAAGGAAGACAGGAAAGTCCTCCTCTGACTCTCTTATGTGGGGTGGGCCTGCACACCTACATATGCGTGCACACCAACCACCACGGCAACCACCGCCCTTGAACACTCTGATCCTCAGTTATTTTACTCAGTTAATCTAATGCTCATCACGCCAGTTTTAAACACATACCATTCTGAAGCTCATTCCTACCACACGAGTGTCAGCTGTTTCCTTGAGAATTTATCTTTGGAAGGTGAGATGGCCTAGCTGGTAAAGCATTTGCCCTGCAAGCCTGACAACCAAGTTTGATCCCTGTAACCCAAATAAAGGTAGAAAACCAAAACTGACTCTGTCAAGTTGGCCTCTCTCTGACTTGCATGCACTACCCCCAACCCCTGGCACACAATAAATGTGCACACAATAAATACATAAATAAATAGTAATTTTAAAAAATGATTTACCTTTGGAATCATCTTTGTTAGACTCTTTGTTCTGACTCTTTTCATTGTCTTTAAACAAGATGGCTGGAACAAATGCTTTCAAATCGATGAGGTTTTCATAAAAATTCCGAGCATCTTCGTCTTCCCAAATGCCACCTTCTAAGTCATATTCTCCAGGTTTGCCCGGTGTGAATATGTCGATTCCAGGTCCGTGCTCTACAATAAACCGTGAGCAGAGGACACGTCAGGAGGGAGGGAAGCACAGCACTGCACTCTTCATTGTCAATCTGTGGCTAGTCAATCTCCATATTACAAGTGACTAGATTTTCCTCAATCAGCAGGCACTTAAGACTATACGAGACTGCCAGGCGGTGGTGGTCGAAAACGCCTTTAACCCCCGCACTTGGGAGGCAGAGGCAGGTGGATTTCTGAGTTCGAGACCAGCCTGTTCTACAGAGTGAGTTCCAGGACAGCCAGGGCTATACAGAGAAACCCTGTCTTGAAAAAAACAAAAACAAAAACAAAAACAAAAAAAAAGAAGTAGGAACTGTATTAACTTGTTAATTTATTTTTATATTCTGAGCAGGTTACTCTGTGGTTATATGTCAGGGGTGAGGAGGCAAAGCGAGAATAAGCACAGGTCTCCATTCTCTAAGAGGGGGCACTAGGAGGGAGGCTAGCCCTAAGCTACGGACAGAGTGCCGACCTCGCAGGCCACAGTACCTCTCAACCCCAGGGGAAAAGAAAGGACGGCGCCATGGGGCCAGTCCTCAGAACACATGGACGGGGTAAAGAGAAAACCAACTCCACAGAGCTGTCTCTGAGCTCCACATGTGCACCACCACACTGATAAGCTCTTCACATGTGTACACAGGAAAGAAATAAATACTATATTAATCATGTGAATAAAAAATAACCCTGCAGTGGTTAATCACTAAAAGTCATTTAAAAAAAGAACAGCAAAACAACAAAAGATTGGCTCCTTAATTACCCCCCTTCTCCTTATAAATAATGTATTCTAACAGAGCCTTACTAGGGCATAACTCAAAAAACAAAAAGGAAAACTCAGATTCACAAGTTCTAGTGAGCAAAAAATATAAGCAAAAGCAGAAATTCAAACAAACTAGACAATACCTATAACACCAACAAAAAACTATAAGATATATTATATGTAATTTTATATATATTTTATAAAAAACTATGCTATTTTATATGCATAGTATATATATATATACATATATATGTACACACGCATATATATAATAATATGTATTTACATAGTAAAACATGGGTTTTGTTCCTGATTCCTTAAACAAAGCTCCCTAAAACTCTTGTAATTTCCTGAGTTACATGGCTTTTTTTATTTAAAATTTAACTTATTTAAAGTTTTGCTAATAGGATAAATTAGAGTAGAGCACTTAGCTTTAGGATAAGTCAAGACACCAGGAAAAACAAATTAGTACTCACAGACCTTAAGATGGACAGGACAGAGATTAGCTTTAAAAAATTCTGCAATAGGAAAGTCGAAAAGTACAAGGAAATCCCATCTAGTGAAACCCTACCTTCAAAACAAACCCTCTGGGGTATGAGAGCTGGTGAGTTTCCAGGCTGGAGAAAGTGCATTTCTCTGTCTACACAGGAAGGGATATTGCTTACCCACTACATAGGGACACTGTCCTTGCCTGTCTATCTGTATCCTTCAGAGTTTTCCATTATAATCTGAAAAGTTTACAGTATTTCCCTGAGCTCTACTAGTCATTTTAGTAAATTATCTAATCACATGAGGCACCTACAGAAACCCTGCTTTCTATGGCTCACCAGATAGAACAAGAAGCCAGCCTTGCAGTGGCATCTTAGGTAGGGACTATTGAATAATTATTGCAAATAACAAATTAAGGGATTATAATCCTTTAGTGGGAGGGGCATTTTGAGACAAGGTTTTTCTACATAGCCCTAGGTGTCCCCAAACTCACTATGTAAACCAGGCTGGCCTTGAACCAACAGAGATCTGTATGCCTCTGTCTCCCAAGAGCTGGGATTAAAGGCAAGCACCACCAAACCCATCCAGAATCTAGTTCTTCACTTGTGAGAGAGAACACTAATTCTAGGAAGTATCAGAAATGAAGTTTTTAAGATATACAAATCATAGCCGGGTGGTGGGCACATACGCCTTTAATCCCAGCACCAACACTTGGGAGGCAAAGGCAGGCAGACTTCTGAGTTCGAGGCCAGACTGGTCTACTGGGTGAGTTCCAGGACAGCCAGGGCTACACAGAGAAACCCTGTCTTGAAGAAGAAGAAGAAAAAAAAAAGATATACAAATGGACAGTATGAGAAAAATAGCACATATCTAGCAACAGTAATGTTTTGTAAGAGAATGCAGAACAGTGTATGTGTGTGTTTCAGAAAAGTTCTATACACTAATATAAAACAAAAACTGATAGTGCCCAAGCAGATAAATAGAAAAGAACAACAACAAAAACAAAAACTCCTTCGGTGGTGGGGTGGATGAGACAGGGTTTCTCTGTGTAACCATGGCTGTCCTGGAACTCACTCTGTAGACCAGGCTGGCTGGTCTTGAACTCTGAGATCCACCTGCCTCTGCCTTCCTGGGATTAAAGGGAAGCACCACCACTGCCCAGCCTATTTTATTTTATCCTAAAATATGATCTGGTATTTCACACATATAAAATACTAGACTAGAAAGAGATCATTTTTTAAAATTTAACTTCTTGCCTGCATAGATGGCTCAGCAATTTAAAGAGCACTGGCTATTTTTCTTAGATTCTGGTTCAATTCCTAGCACCCATATGGCAGCTTATACCTATCTATAATTCCAGTTCCAAAGGCTTCAACACCTTCTTCTAGCCTTTGAAGGCACCAAATAAATAATAATATAAAAGTAGATACATTTTGGGGGCTGGAGAAATAATTAAGCTGCCAATGAGTATGCACGGCTGTTGTAGGTGATGAGAGTTTGGGTCCTAGCGCTCACATGAGTGGATCACAAAAGCCTGAAATTTCAGCTCCAGGAGATCTGACACCCACTTCTGGCCTCTGTGGGAATTGCAAGCATGCGCACAAAACCATACACACATACACACATTATTAAAAATAAAACTTTTAGAATAAAAAGTAAGAATACATAAACTAGCAAGAAGTAAGTAAAGGTGTCTGGGCCAGGCGGTGGTGGCACACACCTGTAATCCTAGCACTCTGGGAGGCAGAGGCAGGCGGATTTCTGAGTTCAGGGCCAGCCTGGTCTACAGAGTGAGTTCCAGGACAGCCAAGGCTATACAGAGAAACCCTGTCTCGAGAAAAAAAAAAAAAAAGTAGAGGTGTCTGTCATCAAGACTGGTGGTTTGGGAGCTGGAGAGATGCAGAGTGGTTAAGAGCACTGACTGCTCTCTTCTAGAGGTCCTGAGTTCAATTCCTGGCAACCACATGGTGGCTCACAACCATCTGTAATGGGATCTGGCGCCCTCTGCTGGTGTGCCTGAAGACAGTGACTGTATATTCACATAAATAAAATAAATTTAAAAAAAAAATTTAAAAGAAAAAAAAAAAGAATGGTGATCTGAGTTTGGTCTTGGAAGCCATATGGTGGGAAAGAGAAAAATGAATTATAGAAGCTATCCCCATGACCTACACATACATACATACATACATACACACACACACACACACACACACACACACACTCAATTAAGTAAATAAATACAAAAAAGTACAAATATCAGAACTGGATTCACTTTCTTATTACACATCTGAGGAAATAAATCTTTCTCTAATCTCAGATGCTGTTTATACAGGTCCTTATTGGACATGGCCTGAGGAAACTAAAGAATCTGAAGGCACTCACTTGCAGGGTGAAAGGAGCAGTTCTCTAAGTATACACCCTTGTCTATTCAAGGGTGCATTTCAGGTAGTTATGGAAGATTGTTAGATTGTAATACCTAACTTTAAAAAAATTGAGGTTAGTTATAAAGCTTAAATTTGATTTAATATGAACTTAACAGGCTTTAAAGAAAGGGCTTTTCTTTCTTGTCTCTTTCACTCATGAACAGGCTGGGAAGACAATTTTCCCAGTCTAATGTGATGGTGCACATCTACAATGTGTGATGTGATGGTGCACATCTATAATGTGTAATGTGATGGTGCACATCTACAATGTGTAATGTGATGGTGCACATCTACAATGTCTGTGATGGTGCACATCTACAATGTGTAATGTGATGGTGCACATCTACAATGTGTAATGTGATGGTGCACATCTATAATGTATAATGTGATGGTGCACATCTACAATGTGTAATGTGATGGTGCACATCTACAATGTCTGTGATGGTGCACATCTACAATGTCTGTGATGGTGCACATCTACAATGTGCAATGTGATGGTGCACATCTACAATGTGTAATGCGATGGTGCACATCTACAATGTGTAATGTGATGGTGCACATCTACAATGTCTGTGATGGTGCACATCTACAATGTGTAATGTGATGGTGCACATCTACAATGTGTAATGTGATGGTGCACATCTATAATGTGTAATGTGATGGTGCACATCTATAATGTGTAATGTGATGGTGCACATCTACAATGTCTGTGATGGTGCACATCTACAATGTGTAATGTGATGGTGCACATCTACAATGTGTAATGTGAAGGTGCACATCTACAATCCCCAAACTTAGGGGTAAAGATAGCTGGGTCCCAGAGACCTGCTGGCCAGTATTTGACCAAATCTCTAGGCCCAGCAACAAAACAATCTTTAAAAATTGAGGCACCTGGACGTGGCAGTACACATTTTTAACCTAAATGCTTGAGAGGCAGAGTAGGTGGGTTTCTATGATTCTAAGCCCACCTAGGGCTATAAATGTTTTAATATGTATTTAATTTATGTATGTTTTGCCTACATGTATGTATGTGTAACAGTGCATGTGTGGTGCCTAAGTAGGTGAGAAGAGGCCTTTGGATCCTGTGGAACTGAAGTTAAGGATGGTTGTGAGCCACGATGTGGGAGCAAGGACCCAGATCCCAGTCTTCTTCAAGAGTAACAAGTGTTCTCAACTTCTGAACCATCTCTTCAACCCCTCAGCCAGGGAGACAGGGAGACAGACAGACAGACAGACAGACAGAAGGAGGCCTTGTCAGAATGTGACAAAGAGACAGAGAGAGAAACCAAGACAGAGAAAAAAGGAGAGACAACATGGAGAGGAAGAAAAGGAAAGAAGGAAGCGAAGGAGGAAGGAAGGGAGGGAGGAAGGGAGGGAGGGAGGGAGGGAGGGAGGGAGGGAAGGAGGGAAGGAAAATAGAGGAAGACACCTGACATCAGCCTCTGGCCTCAACCAACACCAACACACACACACACACACACACACACACACAAACACACACACCCCAAGATACACACATACACAAACAGGTAGAAACTGAGGAAGTCACTTGATATTTATCTCTGAACTCCATACATATGTATGCACATATTCCATGTACATTACTTATGTACATGTGTACACATACACCACAAAAATACACCCTCACTCATACATACAAAACACTGACTTTAAAAAAGTGATGATTTGCCGGGCGGTGGTGGGGCACGCCTATAATCACCGCACTTGGGAGGCAGAGGCAGGCGGATTTCTGAGTTCGAGGCCAGCCTGGTCTACAAAGTGAGTTCCAGGACAGCCAGGGCTACACAGAGAAACCCTGTCTCGAAAAAAAACAAAACAAACAAAAAAGTGATGATTCGCCGGGCAGTGGTGGCGCACGCCTGTAATCCCAGCACTTGGGAGGCAGAGGCAGGCAGATTTCTGAGTTCGAGGCCAGCCTGGTCTACAGAGTGAGTTCCAGGACAGCCAGGACCACACAGAGAAACCCTGTCTCAAAAAAAATAAAATAAAAATGATGATTCAGTACATCGTGCACTGGGGAGATGACCAAGTCGGCAAAGCTGTGTGCCAAGTCTGATTACCCGAGTTCAATCTTAGGAACGGAACAGCTGAGCCGACTCCACAAAGATGCAGACACACGGACACACGGACTGTGTCACACCTTACCTTCTGGTGTCGGCTTGTCCTGAGGAAGATCTGGCATATTTTCATCCAAAAGGTCTGCTAAGGACTGAGAGTTTGCCAGCAGCTTCTGGTAAGACATGGCAAACTCCTCATACTGCTTGTGCCTGTCCTCACTTAGCTCGCCTTTAGAATGCAGAATACGCCTATAAATAAATGAGGAAATAATCTGATAAGATTGTCAAAGCAGACAAGACCACGGGAAGCAGTCCATAAAATTTTATCTTACCACAGATATTTAACATAATGCTCTTTACTAATCTTTTGTAATCCCATGTTCTCAGGATCTACCTTAAAATTAAAATACATACAACAATAAATCACCCAATTAAGCTTGCTCAAAGATGACAAAATATACATTCGAAATCACCATAATAATTTAGTAACTTTGTTACAAGGATAGAACCCTTTGACATACAGCTAATGAAAAATATTTACTCCAAATCACTAACTGGTTTTCAAAAGCAACAAGTTATAAGAATCAGTTATCCTTAAACTTCAACAATGACTTGATAAGAAAATATATTTAACAAATTTACTGTAAAATAATTATTTTGTTAAACTATGCTTTCCTAAGACATACTATTAGCCAAAAATACTCAAATCCACAAAAGTCAACTTCTAAATATAACAGGCTTTTAAGAGGTTCAAAGCCAGAATTATCATCCATGAACTTCTATGATTTAAATCAAGATTACTTTTGTAAAAATCTATTTCTCTATACAGTTTTCAACTTACAGTATTAGTTATTTATCCAAAGGATAAACAGAAATGATCAGCCCACTTACGCGGGGCTTCATGGGGAGCACAAGGATATAATTCTTTCCACTTCACAAAAAAATACTGCCGTTACTCTTGATTACTAATGTTAAACTACTGAAAAATAACCAAAATGTATAAAGTCAAATTTCCCACTGTACTGGTATAGACAGCTAAGACTTACACAAAAGGATGCAATTCGTTTGACACGAAACATTTATCTGGTAGTATAACTGATATTTATAAATAATGCTATACACATAAAAGATGTTTTGTAGGCTTCAAACTGGGTCTCCCGTAGCCCAGGCTGTTCTCAAGCTCATTCTGTTGCCAAGGCTAGGTTTCAACTCCATAGTCCTCCTGTTTCAACCCCAACTCTCTTGGGTTTTTTGTTTTTGGTTTTTTTGTTTTTGGTTTTCCGAGACAGGGTTTCTCTGTGTTCCCTGGCTGTCCTGGAACTCACTCTGTAGACCAGGCTGGCTTCGAACTCAGAAATCCGCCTGACTCTGCCTCCCAAGTGCTGGGATTAAAGGCATGTGCCACTACTGCCCAGCTCCAACTTTCAACCTAAGTTTTCAAAATATAACTATGAATTTTAAGTTAAAACATTTCCAAAAGTAATATTTACAAGTTTATTGCTTGGCGCTTGAACATTCTTATAAACTAAATATGGTGTTGTTTTCTGAGGTGTTGTCTTCTTACAGAGAGAAATTGTGTGAGCAGGGGTGTAACTGTGGGAGAGCACCTCCTGGGCATGCACAGGCCCTGGATTCCAATTGTAGGAACACCAAAGAAGAAAGGAAGGGAAGGGAGGATGGAGGGAAGGAGAGAAAGTGATTAACTATCAGATATGCTTAATATTTTTTTAAATTTTCACTCATTTTACAACTTAAAAATATATTAGCAACTTCCAATGTAACAGTATAACCATGTTTACGTAGGCTAAAAGTATTTCTCTATAAAGACAAAAGCTATTTATTGTCTTAAGTGTTCCCTGTTATTTACTTCAAAATAATATATAAGCAAGAATAAGTTTCCTTTTATGTATATGCAGACATAACACCCATATACATAAAATATACAAACAAAAGTTTTTTCAGCAAGCTTACAGATTTTAAAACTTAAAACAAAAATGTGTAGAGCCAGGCGTGGTGGCGCACGCCTGTAATCCCAGCACTTGGGAGGCAGAGGCAGGCAGATTTCTGAGTTTGAGGCCAGCCTGGCCTACAGAGTGAGTTCCAGGACAGCCAGGACTACATAGAGAAACCCTGTCTCAAAAAACAAAAAACAAAAAACAAAAAACAAAAAACAAACAAACAAAAAAAAGTGTATATTCATGAAAGAAACTAATATTACTATGAACTTATCAGGATATTTCATCAGTCCTAAGAAAATTCAGAAAAAAAATTAATCAAAACCAGTAAGTGATTTAAAGAAATACTGTCCCCAAATGATTCTAGTTTTAAACTATTCAGTGGGTTGTCAAAACGGAGCAGCCATCAAAGCCTGACAAGCCAACTTCCATCTCTGGTACCCACAATCTTAAAGAGAAGTGGATGTACACTGTTATATATACACACCTATACAGACAAGCATTCAATGCATATATAAATGTAAACTTTACATTTTAAATAAGAATAACATGCAAATTACTGTCAAAAATGTTAAGAACTAAAGAGTTTATTCCAAAGAAAATTCTGAGCTGGACAGTGGTAATCCCAGCTCTCAGGAAGACGGGCAAGGAGAGCTCTTGAGTTCGAGACCAGTCTGGTCTATAGAGTGAGTTATAACACACAATAACCTTGTCTTGAGAAACAAAACAATGAAGGGAGGGGGGTTGGAGAGAAATAGCTCAGAGGTTAAGAGCACTGACTGCTCTTCCAGAGGTCTTGCTGAGTTCAATTCCCAGCAACCACATGGTGGCTCACAACTATCTATAATAAGATCTGGTACCCTCTTTTAGCCTGCAGGCATACATGCAAGCAGAATGCTGTATACATAACAGATAAGTAAAACTTTAATTAAAAAAAGAAAAAAGAAAACAAAGACAATTCTGTTAGGAGAGATAGTAATAATAATTTCAGTATAGTTAATGAATATTACCATACACCACTGGGGTCAGCAAGATGGCTCAAAGGGCAAAGTACTTGCCACAAAGCCTGATGACCTAAGTTCTGTTCCTAGGAATCACATAGTGAAAGAAGACAATGAACTTCCAAAAGTTGTCTTCTGACCACCCACCCATACACACACACACACACACACACACCATAGAACACCTGTGCACACATATACACTTTTAAGAAAGAAAAATGTAACATGAGGGCTTCTGGGGAGATGGCTCAAAGGTTAAGAGCACTGACTGCTCTTCTGAAGGTCCTGAGTTCAAATCCCAGCAACCTCATGGTGGCTCACAACCATCATGGGATCCCTCTTCTGATTTGTCTGAAGACAGCTACAGTGTTCTTACATACATGAAATAAATAAATCTTTTTTAAAAAATTAAAATGTAACATGATTACAGTGTTTGACAACAACAAAACAAAACCAAGGTAGAGTTAAGCCTAGAACACAATTTAAAAATGTATTTGTCTTATAAGTTCTAACTTCTTGGTCATCTGAAGAGCATATATTCAGCTGAAATATACAACACTAGCTGGGCAGCAGTGGCACACGCCTGTAATCCCAGCACTTGGGAGGCAGAGGCAGGTGGATTTCTGAGTTCAAGGTCAGCCTGGTCTACAGAGTGAGTTCCAGGACAGCCAGGTCTATACAGAGAAACCCTGTCTCGAAAAAAACAAATGGGGGGGGGAGAAATATACAACACTGAGAACTGCTGGCACATAAGCAGTAACTATTTTCACATGACTGAAAACAGGACTAGATTCAAATTAAATTTAATTCAATGCAGCTAGATTCTAGTCCCTCTGTGGTTCCTCTAAGACCAAATTAACACTTTAGAAATGGGGTGACCAAGTCCATATGTGGCAGAGACACACACAGAAGCACGTCCACACATATAAAATAAGACAGAACTGAGGGGGCTGTAGAGATGGTTCGGTGGTTAAGAGCACCAACTGCTCTTCTGGAGGTCCTGAGTTCAAATCCCAGCAACCACATGGTGGCTCACAGCCATCTGATGCCCTCTTCTGGAGTGTCTGAAAGTAGCTACATGTAATAAATAAATAAATCTTTAAAAAAAAAAAAAAAAAAAAAGCCGGGTGGTTGGGGTGCAGGCCTGTAATCCCAGCACTCTGGGAGACAGAGGCAGAGGCAGGCAGATTTCTGAGTTTGAAGCCAGCCTGGTCTACAGAGTGAGTTCCAGGACAGCCAGGGCTACACAGAGAAACCCAGTCTCAAACAAACAAACAAACAAACAAACAAACAAAAAAGAGCCCCGAAACTGGAAACGGCTGACAGGCCCAGCATGTACATGGTGGCTAGCAAGTACTTACAACATGTAAGTACAATGCAAGAGGCTCTAACACCTCTATGGGCACCATGAATATATGTGGTAAGCAGACAAATATGGAGGCAAAATACACATAAAATAAATATATCTTTAAAAAAAATAAGCTTTAAACCTTCAGGGATACCCCTTAGCCCTCCCTCAAATCTTATGTCTGCTTTTTGTTGCTGTTTTGCTTTTTTTTAAAATGGGGTTTCAGTGATCAATGGTAGATCACTTGTCTAGCCCTTGTGAAGTCCTAAGTTCAACTCTTAGTCTAGAAGGAAGGGAGGGAGGGAGAGGGGGAGAAGGAGGGAGAGGAGGATGGGGAGAAGGAGAGGCCAGTGGGTCTTGTAGTGCAGGCTGACCTTCAACTCAATGTACTACCCAGATGGTATGTAATTAGCAATCCCCCTGCCTCTGGATCCTGAATACTATACTTACAGGCATACACCACCAATCCCAAGACCATGATCAAAAGTCTTTAACAACATTAATTTATCTAGTTGCTAAATAAATTATGTATTTAGGTTAACTATTCATGAAAAGACCTCTTAGAAAAATAGAAACTGAGATTTTGGGTCGTTTTCTACCTACATCATACATGAACTTAACTTAGTAAATAGGACAGGATACCAACAGTGGAATTTCAAGTTCTGTTACAAACAGAACCCAAGTGCTATCTAATCTGATCACTTATCTAACACATGCTTTCTAAACAGCTCACGGAATCTACAGCACACTCTAAGACTATTATGATTTTAGCAAGAGAAATCAGTCATCAAAAAAAAGCAGTGGGTAGAAATGGAGTTTTGACTCTAGCTTTGTCAAGGCCTTGGGTTCAGTCTCCATTAAAGATTAAATTAAAAACAAAAGATAAAACTTCTAAGAACAGTGAGACGGCAATGTACATTTCACAAAGCATTCCTCGCCTTTTACATTTTTTTACACTAGGCACTAAAGGCTGGTCAATGACCTGCTCAGCCCAGTAGCCCACACTATGCCAATCTTTTGTCAGGACTGAAATTAGTCAAAACAATTCATCATCACTGTTAAATGTTTGTTAAATGGTGAGGTAATGGTACCCTCTCACTCTCACAGATGTAAAAAGTAATGAAATAAACCCAATCCCAAGTCTTACTATAACAAAAAATGTGTAAAAAAGATTTCTTGCTGCTCACGCCAATAATTCCAACACGGGGGAGGCAGAGAAGGGCAGACCACCATAAGTTTAGGGACAGGCAGGGTTACATTAAGTGACACTCTATTTCAAAAAAATCAAAAAAAGGAAAAAGTAAAACTTGTTTTATTCTCTAGGCATTGATGGCACGCCTTTAGTCCCAGCACTTGAAAGGCAGAGGCAGGCAGATCTCTGAGTTTGAAGCCAGCCTGGTCTACAGAGTGAGTTCCAGAGATGGCCAGGGCTACACAGAGAAATCTTGTCGCAAACAAACAAACAAAAAATATGAGACATCACCAACTAGAAACACCCTAAATGTTCTCAAACGCACAGAGCTGCCTAGCACAGCCTCCAGAGCGCTGGGACTCCAGGCATGGGCCACCACACTCACTGAAGGGTTCATGTCACTATTACAGCACTGACAGAAGACACCAAGTAGTCCATTCCTGAATCAAGCATTCACCCTTTGTGCCTCACATCAAAAGGCAAACTTTTTCTTTCCCATTCTTTTACTTCTATGGTTTGACTTTTGTTACTCCCTTTTACTTCATACAGATTACGTATTTGCTCTATATTGCCTTACAAATAAACTTTCAAAGCCAGCAAAGCTGAGGTGAGAAGATCAGAGTTCAAGGCCGGCTGCTGGTGTTTACAACAGTTAACATATCTATTTTCAAAACAATGACTCACTCAGAGATTTTCAGAAACATCAAACAGGCAATACATTAAGTAGCAAACATTTTTAAAAGCACTAAAGTTGTGCCAGAAGCCATTAAAGTCCATGTACACATCCGATTCCGACAGAGCCACATTTACATCAGAAGTAGAACACTACTGCAGTCTCCACTGGAAGGCTAGGAGCACTGAAGCATGGTTTGTGAGGCAACTTCCCAGAATACAGAGTAAATGACAGGTCTAGAGTTTGAACCTGGATGCCCTGCTTCTGGAGTCTGCATTATTAAAAAGTAGAGTATGGCTGACTCTAAAATTCTGTAATTCTGTTTGTACATTCTACTGGAATTACAAACTCTTAAATGTACATATCAAAAGCAAACCACCAAGGTGCTATTATTTTAAATTCTCTTTTTGACCAAAATATAACCCAGATTCCTCTGGCTTGCATTAGAGCTGGTAAGGACTGGGTAGCCAGTCAGAAGGTTTCCAGCAAGCAACAGAATTAAGAGTGACAGCAAAGGACACTGCACAGCTGTGAGAATACAGCTCTGAGAGAAGGACCTTGATTCTGTCACTGGCTCTTCACATTGCCTTGGGCAAGTCCTCAAATCCCTTCATTTCGAAGGTGACTGACTACCTTCGAAACACAGATATTTCCTTTAGGGATATGGTGAAGACATCAGCAAGATTATGCACGTAATTCATTATATTGATAGAAAATGTTATTTACATAAGAAAAAAGTACTAAAACCACTGTTAAAAAAAAAAAAAAAAAAAAAAAAAAAAAAAAAAAAGAGGCAGGTGTGTCTCTGTGAGCTCCAGAGTAGCCTACAGAGCTCGGTCCAGGTCAGCCAGGGATACACAGAGAAACCCTATCATGAAAAAACTAAAGAAAAAAGACACTGCCTCGCCTCAATGCCAAATATGTTGATCTATGAAACTGCAGTCAGGATGTAAAGTAAATTAATTCATTTTTAAAAATCTCACCAAATATACAAACATCCTTTTAAATTTTTTATCTTGTGCATCACAGAAAATAAGACACAAAATCTTGAAAATATGGTCATGACCACATCTAAGGAAAAACATCCTGCCTCACCTCCCATTCGCTCCCACCTTGTCAAGTCATCACAAAAATAAGCCAGAAAATTATATTAAATTTTCTTACCATCTCATTTAAATTTGGTTATGATTATTTTAGACATCAGTGTGTACAATGTAACTATTCAAATATTTATTCATTTACTATGTTAGATTCCTTTAAGCAGAGTTGGTAAAGGAAGAGGAAGGAACAACACAGGCTCTTGAAACACTGTTAGAGAGAGCTTGCTTAAGGAGAAAATCAGGCGAGGCAATGTCTTTTTCTTTAGGTTTTCCTGATAAGGTTTCTCTGTGTATCCCTGGCTAACCTGGAAGAGCTCTATAGGCTACTCTGGAGCTCAGAGAGACACACCTGCCTCTGCCTCTGCCTCTGCCTCTGCCTCCTGCCTCCTGCCTCCTGCCTCTGCCCCTCTGCCCCTCTGCCCCTCTGCCCCTCTGGCCCTCTGCCTCTGCCTCCTAAGTTCTGGGATTAAAGGCATTAACCACCAATGCGAAGACACATATAAGCTTCAATATATGGTCATGAAGTGTGAGGCAGTATCTTAATAGTGTGTAAATATTACCAACTGATCAACCTGTAAGAATAGGTAAAGTCGGGCTGCAGAGATGGCTCAGCGATTAAGAGCACTGACTGCTCTTCAAAAGGTCCTGAGTTCAAATCCCAGCAACCACATGGTGGCTCACAACCATCCATAAGACCTGAAGCCCTCTTCTGAAGGGCTGTCTGAAGACAGTTACAGTGTACTTACACATAATAAGTAAATCTTTAAAAAAACAACAACAACAACAAAAAAAAAACAGGTAAAGCTCACTTGAAGGAAATCAAGGTAAAAGCAATTTAAAATTGAGTTAATTTAGCCCGGCGGTGGTAGCCCACGCCTGTAATCCCAGCACTCTGGGAGGCAGAGGCAGGCAGATTTCTGAGTTCAAGGCCAGCCTGGTCTACAGAGTGAGTTCCAGGACAGCCAGGGCTATACAGAGAAACCCTGTCTCAAAAAAAAAAAAAAAAAAAAAAAAAAAAAAAAAAAGCCGGGCGTTGGTGGCGCACGCCTTTAATCCCAGCACTTGGGAGGCAGAGGCAGGCGGATTTCTGAGTTCGAGGCCAGCCTGGTCTTCAGAGTAAGCTCCAGGACAGCCAGGACTACACAGAGAAACCCTGTCTCGAAAAACCAAAAAAAAAAAATTGAGTTAATTTTAAATCGGTATATTTAAGTTAACATTAGTCAAACTAATAGTATTTCTTGGATTTTATTAACAGTAGGGAAAAGGGAAAGTTTGCATTCTATTTACAACCTTTACTAAACTTTAAAACCAAATTGTTGTTGCCAGTGATTTGGGCAATTAGGAGTGGACTAATTTAAAGGTATTAAAAACAAAACTTGCGCAGGGCGATGGTGGCGCACGCCTTTAATCCCAGCACTTGGGAGGCAGAGGTAGGCGGATTTCTGAGTTCGAGGCCAGCCTGGGCTACAGAGTGAGTTCCAGGACAGCCAGGGCTACACAGAGAAACCCTGTCTCAAAAAACAAAAACAAAAACAAAAACAAAACTTGCTACTCTTTCCATCAATTACCAGTGTGGACACTTTAGAGAAGTGGTTCTCAACCTTCCTAATGCTGCAACACTTTTTAATACAGTTCTTCATGTTGTGGTGACCCCAATCGCTATTTCATGACTATAATTTTGCTATTGTTATGAACTGTAATGTTAAGTAAGTGTCTGTTTTCTAGTAGTCTTGGGCAACCCGGCACACACTGCTTCTGGGGTTGGTGGTAGAGGTGATAGCCCAGCAAGCACAAACCCTGGCTTTGTCACAGCACCAGAAACAAAATCATTTTGAGTACTGAGAATTATTACTTAATATTTGAATACATTATTTCAGTCTACTGAAAGAAAATCTTCTGTTAACTATGACATTATACGTACTAGTCAATTTTGTTAAATGTCAAAAGAACTAGTAAGGTCTCTATTAACAAAACAATCCCTGAATTCAACATAAGGCAACATTTACCAAGCATATAAAACTATTAACTCCAATCATCAAATATTAATTTTAAAATCTACACGTGGTGTAACTTCCCAGAGCTGCTTAATGTATAATAAACATATCATTAAAGTAAAAAAAAACTGTAATTCCAATTTGTCAAAGTTCACCTTACGTAAAGTATTGCTGGTCAAAACCATAACTTCTTCAGAGGCTTAGAAGCAGAGCTGAAGCATAGATTATGGGCCCAAGCATGAGTAAAGAAGAGTTTGGTAACTCGCCATCACTCACACATTCATCATCCCAGTGCCTTTAAGGAAACATCAGAATTTATTTTATTATTATTTGTTTTGTTTTTGAGACAGGGTCTCTGTGTAGCCCAGGCTTGGAACTCAATTTGTAGACCAGGCTGGCTTTGAACTCAGAGATTTGCAAGCCTCCACCTCCAGAGCTGGATTAAAGGTGTGTGCCATGGAACCCAGCCAAGAAAGCACCAGAACTTTTGAGTTAGTCTATGTCTAAAACTTAGCTGTCAGAGCTGGGCCTGGTGGCACGGACCTGATTTCAGTACTTGGGAGGCTGAAATAAAGAGGACCCTGAGCAGGAGACTGGTGTGGGTTATACATAAGATTCAAAAGGACAATGACAATGACATTGGCTGAATCAAACAAAGTATAGACTTTAAAGCTCTAAGAATAGTGCTTTCCAACACGGTAATCAGAAAAATAACCGAGAGCATTTATGATTCCTAGACTGAAAAAGTGCACTTGATTTTCCTAAGACACTGAATAAAGACATTAAAAAAATCTTAATTACATGTGAGTCTGAAGTCTCGGGTCATTTATTACTCAGTATTCTAGGATATCACACCTAAGAGAAATCTTATTGGAGAAACTACTGCCCATGATTGACATTTGGTTGAAAACAACTACTGGGTCATGTCTTCAAAGAAGATACTTTTAAAAACTGATTACTTCAGAAGTAAATCATAATAAGATATTTTCGGAAGAAAGGATACTAACCAAAAGACATTCTGTGTTAATCTATTTTCCAAGTTTATTATTTTCCTCAGTTGGGTTATCTGCATCTTCACTATCAAAACTGATTAGCAACTCAAGGTATCTGGAGCTCAAAGTAAGCCAGATGTCAAATACTTTCTATTAAGATTTTTCACATCCGCCAGGCAGTGGTGGCGCACACCTGTAATACCAGCACTTGGGAGGCAGAGGCAGGCGGATTTCTGAGTTTGAGGCCAGGCTGGTCCACAGAGTTGAGTTCCAGGACAGTCAGAACTTCACAGAGAAACCCTGTCTGGGGCTGGGGGAGGGGGGTGGGGGACACACAACTCGGGGCAGCAGTTCTGTTACTGCTGGGTGATGGTGGCACACATCTTTAACCACAACATTTAGGAGGCAGAGGCAGAGGCAGAACCTCCCAGTCTACATATAGGGAGTCTAGGACAGCCAGGGCTACACAGTAAACTGTCTTGAAACCACTCCCCAGCAAAAAAAAAAAACAACAAAAAAAAACCCCAACCCAGTTATGTTAACAAAGCAGCTAAATTTTAGAAGAAAGGCCACAGTAATAATTGAACAGAAAATATGTCTATCAACTGGACCAACAGATAAGAACCCATTTATCGCCTGTTGGTGGTGTATATATATGCCTTTAATCCCAGCTGGCAGAGGTCAGCCTGATCTATAGAGCAAGTTGTAGGACAGGCATGGCCACACAGAGAAACCGTCTGGAAAAACAAAACAAAACAACCCATTTATTTACCTTAGCACTTAATTACACACATGAAATCATCTGCAAATTCTTTAGGTTAAAATAGCATAGCCAAACCATCTAAATAAGTCTGAGTTAAGCAAACAGAGTGAGATACTACCTCAAAAAAATAGCCCAGAAGCATGCATTCAGGGCAAAACTTAGTGCACTAGTTCAAAGTAAAAAACCACCTTACAAGTAGTTCATTTGAACCAGGCATAATGGTGCATGCCTTTAGTCCAAGTGCTTGGAGGATGACGTGAGGGGGTCTGTGTTCAAAGCCAGCCTGGTCTACAGAGAAGCCAAGGCTACCTAGTGACACCCTGTCTCAAACAAACAAAAAAGAGTGGTCCATTTGAGAATTAGGCTTCAGTGTAAAAAGTCCTAATAAAAAGACAGAAAGACAAATGACAAGACAGCTAGATAAGTTATAGCAATTTTGGTCACAGAAGAACAAATCAGAACCAAATGTCCTAAGGATAGTGAGAGTCTGAAAAGGACTGGAAGAGTGCAGAATTGAAGACAGTTATCCTGAAAAAAAAAGCATCTGGCAGTCAGCAAATATGCAAGAGAAGTCACAGGGATCAGACAGACATGTCTCACAACGGGGTTAAGTCACTGCAGCTTCTCTCTACTATGACACCATAAGGCTAGAAGTAAGCACATAAGCTCTAAAGTAGAGGACAGAGCCCACCAAGTAAGTGTTCTGTTTACAAGGTTAGTTGTGATGTATTTGGCAGACTGTAAAGGAACAGGAAGATGAAACTGACAAGGCATTATGCAAATCACAATTAAAAAGACTGAAATACATGAAAATTAGTATTCAGAACCATAGACAAGAGTGGCAATTCTGTTTCTATTTTAATTTTTTTTTTTTTTTTTGATATTGGATTTCATTACAATGCCCAGAGAGTATAATTCTAGCCTGAGTGACCTTTGGTCACCAGGACTGAGCATCAACATGACCCTGTACAATATGCTGCTACAGTGACCATTCACTATTTTTCTAGTTAAATCAATCACCATCCAGGGATAACTGCTTACGCCAGTCCTCATCCACACCACACTCATAAGGACAGAAAAAGGTATGCCTCCCTCATTAATTGCCAATCAAGAAAAGTTCTAGACTCCTAAGCCTACAATTTAACTAGTGGTAAAGTACTTAGCTAAAAAGAACTGCTATTACTCCCTCTGTATACCCTGGACCTCCAACAATCAACAGCCTCATTAAAGTTAGCCCAATGCCCACAAACTGTCTAGCCGATTGTTGTCTTCTCAGTGCACAAACTACAGTATCTTCTGACAACTGAATCTGGTTTCTAACAGGGACTTTTCACCAATGACCAAAGCGACAGTACACTCCTTTGAAACTGGGAACAGGAGCCCTCAGGAAGAACACTCCTACCAATGCACTTCAACACTTAACCCAAGGGGGAAAAACAAACCAAAAAACAAATCCAAGGACATAACTTTGTGCTACTTCTCAGAATTCTGATCTGAAACACCACAGCTAACATATGACTCATTTTCTTTACAAGAGCAAGTAACAGCAGTCACATTAACAACTTAAAATACAAGACATGAAAGCAAACCTGTTAGGAAGAATGCTGAAACACAGAAATATAGTAGCAGGTTAGGTAAAGTGACAGAAACAGAAAATCTATTCCTCAACATTAATTGAGTTGGTTTTTTTTTTTTTTTTACACCACAGGAAGAAAATATATCAACAAAGCAAAAAATTACCACCTTCTTACTGGGGTTCTTTTAAAATCAGATATAAAATCTATTTTAGAGTCACATTTAAACATGAGTATTTAAGACTATTAGACTATTATACTGTTGAAATTTTCCTGGAATGCTAAGAAATCACCTGTAAGGAGCCCTTTTCCATAAGTTCTCTCAGTGGCATGAAGACTTTACACATTTTAAGTACGAGCTCCACAATAAATTCTCAATCCTGAGAAACATTTGAAAATCACCTGTTTTGCCTCTCAGTATTCTGAAGCTCCCTGTGGTCCCTTTTCAGGTGTTTGGTCAAAGACGTAAAGTACTCTTTTAAAAGATTCTGGAAAGGCTGCTGCTTCTCTGGACTAATTATCTCACTGGGAGGGAAGTTCAAATTAAACTTCTCCGCAGCACTTTTTACTTTCCTCGGTACAAGTCCAGCAATGTCATCTCCACAATGGCGACAGAAACTAATCACCACAGATACATGAGTGTGGGATTCTCGATCAGCATTAATAATACTTTTTAGCTGTTCATAGATTAAGGAAAGACCTTCCTTGTCGGTGAAAATTCCCACTATTGTCAATTCTGCAATGAAACGCAAGTCAGTTCTTAGCTTGGTAATGTTAGGCGTTTTCTCCTCTTTCCTTGCTTCAAAATGCTTTTTCCACACCTGAAGCAGCGAGGGTGCAAAGTCAGCGTACCGCTGGTGAAAGAGAGAGCAGAGGTGCACAGCACAGTTCACGTCAGAGATTTTTAATTTTGCTTCCACAATGGAAGCTACGGCTTCTGCAATATATTTGCTTAAATTCAGGCCATTAAAATCATGAGACAAGGAGTCTCTCTGTTGTTCTGTAATTGTTTTTAGTTTCTTGACAAAAGCAGTATTTTTCTTTAAGCTCGAATCTAGGCGGCTAAAGAAATTTTCCTCTGGTCGGTTGTCTGGAGCATTTTGGTTTTTGCTACGGAGTTCCTTTCGCAATTGATGGCGTTCCCAAGCCTCCTGATGAAGCTGAAGAGATTCTTCTTTCTCTCTATGTAAAAGACAAAACACAAATAAACATATATTTTGAAAGTCAATGAAAAACTAAAATCTAAGTATAAGAATCCCAGAGGAGGCGGGTGTGGTGGCACACGCCTGTAATCCCAGCACTTGGGAGGCAGAGGCAGGTGGATTTTGAGGCCAGCCTGGTCTACAGAGTGAGTTCCAGGACAGTCAGAGCTACACAGAGAAACCCTGTCTTGAAAAACCAAAATAAATAAATAAATAAATAAATAAAAAGAATCCCAGAGGAGCCAAGGAGAAGAGCCTCCAGTGCTTTCGTTGCCTCGGGTCCTGCAGAACCTGACCAAGCCTGTGCACGCTAAGCGAGCGCTGGACCTCTGATCTGCACTCGCCACCTCTTACATTTACTTTCAAAAGCATTGTATTAGCGACCTAAGATACTGACAGCACAGTAAATTATAACACCTACTGGGGTAGAATGATTTCCAATAATCTAAACTGTTAATCATTCTGTCAATTTGCAAGTTCAACTGATCTAAGACACAACGTTCAATATGTAAAATATAAAGTGATACGCAACTGGGGATAATTTAAAATGTTAAACAAAAGCATTGGGTAAACAGAAAACACACAAGAAACACTTCAGGTAAAGAACCACCATTATAAAATGTACTGAATTATCAAGAACTGTTTCTCCATACTCAGCATTTACCAAACAATTAGCAAAGGCCAGCCTGGGTTATATAAGAACCCCCCCCAACACACACACATACACACACACACACACACACACACACACACAAACCAAAAGAAGATCCTGGACTAAAGACATGGCTCAAACTTAGGAACACAGGCTGTTCTTCCAAAGACCCCAGATTCAATTCTCAGCACCCACACAGCAGCTCACAGCAACCTTGAACTCCAGGGTCAGAGGATCTGCTGCCCTCTTCAAGTATCTAAAGGCACTGCATACATGTGGAGCCCAGACATGGGTGTTGGCAAATATTCATCATATATATAAAATAAAAATTCAAAATTTTTTCCATGAGCATCAGTAATAAATACTCATGACTTAGGAAGTCTGGGAAGGAACTCTGGGAGAACTACCAGAGTTTAAAATCCTTTAATGAGTGCAATAAACTCAATTTAACCTAAAAGAACAGTTAAAAGCTGACATAACTTTTTTAACCTAGACATTTAGAAAAAGATAATGACTTGGGGCAGAGGTGGAAACAAGAGAGAATTTGATTTTAAAATATTAGACTATATGTTTTAAAATATATATCTGCAAAAAAGTAATTTCCCTCTTCCCGGCAAAAATTATTCCTTAAATACCTTACTCTAACTCAAGGCCCCATGCCCACGCCTTGCTGAGAGCTACAATGTATTAAAACAGGGGCTGCATTTGGATATACAAATCTTTCAGTGGCACACAAACTACAGGACTTGTAATGAAAAGAACAAAAGCATAACTCATCATGAATTTGAATTAAGCAAATCAATTTTACCCTGTACTGAACACATTTTAACGTATAAAAACTTTATGGGCAAATAAAATATAAAATCCTATGCGCTTTAAAATATTCTAGGAGCTGAGAGGTGGTGGCGCACGCCTTTAATCCCAGCACTTGTGAGGCAGAGGCAGGCGGATTTCTGAGTTCGAGGCCAGCCTGGTCTACAGAGTGAGTTCCAGGACAGCCAGGGCCTGGGATCAGTTCTCAGCACATCTTGGTGGCTCGCAACCATCCATAACTGGTTCCAGAGACTCTGACACCATCTTCTGGCCTCAGCCAGCACTGCATGCATGTGCTGCACAGACATACATGCAGGCAGAACACTTACACTCACAAAATAATAATATTAATAAAAATGGCCAAAAACAACAAAAGAAAATGGTTGTTTTCAATTGTTTTAAAAGCACTCTGAAGCCGGGTGTGTACAGTGCATGCCTTTAGCCCAAGCACTTGGAAGTCAGAGGCAAGCAAGTTAGTACAAGTTAGAGGCCAGTCTGGCCTACACAGTGAATTCCAGGACAGCCAGAGCTACAAACAGTGAGACCTTGTCTCAGGAAAAACAACAAACAACTTAGAAGGGGCAAAGAAAGTGCTGTGCAGCCAAGTATGTTTATGAATTAAAATTTTAGTAGAAGGATCAACACACACTCCACAAGCCTAACAGCTGGGTCTGGCCCCTAAAGCCCAAAGTGGAAGGAGAAAATCAACTCCTGAGCCATGTCCTCTGGACTCAGTGCAAATAGGCAAGAAAGTGCACATGCACATACCCACACAATTTAAAAAAAAATGTTTTTAAATTTTGGAGGAGAAAATAAGCAAGAAATTCTGAAGAATCATGGTTGGGATTATCCTAAAATTGGCCACTACTACTACTGCCATGCAGCCTCTCTTCCCTATTAAAGGGGAGCGACTGGGACCGGAGACTGTCTCAGCAGTTAGGACAACTTGTCACTCACTCTTCCAGAGGACTCATGTGTGGTTCCTAGCACACACATCAGATGACTCACAACGCCCTATAACTACAGCTCCAGGGAAGCTGAGGCACTCTCTCCTCAGGCCTCCTGGGTCACCTGCCACATGACAGACCAACAGACAGACACACAGACACACCCCCTTTTGGTCTTTTAAAGGAGAGATGGAGGGTTGTAAAGTGTAGTTGCTCAGGAAGGTTTAGCTGAAGGGTACCGGTCTAGATTCACAAAGTTCTAGGTTTACTCCCTGCCACTGAGGGCAAGGGCCGCTCCATGAAAACGGCTCTGACAAAGAAAGCCCAGGTCCCGCCAGACCTCATCAAACGCTGAAGCCTACAGCCCCTAAGCACCTCGTGCACGCCCCTGGTCAGGGGAGCCAGGGAGACGAGCTGACACCCACCCAGACCTCAGACTGCAGGCAGCACGTCATGGGACACAGCCCTCCCCACTGAGGAGGCCCTCAGGCGTCCACCCTCACTCCTTCACCCCAACCTGCTTCCTTACTTCAGCTGAGCAGCTGCTTCTTCCTGCTGCCTCTTGGCCTGCTCCTCCTGCTTTTTCCTCTCTTCCTCTTCCTGTTTCTTCTTTTCTTCCTCTTCCTTCTTCTTTAACTCTTCCTCTGCCTTCACCTTCTCTTCCTCTTTTTTCTTCCGTTCCTTGTCTTCCTTTTTTCTCTTATCCTCTTCCAGCTTCTTCTTCTTGTCTTCTGGGACCTTACTGACCTCCTTCTTGGCAGTGACCTTGAGATCGTCCTTGGGTTTCTCCTTGCTGCTCACTGGCCGCCTCTCACTGCACTCCTTTTCCTTGTTGTTTAGTAAAGATTCTTTTTCTTCCATACTTGCTGACTTTTTACGCTCAGCTGGCATTATGTGACCCAGGACAACCTGTAAGAGTAAAAGAATGTCAGTGCTGTGGGCAAAGGGGCTTATATTTAATAACAGCATTATTTCTAAAACAAAACATATTAATGAAGCTTGGCAACCCTGGAATTTTAAAATGCTATGAAGCAGTATGCTGTGATGAGAATGCCGCCGTAGAAGCTGGGGATGCATGGGTGGTAAAGTGCTTGCGGAGCGCGCACGGTACTCAATCCCCATCACCATTACAAAATTTGTCACAGTCCACATTTTATTACTACTAGTTACTTCTTTTTTGTTTGTTTGTTTGTTTTCGAGACAGGTTTCTCTGTAAAGCCCTGGCTGTCCTGGATATCGAAGGGCTTTTTGTGTTGTTTTGTTTTTATTCTTTAAGGAAACATTTAAGCATAAAAGTGAATTGGGTGCCGGGAGGTGGTGGCGCATGCCTGTAATCCCAGCACTCTGGGAGGTAAAGGCAGGCGGATTTCTGAGTTCGAGGCTAGCCTGGTCTACAGTGTGAGTTCCAGGACAGCCAGAGCTATACAGAGAAACCCTGTCTCGGGGTGGGGGCATGGGGGTGGGGGTGGGGGATGGGGGTGGATTGGGCATCGTGGTGCATGCCTTTATCCTGGCGCTTAGAAGACAGAGGCAAGTGGACCTCTATGAGTTCTAGGACAGCCAGGGCTGGAGAAACCCTGTCTCAAAAAAATAAACAAGACAAAAAAGTGGTAGCACAGCATGTAGAACTTCTAGACACATATCATCCACTCCAAGCATGATTAACTTAAAACAATTCATCACTGTAACTGGAAACATCATCAGGTTTAACCCAAGGTTTTTACGTGTTAAGAGCAATGCGCGGTAGGCCAAGGTAGGAACTGCCATGAGTTAAGGGCAGCCTGTGCTACATAGTGAATATATATATATACCAGCTTTAGCACACAGTTAGAGCCTAACTTAAAAAAAGAAAGGCAAGGTGGCTCAGTAGGTAAAGGCGCTTGCGCCAATTCTGACCACCACAGGAACCCGCATGGTGGATGGAATGAGAACCAACCCCTACAAGTTGTCATCTGACCTCTAATGCACTAAATAAGCAAATGTTTTAAAAAACTTTTTTAGCTGGGCGGTGGTGGCGCACACCTATAATCCCAGCACTTGGGAGGCAGAGGCAGGCGGATTTCTGAGTTCGAGGCTAGCCTGGTCTACAGAGTGAGTTCCAGGACAGCCAAGGCTACACAGAGAAACCCTGTCTCGAAAAACCAAAAAAAAAAAAAAAAAAAAAAAAAAAAAAAAAAAGGTATTTAAACTTCTTGATATCTTAGTAAAAGTTAAGGATATACAAGTATTCTTAAATATTTTCAAGTACAGCATTTAAATTATAGCAAGAAATCCCAGGTTAATAGCTAAAGCCTTTGTAAGTATAAATAAATAAGGAATGTATTACTTTAGAGTTAACTATTGTCAGAAAGACAACCTAGACCAGGAGAATTCTGAAGGGCCACAGAGCCGAGCAGTCAGCCCTCACCATCCCTTGGCCTCCCCTCTTTTCTCACTTACCTTCTTTTTCTCCAGTATATACCCACCCGTAATGTGAAAACACCACACTCTAAAACAAACCTTCAAATAGTATAATACCAGTATCTAGTCACAGAAACCATACTAAACATTTTATGTACATTATCTCATTTAATACTAAAATTTTTATGAGGTGGGTATTGTTTTCCCTATTTACAAATGAGTAAACTGAGACTTAACCAAGTAACTTGACCAAGGTCTCCACAGCTGGTGATAGAACTGGAATGTGAATTCACAGTCTTAACCAAAGTTAAGAACCCTGAGAGCACCAAACTGTGAGATGGAAGACTTGATCACAGACACCCGACTATGACAAATCATAGAATTATGAATCTCAGCAGGAGGCTCTTATAATGGCTAAGCACTTGCTTCATAATGTTAACTTACTGGCACACTCTGGCTGAAGATACGGAGACAGCGTAACGTTTAAGGTAACAACACAATCTTATTTAAGGGTATTAATCATTATATGCAACAAAATTTTATGGAATTTGAATTTTGTGATTTGAAGTATCAACAAGATATTTCAAGATTACAGGAACATACGATTCTCAGACAACAAAAACATCAGAATTTATAACTAAAGTGTTCCTTATAAATTAAATCTAAAATTCTTCCATAGAATCAACAAACTCACTCTTTATCTGACAAATCCATGAAAGATCATCATTTATAAGCTCAAAAGGATCCCCAACTTTTCACGACTCACCAATTTTCATTTATTTAGTAAATATAAATAACTACCACACTGAGAGTCAATGACAAGTTAAGACAAATCCTGCATCTAAAGAAGATAAAACAGATTCCCAAAAAGATCTGTAAGTCTTGGTGTCAGAACCAGATTCCAGCTAATAATCCTGGAACAAAGAGTACAGGCAGCGAGGCCACTCAGCAAACAGGACAGGGATTCAAGTCAGCCTTCCTCGCACCCCAGCTTCAGACCTTACTAGCTATGGCGATCAGGCGACTTAACTTCTGCTTATTCTAGTTATTTGCCAAGTAATTGGAGCTGTTGCTACCCATCTTAAAGTGTTACTAGCCTACAGCACAGCAGCCACCATAAAGAACGACATTAAATGTCAGTTCTCTATCAGACCTGACACTGAAAGGGCCATTACAGGATGAGAGAGCTTTATCATTAAAAAGACAATGGTGCTCTCCCCACTCTGAGCTTCAGGTTTCCACCAGTGGGGAAGGCAGCGCCAGCCGCCCAAGACTACCCAAGCGCTGCAGTGCTGCCAGGCTGGCCTCCACTGTGTTCACACTCACAGGATTTCGAAAACCAAGTAAACTAGAAGACGAACAGGAATCCAACGATACACATTTGTATCGTGTCGATTTAAATTTAATAAATTAAATCTAATAAAAGCACTAGATTCTTATTTAATAACAGCTAAATAATTCACCTAAGGTTTCCAAATCTCCCATGTAATATTATATTAAAATGACAAATATAAGTCAGTGGTCTTGAAATTGAAATAGGGTTAACTTTTACAAACTACTTTGCTAAATACAATTATATTCAGACAGCCCTTAAAAGGATAGTATGATTGAAAACCACCTTTCTAGCTCCCAAAATACCGCCCTGGGCACTTGGTCCGTAATATTTTATTTGCCTTTCTAAATACATTCTAAACTTCCAAAAGAAAGTAAAAACTATTTAACTAGTAAGACAGATTCTAATGCAGTGTCCTGGAGAGAGGACAGAGAACGGAGGTGTTTCCCTAATACAGCTATAAGTTTGCTAAGTACCATATGGTCTATGTATGAAATCACAATCAGACTGCTCTGAAAATACAGAGTAAGAGAATGCTGGTTTACCTTTCAAGTCTGTGTTTTGAACTCAAAATGTTCTAAAGGTAGAACAACAGCACAGAGATATCTTCCGGTTTCTGGGTTTATTCTTTTACAAAGTCCATACATATATATACACACACATATACATATACATATACATACACACATACCATGCGTACCCTCAAACCTGTAAGCAGCCTCTGCTTGCCTCACCAGATCAAACACCGTGTGATCACCTCTTTAGTTCAACAGTACTTTGTAGGGGAAGTAATGAAAGCCTTGAGGAAGAGTCGAAGAATCGACTAGCCTACCTGATCAAAAGGAAGTAGACCCAAACAGCCCCATTCCCACCCTCCGCAGGACCACCCCGAGCCTCTCCCCCCTGCACACGCTTCACCCACAAATCTCCCACAAACCCCCGCTGTGGCTCGGGGTCCCACCACGGACATACTTGCCGTCCACAACTCCTATTCCGTGGGGACAGCTAAGCCCCAACCCTAACTTCTCAGCCCACACTCCCTCAGCGCCGAAGCCTCCGTCGAGCGGGTCGGATCACTCTCCATCTTCCCCGCTCCCTCGTCCACGCTTCCCTCCGGACTCCCGAGCTCGCCCCAGCCTCTCCTCGCACTCTTCCACGCCCCCGAGCACCTTCCCCCTCCACAGCAGGCTCCCCCGCCTCCAGCCCCGAGGCCCGGCCCAGGCATGTGGGGCAGACACCTCTTCTGTCGCCCCTCACGCCAGCCTCGGCCCGGCCGAGAGATTTCCCCCACACTGAGCAGACCCTCCGGGAGAGGGGTCGGAGGAGAACGACGTCCGACCCGCTCGTCCCTCCACTGCTCGCCGCCCCCGGAGAGCTGGAGTGCGGAGTCGCCTCTCGGCTCCCTCGGGGAGTAGGAGTCCGGGCCGGTACCCCTCCGCGCCAGCTCTTCCCTATCGTCGGAGCGGAGGGGAAGGAGGATCCCTGGGACTCACCTAGTGCCTGTTGTCAACATTAGCCCCGGGTTTCCCAGCACCAACTCCAGCGCTCGGGCTCTCCCCTCCCCTCCCCCCACCTATCTCGCAGCCGAGGGCCCGCCTTCCCTCAGCTCCCCCTCCTCCCTCCGCCCGTCGGCCCTCCCGCCCGCCACTCACCAACGCGGCCGGGCTGCTGGGGGGGCGGGGCGGAGGGAAGGGGGAAAAGGAAAAGGCTGCCCGCTCTACTGCCTAATCCAAATTGACCCCCGTCGCCGGGGCCCGCGGCGCGTTCAGCCCCTTATTTGGATTCTGAAGTGATAAATATATACCTAATCTTAAGGGTGTGCTTCTGCTTCGGCGATTCGTTGAAATTCTCCTACGTGTAAATTTTTTTATACAGGCAATAAATAGAATAACTGCTTCCAGCGCCTCCATTCAGGGCCCCAGCAGAGGGGAGGAGTGTTCCAAGGACCGGAGGCGGGAAGTGGATTGGTCGTCAGGAAAGGGAAAGCGCCTGAATTGGAGATGCGCAGGCGCAGGCAATTCACGGCTGGGGCGGGGGGCAGCGGGAGTGAGGCGAGGCGGAACTCTAAGGAGGCGTAGAAGAGTGGTGGGATAGTAGAATTACGGGGCGCTGTCGAGGTCAAGTTTGGTCACTTAGTTCTCAGAAGGGTGGCCTGATGCGAACGGGAGGAAGGGGTTCGAGGAGGCAAAGTTTGATTGGACTAATACCGAAAGGTTGAAGATTTAAGAAACTGAAAACTGGAGAAGCTAAAGAACATGGCTGTTGAGGAAGGTAGAGGGAGTTTCTCGTAGTAGGACTAGACTGGTGGGGGAATTTCCAGAACCGGCTTAAGGTGTTGGACCTGAAAAACAGCTAGAGAGCAATCAAGGCTTTTCCCATATGGGAAATAGAGAAAGTCTTCTATTGTAAGCATTTTAACTTTCACAGTGGAATTAAATCGCCCGGTTTTTAAAGGGACGGGGTTACGAACTTGAACCAAATAGACTTTGAAGTGCATTATCAGCTGCTCAACCTGTTCTCCCAAAGAGATATAAAGTGCGTCTGACCTCCGATTCGTGTTCACGTTGTGGTCTGCTTGGATGTGCATATGGTTCCGCTCTGGCTGGCCCGTTGCCAAAGGAACAAATTTGCAAAACAAGTCTGGATTCTTGCTTGACACATCAGTGTTCAAGCCCGTACGACTCTCCGCTACCAACCTTAATGCTTGAGATGTCTTTGCCCCCCTTTATAGTCAGCTTTTGCCCAGGTGCTTTCTCCCTGTCCACTGCATTATTAGCAAGAAAATTCTCTTACAAATTGTGCACTTACTGTGTTAATTTTTTTCATGTTCAAAACAACCAATAGGTCAATCACGTAAAGGGTACCAAAGGAGAGGGAGGTGAATGCTGGAATTCTATACCATTGATAGGTAATTTTGAGACTTTTTTTCTATGATAGCACACAACTGACGACCACTTGCAAGTCGCTGGTTTCCTTTTCTTATTTTGTCTGTCTCCAGATCTGATGTGGTGGTTCACATCTGTAATTCAGCACCGGGAAGCTGGAGCGGGAGGATTGCTACAAGTTAGAGGCCAGCCTGGTACAAAATCCTATCTCAAAGCAAAAAAAAAAAAAAAAAAAAAAAAAAAAGTATTTATTTCCTGGGTCGGGGGATTGTAGCTTACAGCATCTTGCATGAAGCCCTGGGCTCTATCTCAGGACCCTATTTAAAAACTTAAAATATGGCTCAGGAGTTAGAATCACGTGCTGCTCCTGCAGATGGCTGGGTTCAGTTCCCAGCACCCACATGGTAGCTCACAACCAACCAGCTGTGTAACTCCAGACCCAGGGGCTCTGGTACCCTCTATTGGCATCTGCAGTGCACATGTACACATCCAGACCCACACATACAGTTTCAACTTTTAAAAAAGTAAGGAAAAAAAAAAAAAAAAAAAACAAGAGATTTACCCCTGTATTGATGAATGAGTTCTCATCCTAAACAAGTCAACCCCTGTCTTGTTAACAAGGTGTTATTAGGAAATCTTGTAATTACAGGGATCAAAAAAGAACAAATGATCAGTTCAATGGTAGAGCATTTGCTTAGCATGCAAACAACCCTAGGTCTGCTCCCAGGACTAGTGCTCTAAAGCCTGTGTTATCCAGCTAGATACAATTAAGTGAACAGTGGAAACATGGGAAGACTGCCCAAGAGATGAGAAATGCATCATCCACCTAAGCATTAAGGTGTTGTTCCATTTACAACAGGCTTGCATTGTCTTTACAACTGTTTTGTTTGGTTGGTTTTTGTTTGTTTGTTTTTGGTGGACCTCACCCTGTAGAAGACCAGGCTGGCCTTGAACTCAGAAACCTGCCTGCCTAGGCCTCCCAAGTGCTGGGATTAAAAGCGTGTGCCACCACTGCCCAGCTTTACACCTGTTTTAAATTCAGCCCAAATTGAAAATAGTTGATCCACCTAACCTACTCAACACCCTAGCTCCTAAGCACAGTATGCTTAGAGTATTAGCTGGTATCTCTCATGAGCACTTACCATAGCTAACTGGGAACTGCAGCTGCCTAACATCCAGGCCAAAGTTTGCTATTTAAGGCAAAAAAAAAAAAAAAAAAAAAAATTCAAACTGTGAGTTTTTACTAAATTTAAGTTTACTTTTGTACCATCATAAAGTCAAAAATCCTAAGTTAAACTGTAGTTACATAGGGGACCTTTTTTTAAAGATTTATTTATTTTATGTACATGGGTACACTGTAGCTCTCCTCAGACACACCCAGAGAAGGCATCGGATCCCATTACAGATGGTTGTGAGCCACCATGTGGTTGCTGAGAACTGAACTCAGGACCACTGGTCCAGCAGTCAGTGCTCTTAACAGCTGAGCCATCTCTCCAGCCCTAGTGGACCATTCTTTTTTTTTTTTTTTTTTTTTTTTTTTTTTTTTAATTAGGGGACCATTCTTAACAACCATAAGAATGGGTAAGATTGCCAAAGAAAACATCAAGAAGCAGAAGGCTCAGGACTAGTCCCAGAGAACCTTCTAAGCATATGAAAGTTAGGACTGTAAATGAGATATAAATGAGAGAAGGAAAGCCAGTATGAGTGTTGGTGTCACAAAAGGCAAAGGAAGGGATGTTCCAGGGAGGGAAAAGGAGAGAATGCAGAATACAACGATGAGAGGCGCTCACCAGTGGATGAGCCTGCAGGAGCCATCTTGGCCTTGCAGAGGGAAGGTTAATATTTAAAAAGATAAGTCTCTCTTAGGGGAGTCAAAGATTAAGTAGGAGCTGGAGAAAAAAAAAAAAAACAAGACAGGGCCGGGCAGTGGTGGCGCATGCCTGTAATCCCAGCACTCTGGGAGGCAGAGGCAGGCAGATTTCTGAGTTGGAGGCCAGCCTGGTCTACAGAGTGAGTTCCAGGACAGCCAGGGCCACACAGAGAAACCCTGTCTTGAAAAACAAAAACAAAAACAAAAAAATAAGACAGATATTTGGAAGCCTTTTTTTTTTTTTTTTTTTTTTTTTTTTTTTTTTTTGGTTTTTTTTGAGACAGGGTTTCTTTGTGTAGTCCTGGCTGTCCTGGAACTCACTCTGTAGACCAGGCTGGCCTCGAACTCAGAAATCTGCCTGCCTCTGCCTCCCAAGTGCTGGGATTACAAGCGTGTGCCACCACGCCTGGCTCTTGGGAGACTTTTATAGTGAAGAGCAGTAGAAAGAAAATGTAGCCACGAGAGAGAGAGAGAGAGAGAGAGAGAGAGAGAGAGAGAGAGAGAGAGAGAGAGAGAGAGAGAGCTTGGGATTTGTTTGCTCTTATTTCCTGTGTTGGGGTGAGGCACAGTGTCTCACACACATGCTGAAGAAGTGCTCTACCACAAGCTGCCCTGTATCTCTGCTGTGATTTTCCTTTTCCTGGAATTTTTTTTTTAAGATTCCTTTATTGTATTTATATGAGTACACTGTTACTTTCTTTAAACACACCAGGAGAGGCCATCAGATCCCATTACAGATGGTTGTGAGCCACCATGTGGTTGCTGGGACTTGAACTCGGGACCTTTGGAAGAGCAGTCGGTGCTCTTAACCTCTGAGCCATCTCTCCAGCCCCTGGATGTATTTATAAAGGGGAGAAATGTAGAATATTGTAGAAATGTAGAATAGAATGATAATGGTCCAATGGGGAGGGAAATATTTGACGATATAGAAGAAGGAAAAAGGCCACCCTATGGGCAAACTCCTTGTGGTGGCATGAAGGAACAGACTCATAAGTGTGGGAGGAAACAGTGCCCTGAGCCGAAGCAGAGGCACTTGGACGTTAGACGACAACAGGCACATGTAAAGGTGAGCTTGTAGACTAGGCGGGAATTAGGAGGACGCTCCCCTCGCTCATATTTTGAGTGTGTGTGTGTGTGTGTGTGTGTGTGTGTGTGTGTGTGTGTGAATGCTCACTCAAAGGCCGGAGGTTGATGTCAAATGTCTTCCTTGAACGTCCTTCATCTTTTTTTTTTTTTTTTTTTTTTTTTTTTTTAACACAGCTCTCGCTAAAACTGACTTGTCGACTTGGCTACAGTGGCTGGCCACCCGCCCCCCCCCCCCTGAATGCTTCTGTCTCTGCTTCCCAGGGCTGGGGTTACAGGGATCCACCCTGCCCAGGTTTTTGCACAGGTGCTGTGATCCTAGCAAGCTCCTACGCTTTTGCAGAAGGACTTCGCTGAGATTCCCCGATTCACTCAAACTTTTCTTCCTCTCCCCACCCCCACCCCACTTTCCTTTTGACAGTAGCTCAGGGTCAAAGCCAGAGCCTCGGGTGTGCCGGAGATTCTGTTTTGGTGATGAAACTGAAGCAAAGTCGTCAGCTGCGAGGAGGGTGAGGGACGAGAGTGGGGGGGATTTGAAATGAGAGAACACAGGGGACACTTTGAAGAATTGGCAGGCCGGGCTACTTGAAGTTCATGATGGTGAGCTTGAAGGAGAACCAGCAAGCCCCTTTCTGTGGAAGAGATGGACAGGTAGGTAGGGGAGAGAGATGCCAGAGGAAGAGGACATGAGGAGTGAGAACGTTTGCAAGAGGGGGTTAACATGATGGCCATGGCATGGATGCTGGCTGAGGAGGAACAAGTCAAAGGAAGATCGGATGGGGGAGGGGGTGGGCTTCACAGCCTGATGGGAGGAAAGGGTGCAAAGAAGACAAAGTCCGACTCTAAACTCCAGTGGATCTGAGTGCAAGAGAAGTGATGGGAACCAGGGGTGACGATGTGACTGCCCAGCTCCGATATCAGAGTCTGAACTAGGGCTAAGCATGTATCCAAACCCCAGGGCTTTTTGTTGTTTGTTCTGTTGTTTTGCTTTCTTCCACAGTCTTTTTTTTTTTTTTTTTTTTTTGGTTTTTCGAGACAGGGTTTCTCTGTGTGGTCCTGGCTGTCCTGGAACTCACTCGGTAGACCAGGCTGGCCTTAAACTCAGAAATCTGCCTGCCTCTGCCTCCCAAGTGCTGGGATTACAGGCGTGCGCCACCACGCCCGGCTCAAACCAGAGTCTTAACACATGCTAGGAGAGGATTCTACACTGAGCTACACTCCAGCACAATTTAACTTAACCAGTTTAAATTGCATCTAGGTTTTGTTAAGAGCCATGATAATAGGTAGGCATAGTGGTGCAGGCCTAGAATCCTAGCACCTAGGAGTTGGGAAGGAAAAGAGAGAGTTTGAAGCTTGCCTTAAAGAAAGAAGAGAGAGACGGGGACGGGGACGGGGACAGGGACAGAGAGGTTGATCCTGATAGTACTTTTTCCTGGGGTGTTGTAAATAGTAAATTGTGGATTTAAATAAAACTACTTAGCACCAGCAGATAGTATGTGCCTGATGAGTGCTGTCTATTGCCAAATCATTTTGCAAACAATAAACTCAATCCAAAAGGATTTGCAATTTAGAGAATAGTATTGTAACTTTCCCCGCTTTTTTTGTATTTACATAAGTATCTCATTTAATATTTGGAAAAACAGCATGGAACAAGTCATAACATCTGCAGCTATAGAGGGGGGAGTTAAAACTGAGAAAACAGTAAATTGCTTGAGGTAACAGGGCCTTTGAGTAACAAACCAGGAATCTAAACTCATTTCTTTTTGTTTGTTTTATATGAAAGTCACATTCATTCAATACTGCCCCCAGAAAACCAGGGATGGAGCTTCTCACTGCAGGAAATAGCCTTTGAGTTATTTTGTTAGGAGGGGGTTGATGATTTCAAGAGATGTGATCTAAACCGATTTTTAATAAATGATTTTATTTTAGTGTCCCGGACGCCATGAGAAGAGAATTGCTGGTACAAGCCTATGTGGTGGAGGTCTTGGCATGTTGTACTGGTTTCAGAAGTTCAAAGTTCAAGGGCCTTGAGTGTGCAATTCCCTGGGTTCCAGGAAAGCTAGGACCACACAGAGAAACCCTGTCTCAAAAAACCCAAACAACAAACAAACAAAAAACATTCATTCATTCACTCATTCAATTCAGTCACTCTTCTGGGCCACCACGCCTGGCAATGAATGAATGTTTTAATATTACAATCCTTGGCATGAATCATGTGGAGGCCAACTCCTGCTTTATACCATTTGAATATCAAAGATATTATAAATACTTTAACCCATATGATCTATACTATGATCGAGTACATGAGTAACAAAAAGATCTACTAGCCGAGCAGTGGTGGTGCATGCCTGTAATCCCAGCACTTGGGAGGTAGAGGCAGGCGGATTTCTGAGTTCGAGGCCAGCCTGGTCTACAGAGTGAGTTCCAGGACAACGAGGGCTACACAGAGAAACCCTGTCTCAAAAAAACCAAAACAAACAAACAAACAACAACAACAACAACAAAAAAGGTCTACTAGAGGAAGGAATGGTGCTGTGGTTATGTGTCCTCAGTCAGACACACCATCATTCCTCGGTCCAGTCTTCCTCTGTCTGATGGTCACTAATGGCCTCTGCTGCTGGCTGCATCTTACTCTCTCTCTGGAACCCAATCAAGCCACAGTGTGAAGAAAAACACCACCCAAACTCAGTTCAGAAACAATGGTAACTCAATCTCTGGGCACAACAACTAGAATCCTAATCTTGTAAGCCTTATTAATTCTAAATCCTCTCTGGTGGCAAATCCTGGAAGATTTGCCATCTAATCTGGAAGATGCTGTAGCAGCTACATCGTGTCCTGTGGCGCCACTTTCTTTATCTGAAAACTGCTTACAAGCCAGTGAGCCCGACTCCCTTTACCCCAAATACGAGGAATCGGTGCCAAGATGATGAACTTCAAGATGAAGATTGAAATGTAAGGGCAGGGTGGGGAGGAAGACTTTTCTCAGCTTGGTAGCCAGTATTGGCCAAGGTTTGTAAATGTGCGCAGAATAACCAGTCGTGGTGCCTGCCCTCTGGGGGAGCAAAGAAGGAAGGTAGGAAAGCCAGTTCTCTTTCTAGCTGTATTCATTTTTCTTCTCTCTCTCTCTCTCTCTCTCTCTCTCTCTCTCTCTCTTTTCCTTTTCTTCATTTGTTTTTGGTTTGTTTGTTTGTTTTTAAGATTTTTATTATATATATGATGAGAACACTGTTGCTGTCTTCAGACACTCTAGAAGAGGGCATCAGATCCTATTACAGATGGTTGTGAGCCACTGTGTGGTTGCTGGGAATTGAACTCAGGACCTCTGGAAGAGCAGTCAGTGCTCTTAACCACTGAGCCATCTCCCCAGTGCCTTGTTTTTGTTTTTTGAGACAGTGTTTTGTTTTGTTTTGTTTTGTTTGTGTGTGTGTGTGTGTGTGTGGGTGTGTGTGTGTGTGTGTTTGGATTTGGTTTTTTGAGACAGGTTTCTCTGTATAGTCCTGGCTGTCCTGGAACTCACTCTGTAGACCAGGCTGGCCTCAAACTCAGAAATCCATATGCCTCTGCCTCCCAGAGTGCTGGGATTACAGTCGTGTGCCACCACCACCCAGCTGAGACAGTGTTTTTTTATGTGGCCTTGGCTGTCCTGGAACTCACTCACTATAGACCAGGTTGGCTTGAAACTCAAACATGCACATGCCTCTGCTACCTGAGTGCTGGGATTAAAAGTGTGCACCCCCACCACCCAGCACTGGCTGAATTTCTGAGTCCCTGGTGTGGGGTATCTGCGATGAAATAGTCCGCACACAATTCAGAACTAAAATTTCCAAACTGACTGAATACTGGTCCCTCTCCTGTTTACCTTTTCTTGTGCATATGTAGGGCACTTTGGCAAAGGTGACAAAGGGATATGTGGTAAGGTCTGGCTTAATGTCAACATACATCCAGACTGAGCTGAATAAAGTGGATCTCTCAGAAGTCCAATTGGTCCTGGTGGGAAATCGGTGTTACACACAGAGATGTGTTCGATGCTGGTTCTGGAATGGAGTGGAAATAAGGCTTGGGATAAGGGGAGATAGGGAAGGTCTTGGTGTGGTCACTTCCAGGCAGGAGATACCAGACGTGAAGGGCTTTCTGCATCACAGCTCGCTGATACCTTCCCAATCCAGACAGGAACCCTGCTGCCGGCAGGCTTTCCCCGGGCGTTCTTTTCACCAGATTTATCTGGTCTTTGCCTGCTCAGTGCTAAGCCTCCCTGGGTATCTTCATCCTACCTCTAATGGAGAGGCTGGCAATGAAGCCCTAGGGCATAGATCCTGGTCTTGAATGTCATTAGCTACAAGACCAACTTTACCTTCCTGGGTCACTGGTGCCATTTCCACATCTTGTCAAGGATCTTGTTTGAGGAGCTGCTGGGAGCCACCCGCCAGGCCTGCCCCTATTTCCCGCAGATCTTTCTTGGTTTCTTCACTGCTGCGTTCCCAGCATCTTCTGTAGGACCCCAATGTAGTTCCAAGCCCTTAGTCTGATTGGGGAAGATATGCTCAGGGCCTATGGAGCCCCTCCCCTAGAGCTGGTGCCAGGCAGGGGTGCCTGGCAAAAGTCCTTCAAGCCCAGGGCATCCCTCCGACGGCCTCAGCTGCAGAGTCCTCCCACTCACCTCCATGTCATCTTCATGTTGGTGTGTCTGTGTATATTTGTGTGCCAGAGGAGAGAGAGTCTCATGTAGCCCTGGTTGGCCTCAAACTTACTATGTACCCCGAGATGATCCTGAAGTCCCTGGAGCTACAGGTATGGACTACCACATCAGCTAGAAAGCTGGAATCTTGGATACAGTGCGTAGATTTTATGGGTCCATTTCCAGGCAGTTGGCTGCAGTGAGCCATTCTGGCCCATGCAAAAGGTTGTTGTGCCTCAGGACAGGCTTGGCTCAGAGCACAGTACCTGCTGCCTCTGGCCAGGATCTAACAAAGATAACCTTAATAAGCCCTGGCTCCGGTCTGTCTTAGGGTATCCTATAATACCGTAGAGAATTCGCTCCTTAACGAGCATGACAGGGCTGGAGAGACAGCTCGGGGTTGAGAATACTCACAGGCTGCCCTTGTGGAGGTCCTCGGTTTGATTCCCAGCATCCACGTGGTAGCTGAGTTCCAGGGCATCCAACGTGGCTTCACAGGCACATGCGTGCAGGCAATACACACCCATACACATAAAATAAAGGTGAGTATGCATGGATCATCACAAGTTTGACCTCCTGGTGGCCCATAACTGTTTCTGTTTCGCTGCCTGTGGAGAAACTCAACCACGGAATGTCTCCGTGCAGTTTCTCTACAGTAGTCCTGGCTGTCCTGGAACTCTCTCTATAGACACGAGTTAGTCTTGCACTCAGAGATCGATCGGCCTGCCTCTGCCTCCCAAGTGCTGGGGTTAACGGTGTGCGCCACCACGCTTGGCCTCGATATGTGAGTAGACTCTGCTTCTGCCCTTCTGCCGTCTTTGTGAATTCCTTCCCAGCCTGCTCATTACCAGCTTGCCAATACCATCTCCGGCAGGCAGCCTTCTGAGAGCTAAACGCTCTCTTCACAGTCTTGAAAAGAATATCTCTTTACAAAGGGTATTATAGATGAGATTTTTTTTTTTTTACAACAATTGTCATCTTAGCTGGGCATGGTGCGTGAACCTCTGATCTTCCATATGGGGAGCAGAGTCTTGGTGGCTCAAAAGAGAGGCCAAGTCATTGTAGTTTTAGGATTCAGGTGCCTTATTTTAGAATTAAGTTAGAATTTTAAACTGTATTAAATTTGATTCGAGTAACACGTGACCACCACTGCTTCTAAGTATTTTTAAAACACCAGTGCAAAATGGTTGTGTTCATAAATCGGTGATATTGTTTTATTGAGAAATATCACTGGGGGGGGGGAGTTCTTTCCATGAAAATATTTCACATTCTCACTTTCTGTGTCCGTTGCTGGAGATAAAGACAGAGTTATCATTTCTAGCATGTGTTTCTTCTGGAAATTGCCACACTTCAGATACAATAATCTATTTCCCCATGAAGGCTGTAGGAAGAGCCAATCCCTTGTTTCCTGTTTAACGAAAGACTCACCTAAATATAGATGTTACTTTGTATTACTGTTCTCACATTAAAAGATCAATATCAATAATAACAAGCTAATAACGATCACTACCACCCTTTGGGAACTTATTTTGGGGCAAGTACTGTACATCTGTTCTCTATTTTAAAATAGCTCAATATAATAATAACAGCATTTAGAATGTACTTTCTATAAACGGGTATTTTGCAATTCCTGCCCCCCCCCCTGCACCCACCAAGTTCCTAGAGATCAAACCTCAGGCATCATTTGTGGTAGGCAAGTACTCTTCCACTGAGCTATATCTCCAGCTACTGAACTGTGTGTGTGTGTGTTTGTGTGTGTGTGTATGTATATATACTCTGCTTCTGCCCTTTTGCCGTCTTTGTGAATTCCTTCCCAGCCTGCTCATTACCAGCTTGCCAATACCATCTCCGGCAGGCAGCCTTCTGAGAGCTAAACGCTCTCTTCACAGTCTTGAAAAGAATATCTCTTTACAAAAGGTATTATAGATGAGATTTTTTTTTTTTTACAACAATTGTCATCTTAGCTGGGCATGGTGCGTGAACCTCTGATCTTCCATATGGGGAGCAGAGTCTTGGTGGCTCAAAAGAGAGGCCAAGTCATTGTAGTTTTAGGATTCAGGTGCCTTATTTTAGAATTAAGTTAGAATTTTAAACTGTATTAAATTTGATTCGAGTAACACGTGACCACCACTGCTTCTAAGTATTTTTAAAACACCAGTGCAAAATGGTTGTGTTCATAAATCGGTGATATTGTTTTATTGAGAAATATCACTGGGGGGGGGGAGTTCTTTCCATGAAAATATTTCACATTCTCACTTTCTGTGTCCGTTGCTGGAGATAAAGACAGAGTTATCATTTCTAGCATGTGTTTCTTCTGGAAATTGCCACACTTCAGATACAATAATCTATTTCCCCATGAAGGCTGTAGGAAGAGCCAATCCCTTGTTTCCTGTTTAACGAAAGACTCACCTAAATATAGATGTTACTTTGTATTACTGTTCTCACATTAAAAGATCAATATCAATAATAACAAGCTAATAACGATCACTACCACCCTTTGGGAACTTATTTTGGGGCAAGTACTGTACATCTGTTCTCTATTTTAAAATAGCTCAATATAATAATAACAGCATTTAGAATGTACTTTCTATAAACGGGTATTTTGCAATTCCTGCCCCCCCCCTGCACCCACCAAGTTCCTAGAGATCAAACCTCAGGCATCATTTGTGGTAGGCAAGTACTCTTCCACTGAGCTATATCTCCAGCTACTGAACTGTGTGTGTGTGTGTTTGTGTGTGTGTGTATGTATATATATGTGTATACATATATACACATATACATACATACATATATATATATATATATATATATATATGGTTTTTCGAGACAGGGTTTCTCTGTATAGCCCTGGCTGTCCTGGAACTCACTCTGTAGACCAGGCTGGCCTACTCAGAAATCCACCTGCCTCTGCCTCCCAAGTGCTGGAATTACAGGCGTGTGCCACCACCGCCCGGCTGAACTATATATGTATTAATTATTAAGCTTTTGAGGTTGGCAGATACTGTTATTACACCCATTCTGCTGATGGGTAACATAAAATGTAAAGAAATTAGAAATCAATCAACCCAAGGTCCCGGCTAGAAGATGGCAGACCAAGATGAAGAAGCAGGTGAGATGTATGGGCTGAAGAACTGCTCAGCACAAAGTGCTCCCTGTGCAAGCATGAGGACTGGTGTCCCGTGTGACTGATGTGGAAATGCCTGGCATTGTGGCATTCACTTCTACTCCACAGGCTAGACAGGCAGATGGGAAACCCTGTGTAAACACAACAGTGCTTCTTCTTCTTCTTCTTCTTCTTCTTCTTCTTCTTCTTCTTCTTCTTCTTCTTCTTCTTCTTTTTAAGATTTTTTTCTTGGTTTTTTTCAAGACAGGGTTTCTCTGTATAGCCCTGGCTGTCCTGGAACTCACTTTGTAGACCAGGCTGGCCTCTAACTCAGAAATCCACCTGCCTCTGCCTCCCAAGTTCTGGGATTAAAGGTGTGCACCACCACGCCTGACTTTTTTTTTAAGGATTTTTTTTATTATATGTAAGTACACTGTAGCTGTTTTCAGACACCAGAAGAGGGCATCCAATCTCATTACAGATGGTTGTGAGCCACCGTGTGGTTGCTGGGAATTGAACTCAGGACCTCCAGAAGAGCAGTCAGTGCTCTTAACCTCTGAGCCATCTCTGCAGCTCTCACTCTGGCCCGGCTCTCTGTAGCTATCTTCAGACACCCCAAAAGAGGGTACCAGATCTCATTACAGATGGTTGTGAGCCACCATGTGGTTGCTGGGATTTGAACTCAGGACCTCTGGAAGAGCAGTTGGTGCTCTTAACTACTGAGCCATCTCTCTAGCTCCCAAACAGTGGTTCTTGAGAAATACTAGAATAGATTGACATATAGCCTCTGAGCATACACATACATGAAAATGGAAGAGAACAGAAGCATGGGGCTAAACAGAGGTGATCTTTTATGTGACAAAAGTTAGAATAGAATAACAGGATGATTAATATATAAGCCAGTCAGGAAACAGCCAAAGCTTATGGCCAAGGTATTGGTAAATATAATTTGAGTTTCAGAGCCGTTATTCCAAGAGCCTGAGGATGGGATGAAAAGCCCCCATTTTACAGTTTTTGCTTGCCTAACACCTTCTTTATTTTCAAGGTGTGAGTTCACAGTTCACATCATCTCCCACGCTAGATAAGATCCTCTCTCTCTCTCTCTCTCTCTCTCTCTCTCTCTCTCTTGGGGGGGCATCTGGTTTTTCAAGACAGGGTTTATCCATGTAGCCCTGGCTGTTCTGGAACTCACTCTGTAGACCAGGCTGGCCTCGAACTCAGAAACCCGCCTGCCTCTGCCTCCCACTGTAAGACCCAAAAGAAAAACAGGGGCACCCCAGCGCCCCACGCCTTGGAAGGTGTCACCCCAATCACTCACGAGAAACAATCTTGATGCAATAGCAGGAGGATTTTAATTCCAGAACTCTGGGGTCACAGCCATTCCCTTACGCGGGGTAGGTGACTGTGAACACTGAGTGCAGGAACAGGACTGCTTTTATAGATTTACAGTAAAGCCCGCCTAACACAAGCCACTCCATAGCTTCCAAGTCAATCAGTTTAAAACATCCCAGCCCGCGCTCTCTGAGAACCAATCCTATAGAAACTGGATAAACTAGTTATGTCATTTCTGCTTACATGGCCACCACATACACATTTCCTGCTAAGGGGCCAAGATTATGCATATTTTGTTAAGCTGCTAGTGACCCTGCTGTGTTCGCCCTTGCTCCCAGCTGCTGTGCAGAGGCGAAAGGACGCTGGGGACCTCCCCAGGCCTGCAGATCGCAGCTGGACCCTGCAGGCAGGTGTGATGTGTGCATTCCTGGGCCAACAGAGAGTGGGCCAAACTTCTGCTTTTTGGGATCATCCAAGAGCTAGGTACGGGGGAGGTGGGGGCTCTCTGCCTGCAACTCTCATCCCTTCACCACATGCTGGAATTAAAGGCGTGCACCACCATCGCCTGGCAGATCCTCTCATTCCTCTGGTTTCATCCTGCATTTGTCCTGCATGGCACTGTTACAATAGTGTCCCTTTCCCTTTCAGCCTTCGAGCTAGGTGGTTCGGCCTCTGCTCTGTTCTATCCTCAGCCCCTGAATTTCCTGGCCTTTGTTCTATATAGAACAACCCAGCCTCACCTGGAAGCCCTGGAAGCATTCCGGAGCCAACCACCTGCTGAGTCTGGAGCCAGAAAGATCCCAAGACCACACCTCATGCCTGGGGGTGGGGGAGGGAATCTTCCAGACTATATATTGGCTTACATTTATTAAAATTATGGTCTTGAAAGGCAATGTCTCCTTGACCCAATTCTTTTTTGCGCTGCTCCTCCATCCATCCCATAAGTTTCTCTTGCAGGGACCAGTCCGCAGTAGCTGCAGATAGCTATGGAACTCAACACAACAGCAATTCATTGCATGATTACTTAACTATCTGCAAGGGACTGAAAGCTCCTGACAGCGGGGACCTTGTGTGGCTCTCGTCCTTCTGCATCCTGGAACTCTCAGCATGGGGTTGACGTATGGTAGGTACTGGATATATCAAATAATGTCTGCCAGTTCACATTGGATGAAAATATAATGGGTTGATTTTTAATAACTTCAAAATGTATTTTTGCTCTGTGATCTAGGTTTAGTGGGTGATATAAATCACCAAGTGATGGAAATTACAACGAGAAGAACTTTTCTAGAACACGAGTTAGATACAGGTACAGGAGGATAATTAAACTCATGATCCTCCCTCTCAGATTTTATGTTTGGGGGGGATAAGAGATGTAGACCTGGGGCTGGGGAGGTGGCTCAGTGATTAAGAGAACTGACTGCTCTTCCGAAGGTCCTGAGTTCAAATCCCAGCAACCACATGGTGGCTCACAACCATCCGTAATGACATCTGATGCCCTCTTCTGGGGTGTCTGAAGACAGCTACAGTGTACTCACATATTTTATATATATATATATATATATATATATATATATATATATATATATGAGATGTAGACCTGGTGTGAGGTGGGGATGGGGGTTTAATAGGTGGCTCACACGGACTTATGTGCTTGAATGCTAAGACTATATAGGGAGTGACATTAATAGGAGGTGTGGCCTTGTTGGAATAAGTATGGTCCTGTAGAAGGAAGTGTGTCACTGTGAGGGTAGGCTTTGAGATCTCTTATGCTCAAGCTATGTCCAGTGACCCAGTGTCTGCTGGCTGCCTATGGGTCACGATGTAGAATTCTCCATTCCTCCAGGACCAGGCAGGTCTGCCTGGATGCTGCCATGCTTCCCACCATGACGATAATGGACTAAACCTATGAAGTTGTAAGTCTGCCCTTTATCAGAGTTGCCAAGGTCATGGTGTCTCTACACAGTACTGAAACCCTAGCTAAGATGTGGGATTGTTGAAGGGGAGTGGAAGACGGGTTCGACAGAAGGACTTTGCTTCTTTGTGCAATAGGAATTCACACTGTTTTGAAGGCAACTGTGGCAGTTTGAATAGGAACAGCCCCCACAGGCATATATATTTGAATGCCTGGTCAATAGGTGTGACTTGACAGGGATTAGGAGGCGTGGCCTTGTTGGAATAGGTGGAATAGGTGTAGTTTGCCTGGAGTAGGTGTGGTCTTGTTGCAGGAAATACATCACTGGAGGTGGGCTTTGGGGTTTCAAAAGCTCAAATTAGGCCCAGGGTCTCTCTCTTCCTGGTGCCTGAAAAACCCAGACATAGAACTCTCAGCTACTTCTCCAGCACCATGTCTACCTGCATGCCACAATGGTCCCCTCTATGATGACAATTACTTATTTTCCTTTATTGTTTGTACATGAGTACACTGTAGCTGTACGGATGGATGGCTGTGAGCCTTCATGTGGCTGCTGGGAATTCTGGGAATTGAATTTAGGACCTCTGCTCGCTCCAGTCAGCCACGCTTGCTCGGGTTGGTCCCGCTCCCTCTGGTTAACCTTACTCCCTCAGTCCCTGCTCACTCCGGCCCAAAGATTGATTGATTTATTATTATATGTAGGTACACTGTAGCTATATGAGACACCCCAGAAGAGGGCATCAGATCTCATTACGGATGGTTGTGAGCCACCATGTGGTTGCTGGGATTTGAACTCAGGACCTACGGAAGAGCAGTCAGTAGTCTTACCCTCTGAGCCATCTCACCATCCCGCCTTCTGAAACTCTAGAAGCCAGCCCCAATGAAATGCTTTCTTGTATTAGAGTTGGCTGTGGTTGTGGTGTCTCTTCCCACCGACTAAGACAGTGATGTTTGATTGTGTTGGTTAATGTGTTTCCAGAACACAACTGAAAGGGCCAGGCTTGGGAGTCTCAACCCTAACAGATGGAGTTTTGGAGTGCGCCCTGACCCAGACGACCAGGAGTTACAAGAGTCATACCAGAAGTGACAGAAATAGGAGAAAGGCAAGAGAGTGGGGAGAGAACACAGGAAGAACAGCGGACCCGGACCCACCGTTCACACATTTCACAAAACCAGCATGTGGGATGGTTGCCTCTGGGATCACCCTCAGTGGTCCAGTCCCTGCCTGGTCTACTCACTCCTCCGCAGCCCTTCATCTTGAATGTAGGCTGGATTTTTGTGGTTGTGGCTCAGTGATGCCACAGTATCAATGGGATCTTAGGGCTAATAGACAGATTGTGGCTTCAAAACAAAAGGCTAGAGGGCTAGAGAGATGGCACGGCTGTTCTGAGTACTTCCTGCTTTCCCCCAAGACCTGAGAGTTAGGTTCCCAGCCCCGGCACTGGCACTGTAAGATCCGAAAGAAAAACGGGGGTACCCCATCACCCCATGCCTCAGAAACCAGCACCCCAATCACTCACGAGAGACAGACCTGATGCAATTTGCAAGAGGAATTTTAATTTCCAGAGCTCTGGGGGTCACAGTCTCACCACACAGGGTAAAAGAAGTGAGCCCCGTGGGCAGGCTCGGATTGGCTTTTTATAGGCTTATAACAGAACCCGCCTACCACAAGCTTCTAAGCCAATCAGTTCAAACCATCCGAGTCCGAGATCTCTGAGAACCTATCAGCCTCCCACAGAGGCCAGAAGAACTAGTTAAGTCATTTCCGCTTACGTGGCTGCAGGCACAGGGTCGCGCCCTCCCCCACTGGCATTAAGTTTTGGGGACCTAAGTACCCCCAGGCAGGAGTTCCGCAGCCCCCGAGGTGATTCTGCCAGCCCCCGCCCGCGCTTGTCCTTGCCATAGCCACTCCAAGGAGGGAGATGGGAAGAGATGCCAGGGACACTCCCAGCCCGAGGCTCGCAGCCCGACTCTGGAGGAAAGAATGGGCCAAACCTCTGCTCCTTTGGGGTCATCCTAGACTCAGGCACGGGGGATTACAACCTTATCCTTTCAGCACCTCCAACCAGCAGTACCTCCAGCTCGGGTGGATCCTTTGCCCTATTGGGGACCCTGTCCTTGCATGTGCATGATACAAACATACAAAGAATTTTTGTTTTGAAAGTTAGACACAAATATTTGGTTTTATAAGACAGCATTTCTCTGTGTAGCTCTGGTTATCCTGGAGCTGGCTTTTAGACCAGACTGTCCCCAAACTCAGAAATCTGCCTCCATCTGTTTCCCAAGTGCTAGAACTAAAGGTGTGTACCACCACACCCAACACACACATTTATTTTTTAAAACCTGAGAAGGAACCTGTTGCTTTTGAATGTGTTTTGAAGAGGCTCATGAAGGAAGGAGCTGAGGGAGACTTCTGTCCAGCAGCCAAAAAGAACTCAGTCCTTCCAGTGTCCACGTAACGAATGTGGAAATTGATGCTCTTGCAGTTGAGCCTTCAGATGAATGGAAAGTCTACTCAACTGCCGTGTCCCCTGAGAAATCTTGAGCCAAACACCCTGAGGTAAACTGATTGATGTATTACCTTATGGAAACTCTGAGGTAATTTATCTTTGTTTTTTCAAGGCTCAATTGTGGCCGGTTGGTGGTGGCGCACACCTGTAATCCCAGCACTCTGGGAGGCAGAGGCAGGCAGATTTCTGACTTCAAGGCCAGCCTGGTCTACAGAGTGAATTCCAGGACAGCCAGGGCTATACAGAGAAACCCTGTCTCGAAAAAACCAAAAAAAAAAAAAAAAAAAAAAAAGTCCACGCCAGGTACACTCTAGTCTCTCTTTCAGCCTCATGCTCGTGGCTCAGGAAATAAGCTCTCAGCTACCTACCACTCTAGCATCTTGCCAGCCTGCCCTCTGCCATGCCTTCGCTGTGGGAGTCACCTGCTAACCTCGGAAACTTACAGCAAGCCCCACCTCAACTGCCGTTGTTTATACATTGCCTTGGTCCGTGGTCTCTTCACAGCAATAGAACAGTAATTAAGGATTCTTACACAAACAAACAAGAAACAAAAACAAAACAAAACAAAACAAAACAAAAAAACCCAAAAGCAAAGCCTAAACTACTGCAAGATCCACTTAGACCATTCCTAGGTATAAGCCTTTAGATATCCAAGTTACCATATAGCAGAGATACCTGCGTGCCTGTGTTCACTGTGACAGCATGCATCACACACACACACACACACACACACACACACACACACAGTATTCAGCCATACAGAATGAAGCAGCTCTTAGAAAGGAAAACATGTCATTGGGGCTGGCTTACAGGTTCTGAAGTTTAGTCCATTGTCATCATGGTAAGGAGCACGGTGGCATCCAGGCAGGCATGGAAGTTGAGAGCTCTACATCTGGATTTGCAGGCAGCAGGCAGAGAGAGACACTGGGCCTGACTTGAACTAAAGCCCACCCCAGGGACACACTTCCTCCAACAAGGCCACATCTTCTAATCCCTGCCAAGTAGCTTCCCTCCCTAGTAACCAAGCATTCAAATATATGAGCCCATGGAGACCATTACATCAAGTTAAGCAAAGTAAGGCAGGCTCAGAAAGAAAAACACTTTATGGTTTTTTATATACATATATTTATATACACATATATTTGCATACATATACTTATATTTACATACATACATTTACATATATATTTACACACACACACACACACACACACACACACATATATATAAACTTAAAAGGGCTGGAGAGCTAGCACTGGCTGCTCTTCCAGAGGATCTGGCTTGGATTCCCAGTGCCCACATCGTGACAACAACCATTCGTTACTCGAGTTCCTGGGTGCTTATGCCCTCTTTGTGGTTCCACAGGCACTGTTTGCACCTGCTGCACAGACATACGTGCAGGCAAAACTCCCATAGACATAGAGCATTATAAGGACCGTGAAAATGGAAGCGGTCACATTTGGGAGGAAGGAAGAGCTAGTGGGGGCGGGGACAAGAGGAGGTTGAATGGGGCGAGGAATATGATCAAAGTACATGTACATGTGACAATGTGAGGGTGAGAACTCCATCGGTCTTCACAAATCATACATGCTAATACATGTAAGTTCTAAGTCACTACATGACCATTTAATAGTAAGGACGGCATTAGAACTTGTAGCCTGATACCTGCCTAGTGGAGGGCTTTTGGCTACTGGACCTACCATATATATACTGTACCTTATATATTGGTTGATATAGAAGCCAACATAAGATTAGTCTGGTGGTGACAGGCCATGCCTTTGATCCCAGCACTCAGGCGGCAGAGAGGCAGGCCGACCTCTGAGTTCAAGGCCATCCTGATCTACAGAGCGAGCTCCAGGATGGCCAGGGCTACAGAGAAACTCTGTCTCGGGGGCGGGGTGTGGGGGAGGAGGAGAACGGGAGGAGAGTAGAGAGGAGATAAAGGGGTGGGACAGTAAGGAAGGACCATGAAGAACAAAGGATGACTGAAAAAGCAGCGTGGTAATGAAACCCGTCAACTTGCAGGTTAACAACAACAACAACAAAAAGGTGAAACTGAGTTTTCTTCTCTCCCCCAAATTCTTTCTTTTTGCATCCCTTGTATCTGAAATGAAAACTATATGTCTGTACTCTGAAGTTTCCAGCAGAGGGTGACTATTAAGGCGGGAGACTTCAGGATATATATATACACTTTGGTACCAGTAGGCTGATATTTTTCGGGTTGCCAGCCTTGCACAGGGTCCAAATCCAGGAGACCTTTGGTCCCGGGATCGCCCCCAAACCAACCAGCCTGGATACAAGGCGTGGCTACGCCTCACATTCCAGCTTTTGATTGGTCCTGAGAGGCGGGTCTCTGGACCAATGAGGCGTGGGGGCGTTGTCCAGGGGCGGGTCCTCAGGCTCACGTGGTGCGTCCAGGGTCTCCCTCCACTCCCGCACCAGACCCTCGCCCTCGGCTTGGTTGCAGCTCCTGTTTTTTCCATTCTTCCACGGCGTCTTCGGCCCCAGATTGGACATGGCATCGGTCACTGTGGCAGCTGCAGGGAGAGCTCTCCGCCCGGCCGTTCTGCTTCTCCGGCGCAGTTACCAGACGGAGAGGGGCGTCTATGGATACCGGCCGAGGAAAGCCGTGACCGGAGAGCCCCGAGGCGACCGTGCACGCCCCTCAGGTCGGCGATGCGGCGGGACACTGTGGGTAGAGGGCAAGGATCAAAGAGGCCTTCCTGTGTGGCTTGTGGTGGGGTGCTCTTGAAAGTGGGTGCTGGGCTCCAGGGAGCTTCTGGCCTGTGACGGATAGCAGCCTAGGAGAGCAGAGGAGAGAGAAGGAAGAAAGCTTGGGAATTGTCAGTGCCGAGGTCACACCAGGGTCTAGCTTCCACAATTGGGCATCCCTGGCTTTGTTTCCACGCAATCTCCCCATCTTTCTTGTTGGGTCCTGGCTCGGGGACAGCTTCTCCTTTTATTTCCCTTCCCATTAAGAAGTGGGAATTTGGCTCTTGGCAGAGACGAGTCTGTGGGAGGAGACGCGTTCTAAGATCTCCAGTTCTTAAGTGATTGATACATTTCCAGGGCCAGCTTGTGTACAGAGGACATCTCTGTGCTACTTGTAAGAAGGCGTATGGTACATAATCCTATACTGCAGCGGCGCTCCTTGTCCTTTGGATCTAGCTAGCCTTTCCCTTTAATTGCTGTTTAAAAATGCTGAACTTGCAAACCCGTTGCTGGTAGGTTTTGACGTATTAAAGGCCAACCGGAATATCAGTTTTGGAACTGTGTTGTAACCTTGTGTTCAAAGAATACTTTTGAGTATTTGGTTTATGCTGTAAAGTATTCTATCATTATTTGTTCGCATACAGGCAAGCACTTTGCCTGTAGCTTTTGCCTCTAGGGCCTGTTCTCTTCTGTTTTCCTTGTTATACTCTGCGTTCTGGGTGCTGAGGCAGAGTCTCTCCTGTTAACCGTGCTGAATTTCTAATATTTGTTGACCGGATACCTTCTACTTGATCTCATGTTCATTCTCTCTCTCTCTCTCTCTCTCTCTCTCTCTCTCCCATTTCTTTCTTTCCATTTATTATTTATTTATTTATTTATTTTGATTTTTTTCAAGACAGGGTTTCTCTGTGTAGTTCCGGCTGTCCTGGAACTCACTCTGTAGACCAGGCTGGCCTCAAACTTAGAAATCCACCTGCCTCTGCCTTCCAAGTGCCTTGATCAGCCGGGTGGTGGTGGCACATGCCTTTAATCCCAGCTTCCTTCTTTATTTTTAAGATTTATTTTTATTGTATGTGTGTTTTGCATACATATATGTCTGTGTGGCACATGTGCCCATTGGAATCCAGAAGAGGTCCCTGGGACTGGAGTTACAGACAGTTGTGAGTCACCATGTGGATGCTGGGAATTGAGTCTAGTCCTCTGGAATAACAATCAATGCTCTTAATTTCTGAGCCACCTCTCCAGTCCCACTATTTATTTCTTAGCAAGAGAGGTCAGAGCCCTCATATCTGTTACCAGGTATATAGACATACACAAAAGTAAAATAACTATTTACATGAAATAAAAATTAAAGTTCAAAAGAAATATAAATATATAAAATAACTATGTTCTTGTATATGCAGTTTATTTTATTTTTTTGAGACACGGTCTTTCTCTGTCGTTCTGGTTGACTTCGTCCTTGCTATCGGGTAGACTGGCCTTCAACTCTTGGTGGTCCTCCTACTTCAACTACTGCGTGCTAGGATTACAGTCATGCAGCACCATGCTAGGCTCATGCACTCTGTGTGTGTGTGTGTGTGTGTGTGTGTGTGTGTGATATTTGAATCTTGCTTGTAAAACCAGAGCTTTGAGTATCAAAAGAAGAAGCCTATTAGATATGGGCCAACACATTGTTTCTGTGCATATATATATATATGTATATACATATATATGTATATATATATATTATACACACACACACACATACATACATACATATATATATATACTGCCGCTGTCTTCTGACACAACAGAAGAGGGAATCAGATCCCATTACAGATGGTTGTGAACCACCATGTGGTTGCTGAGATTTGAACTCAGGACCTCTGGAAGAGCAGTCCAGAGCTCTTAACTGCTGAGCCATCTCTCCAGATCCGTTTCTATGCTTTTTTTTTTCTATGAATATAATGCAGTCTTTTTTGATTTGTCATTAAGTTCTGGATAAATGCAGTTAAAAGTCGTTCTTTTAGTTGGAGGCTGGAGGCTGGAGTGATGGCTCTCTGCTTAATATCTTTCAGAGAACTGGAGTCAGAGTCCCTGCAACTACTTTGGGCAGTTCAGAATCTCCAGTAACTCCAGCTTCAGAGGGTCTGACACCCTCTTCTGGCTTCTGTAAACATACATACACACGCACGCACACACGCACACGCACACACGCATTGAATAAATAAACAAACCAAATATTTTGTATTTAAATAATAGGCGTCAGATAGGGCCATGGGCTTGACTTTAATGTGTTTCATGTTTATCAGTTGCCATGAAAGTACAGTCTCAGTGCAGAGGAATGGTTTTCTGTTATGGATTATGGAGTTAATTTTTGGGTATTTATAAAACAAAAGACAAACCCTTCTGGAGGTAGATTCTCTGATACTTCAGAAGTAACCCAGTGGTCAGGCTGGTGACACATACCTGTTACCCATTCCCGGGCTAAAATAGGAGGATAACAAGTTCAAGGCCAGCCTAGACTATCGCGAAACCTTGTCCAGAAGGAAAAGCAACAGGAGAGAATGAAGGGAAGGCGGTCCTAGGCCTGCAGCCTCCGCCTTTCCCTGCCCTTCCCGCGTGTGTCCCTGGTACAGCGCGTGCCTGGCTAGGGTACCGGCGCCACTCACTGAGCAGTCCCTTGTCCTGAGGATTTCAGGCAGTAGTGCATTTGCCGCTAGGAGCCTCTTGGATCGAGAGGGTTGTCTGTTTTCAGCAGTTAAACTTTGACTGAGTGTTCTTTGTAGTTTACTCTTGGTAATAGCTTGTACTTTAGCCTCTGTAAACCTTAGTTGCCAAATTACTTTATTTTATTTTATTCTATTCTATTCTATTCTATTCTATTCTATTCTATTTATTTATTTATGCTCAGAATCTCATGTATCAATTTTGGATTTATTCATCCAAACTCCTAGCTCGTTGTGGAGGAGAGTTGAAGACTGGCAGCCCAGGAAGGATTTTAGATTTTTAATCTTTTTTTTTTTTTAAAGCATTTTTTAAAAGCCATGACGGTTTCTTGTCTTTCTTTTTTTCCTCCATTAGTTTATTTATTCGCTTTTCATTCCGATTGCAGCCCCTCCCCCCTCACCGCCCCCCAGTCCTAACAGCCCCCCTACCTTTCTTATTGAGATTACAAACTACATGACAGAAACACATCAAGGGGGAAGGCTTATGCTGTCTCACGTTTCGCGGGAGACAGTCCGTTGTGGAGCGGAAGGCCTTGGCAGCTGGATAAGCACCTTAGTGATCGCTCCTTACATCTTACTGCGTCAGAAAGCAGAGAATGACTATAACTCTAAAGGCCTGGCCCAGTGAGCCTACATCCACCAACACTGCCTCTGCCTCCGAAGTGCTGGGATTAAAGGCATTTGACACCACACCCAGCATTCGCCCTGGTTTTTGTTTTGTTTTGTTTTTTTAAAGATTTTATTTATTGTCTGTATGTGGGTACACTGCCTCTGTCTTTCAGACACACCAGAAGAGGCCATCAGATCCCATTACCATGTGATTGCTGGGATTTGAACTCAGGAACTTTGGAAGAGCAGTCTGTGCACTTAACCACTGAGCCATCTCTCCTGCCATTTGCCCTGTTTTTAACGTGCAGTCTAAGATTTAAAAAACATCTGCACTAGCCTGGAAAGGAAGGGTACCATGTCTTTAGTGTCAGTGTGGGAACTGATGCGTGCCAGTTTCGGAAGTCCTTCCTAATGTCTGTCACACGTGCAGTTACCACAGATAAGTGCTCACGGCTCGAGCGCCTTTCCTGTTTGCTTTGGTTTGGTTTTGCTTCCATGGACTTTAGCTGTCAGGAGAAAATATTAAGCAACTAAGTGTGTCTGCCTCGCATCTGAAAACCCCTGCAGATCTGAGGCCGTCCTGTGACAAGCGTCTCTGTAGTTTCTGAGCTTCTCCTCAGTTGTGTTACTTCCTTCTCCCAATTCAGTTGATCATGGCCTTGCCAGGCTGGTGACAGTGTACTGTGAGCATGGCCACAAAGCTGCCCAGATCAACCCTCTCTTCCCCGGGCAAGCCCTCCTGGATACTGTGCCTGAAATCCAAGCTCTTGTCCAGACACTCCAGGGACCCTTCACTACCACAGGTAAGGCAGTTCCTGGGTGTGTGTGCGAGGGGAACTGTCAGGAAGGGCCTTGTTCTGCTCCTGTAGAACAGGATGCCCTGGGTTGGAGACTTCCATCAGGTAAAGGCAGTGGTTCTCAACCTTCCTAATGTGGCAACTCTTTAATACAGTTGTTCTTCATGTTGGGGTGACGCCCAACCATAAAATTAGTTTTGTCGCTACTTTGTCACTGCTACTTATTTTGCTGCTGTTGTGAGTCGTAATATGAATATCTGGCCGGGCGGTGGTGGCGCATGCCTTTAATCCCAGCACTTGGGAGGCAGAGGCAGGCGGATTTCTGAGTTCAAGGCCAGCCTGGTCTACAGAGTGAGTTCCAGGACAGCAAGGACTACACAGAGAAACCCTGTCTCGAAAAACAAAACAAAACAAAACAAAACAAACAAACAAAAAAAAAGAATATCTGGGTTCTCTGATGGTCTTGAAGTTCTAGATTGGTCTTAGTTTCTCTGCAGTAAAAAACACACAGAGCAGGCTGGCAAGATGGTTCAGTGGGTAGAGAGAGGTACCAAGTGGGTGGGGCATGAAGTAGAAAGGGAGAAAGGGAAAACCACCTCCTGTTTCCATGTTGCATGTATGATGGAATCCATAGGCCACGTACGATGGACTGCACATGGTACCCCCCCCCATACATAAATAACAGTGTTTAAAAATCTGAGCATGCTGAGCGTGGTGGCGCACGCCTGTAATCCCAGCACTTGGGAGGCAGAGGCAGGCGGATTTCTAAGTTCGAGGCCAGCCTGGTCTATAGAGTGAGTTCCAGGACAGCCAGGACTACACAGAGAAACCCTGTCTTGGGGGGAAAAAACAAAAACAAAAACAAAAAAGAAAAGAAAAAGAAAAAAAGGAAAGAAAAGAAAAGAAAAGGAAAGGAAAGGAAAGGAAAGGAAAGAAAAAAGAAAAGAAAAGAAAAGAAAAGAAAAGAAAAGAAAAGAAAAGAAAAGAAAGGAAAGCCTAGGTAATGTGCAGCTGTCACATGGCAGAGGTGGGAAACAGCCTAGGCCTGCTATCATTCCAAAGTCCCAACCCCCTCATTCCATCTCTTTCCTGGCCTGGAGACTAAAGCACTAACAAAACAAACAGAAACGTTAGGCCTGGATCACAGGTCGCCATTTTAGGGTTTATCCCATGTTACTCATGTTATCAGAATGACTGTGGGACGCGAAAGAGACCCGGGGTTTTGGGCAGGCCAGGCAGGAGCACTACCCTGAGATGGATTCCTATCCCAAGAGTTTTAAATTTTGGTCTGAAATTGCTATAGAATCACAACCCAAGGTGACCTAGAGCTGACCCCATGAGGAAGGTCTCCTCCGGATGAGTTTCACTTCCTTAAGGCCATCACCCCGAATTTTAATTTTGCCTTTAGAGAAGGTCCAGATGGGTCAGAGGCTGGACCTCACTGGCAGATTGCTTGCTTGTTACGTGAGAGGTGCTGGATACAATTTCCCACAATTGTTTTTTTTTTAGAGGAACTATTAATAATCGTTGATGATCCAGTTTGCTATGGAGTGCTCACAGTAGAAGCAGCAACGGTGCTCTGTTCTGTCCCTCGATGTCTCTTCTGTGTGGTTGGTGATTCTGTGGTTCTGTTTCACAGGACTGTTAAACATGGGCAAAGAGGAGGCGTCTCTGGAGGAAGTATTAGCCTATCTCAACCATATCTACTGTGGGCCGATCTCTATCGAAACCGCCCAGCTTCAGAGCCAGGAAGAGAGAGACTGGTTTGCCAGAAGGTTTGAGGAACTGAAAAAGGAGACGTTTACCACAGAAGAACGAAAACACCTGTCAAAACTATTGCTAGAATCTCAGGTATAAGGCTAGGGGCTGGAGGGGTGGCTCAGTGGTTAAAATCACCTGCTGCTTTTCTAGAGAAACCGGGTTCAAGTCCCAGCACCCACGTGGTGCCCCATGTTGTTATCTTTAACTCCAGCCAGCAGGGGATCCAATGTCTGTGGCTTCCGGGGACACCTGCACTAATATGTCTATGCTGACGTACAGATGCATACAACCATATAACTGAAAATGGTAACAATAAGTACCAGCTAGTGTCCGTGAACCAGGTCCCCCCATTTCCTGCAAAGAGCGCTAGCCACTGAGGAGAGGGAAGAGGGCGTTAGGCCGTGCCCCTGTCGCTCCCCATTGCTTCAGCGCCACAGACTGGCAGCACTCCAGGCAGAAGCGGAGTGATGAGCGCTGTGGGCCCAGCTCGCCATCAGAGTGCGCTGATGCGTTTGCCTGCTTGTTCTAAAAGCTGACAAAGTCCTTAGGATCACGCATCTCTCTCTGTTTCCTGAAGAGATTGCTAAGCTCCTGGGCAGAGGTTCTCAGTGTAAATTGGTGAAACCAAATCACCAGGCCCGTGCCAAAGACTCGGGCATGACATAAAACCAATAAAAAGCCTCTTCCCACCAGTGTGAGTATCTGGAGAGCATTAGACCCTGGGGAGAAAATACCGTGGAGCCGCTACAGAACTGCTGTGTTAGACCAAGCAGCAGATCGTCAAGTCTGGCCTTCAGTCTGGAAGAGCAAATACGGAAGGAGGTTGTTTACCGCCCAGGTCTCCTCTTTAGAACTTCTGGATCAAGGGTCCTTAGCAGAGCTCTACTATCGCATGATGTCTCTCTCCGTGGATATGTAATAGAGGGACAAAGACGTGACCCCTGGGAAAATCTGGGGCCTTCTCACACCACGTGGAACTTATCTGCCCTTCGCCTGAGCCCTTGACCGTCTTCCAGCAGCTAATATGTCTGTTCCGTAGGAGTTTGACCACTTTTTGGCCACCAAGTTTGCCACCGTGAAGCGATACGGAGGTGAAGGGGCGGAGAGCATGATGGGATTTTTTCACGAGTTGCTGAAATTGTCAGCCTATGGCGGCATAAGCGACATCATTATCGGGATGCCCCACAGAGGGAGGCTGAATTTGTTGACAGGTCTTCTGCAGTTACCCCCGGAGGTAAGGGCCTCTCTATGCCTGCGTTTGTTTGTTTTTAATGTCCATGGCTACTATTTTATTTTTACCTTTAATTATTGTTATACAGCCACATCCGATTAACCCCAAACTCCTATACTCCCAGATGCATAAATACAACCCACTCAGTGATATAATGTTATGCGTATGCATGCGATCTCAGGCCTAACCACTTGGTACTGATGACTAACCAGAGGCTCTTCCCTGGGGCAGGGTGTGTCTCCCACTCTGGGCACTCCCCAGTTGCCTGCGGTTCTCAGTCTCAGGTTGAGGCCTCTGGAGCATTCGCCTTTCCATAACAGCACGCCAGCTGGTGGAATCGTTTGGGTCTTGTTTGGGCAGCCATACTGATGAGGCTCCACAGACGAAGCTTTCCTGATGTCTCTAGGAAGCTTTCTGTGGTTCTCGCCAGTGTAGGACTTCAGCAGAATGAAGGAGATGGTGGTCATGTCCTTTGGACACCGATGGGCTTATGCGCAGTCGCTGGAGGATAGCCTAGGCTGAGCTCCATGCTGACAGCAAGAATTGAGGTCGACTTTCCCAGAATGTTCTTCTATAGATTCTTCTCCCAGAAAAATTAAGGGTTATTTTGTTTCTTCAAGGTGCATGGTTGTCAAGGAATGGTAAGCAAAGTTGTCCTCTGCCCCCCACACACACCACACACACATACATACACACACACATACATACACACACACATGCATACCACACACACCACACACACACCACACACACACCATATATACACCACACACACACATATACATACACACATACATATACACACACATACATGCACACACATACATACACACATACACACATACATACACACATACACACATACATACACACATACACACATACACACACCACACATATACACACACTACACACACACACACATGCACACCACACACCACACACACACACACACACACACACACACACACATGGTTGAGCTTAGGCTTCGACTCCTGCAGTGGGGGCCATGTCCCAGATACTCTTCTGTTGCTGTGAACAGACATCATCACCAGGGTAGCCTATAGAGGAATTTACTGGTGGCTTGCATACTGTTGTTTCAGAGAGTGACCCAATTGCCATCATGGTAGACAGCACGGTAGTGGGCAGGCAGGCAGGCTGGCAGGCGCGTTGCTGGAGCAGTAGCTGAGCTTACATCTGATCTGCAAGCCCAAGGCGGAGAGAGCGCTAACTGTAGCCCAAGGCAGAGAGAGAGAACACTAACTGTTCATGGTTTTCGCCACATCAAAGCCCATCCCCTAGTGACACATCTCTTCCAACAAGGACATACCCCATAATTCTTTCCAAACTAACACACTAACTAGGGACCAAGCTTTCAAATATATGAGCCTATGGGAGCCGCCCATTTAAACCTCTGCAGGGCAGCCATGGAAGCCAGAGGCAGTGGCTTCAAGGATCCAGAAGGCAAGGGACTTCCTGGGAACATCCTCCAGTCCTGCCCTCCAGCATGTCCTGGGTCCTTACAGCTGCCCGTCCCTGAAGACCTGGGCGCACGTGTGGACTTCCTAAAATATTCCTCCACACGATCTGATGCACTTGCTGAAGTGACACCAGCTACCATCCACGACCCAATTGCGATGACTTTTGCTGGGCCTGGCGTGCTGGGCCTGGCTGACCGCCTCACTGCTCACCGCTGCCACTCCTGTCAGGACTGGAGGGACAGTGACTTACATGCCTGCCCCAGACGCACTCCTCCACAACCTGCATGGCGTGGGTGCCCGGGGGACTCCACGGGACTGATGATTCCAGCAGCTTTATTGCTGTCCCTAGCCCTAAGTACCACATCCCAAGATAATGGCTGCTGGACTAGAGCTGATCCCTGGACGGCTGCATTTTCACTGCCTCTCCGCTTCAGCACTATCGTTGTCATGGTGACCTGCCCGTTGGTCCTGTTCCCATGGTACTGGTACGCATGTGTGGGGAGTGGCGTGCTAAACTCCATCTCGCGGGTGCATAGGTGCTCTAGGAGTGTCTCGAGTGCATGGGGAGCACCACAAACGCCTCAGCTAGAGGTCCTCAGTTACATCTGCTCCACCGTATTCCAGATCCAGCGTGGGGCGGAACCTGGAAGCAGGTTTCTCTGTCCAGAAGCCTGGGGCCTTCCTCTCTGACCTCTGGAGCATACCCACCTTACTTCTCCCAGGATGCCCAGTAGCCCGAGGAGGAACCAGCAGGGTGGAGTTTTAGACTTTCTTTCTTTCTTTCTTTCTTTCTTTCTTTCTTTCTTTTTTTTTTTTTTGTTTTTTTGTTTTTTTGAGACAGGGTTTCTCTGTGTAGCCCTGGCTGTCCTGGAACTCACTCTGTAGACCAGGCTGGCCTCGAACTCAGAAATCCGCCTGCCTCTGCCTCCCAAGTGCTGATATTACAGGCGTGCACGACCACTGCCCGGCTTTAGACTTTTTTTTTTGTTTGTTTTGTTTTTTTTTGTTTGTTTGTTTGTTTTTTCAAGACAGGGTTTCTCTGTGTAGTTTGGGCTGTCCTGGAACTCACTTTGTAGACCAGGCTGGCCTCGAACTCAGAAATTCCGCCTGCCTCTGCCTCCCAAGTGCTGGGATTAAAGGTGTGCTCCTTTAATCCCGGCTCCGTTTGTTTTTGTTTTTTGTTTTTTGTTTTTTTTTTGTAGTGTCCCAGAGCTAGCGAGTACTGATGCTGACATCCAGGGAGCCTTTCACATCCAAGGGCAGGGACAGCTTGTAGCCCACACTTCCAACTGGCCTTGTGAGAGGTCTAGACTGGAGGACCATCACTCTTACCTCAGGCTTGTCAGGGGTGTGGTAGCAGAGATACTTGACTGGAGGGACTCGGAATTTTCTGTATCCCTGAATGTTATCTGGAGTGTTGCGTAGGGGGTTCGGGGCCAGCCACAGAACGGTGTTCTGCTTAACTCACTGCCTACAGGAGCTGTAACGCCTAACCAGGCCTGGGAATACACTACTGTGGACGGTCTGAGCCTGCCGGGGGTTCTGGCGTGATCTACCTCCCAGCCTCATTTCAGGGAAGTGCTTCTCTTACAGGAAGGTCCCAGGTCTGACACAGTACCACTGTGCTTGGGGTTTGTGTTTCCTGTGAATTATCTCTACACGGGTTCAGAGACAGACAGCAGAAGGGTCTGTTGTGTGTCTGTGTCACTATGGAGGTGACTCAAACATGGTCATATGAGGGGTTGGAGTTGGGAGCGGGGAGAGAGGGGCGAGAGAGAGAGAGAGAGAGAGAGAGAGAGAGAGAGAGAGAGAGAAAGAGAGAGAGAGAATATGAATATGAATATGAATATGAATGAACACAGGAATTACAAACTCTGAAGACTTTTGGTCTCCTACAAATACACACTGTTAACACTGCAAAGGACAAGCCCCAGAGGGAGCCGTTGCGGAGGCCCCGGCCTAGCTGACATGTGAGCCATCCCCGACGTGTCTTTGGGGAATGGTCACATGGACAGGGTCTAGAGTAGAATGAAGCGGGCAGTCCATCTTATGTGCAGACCTGTGCTATATTCGGGTGAAAAGCAGCAGAATCTGGCGGGGAAACGCCAGGAGCTCCATACGTGTGAGTGCGATGTGGCTTCTGGCATTCTCACTGATGACCCGGACAGCCGGAGGCAGAAGCACAGGCTCTCCTGCGTTCAGAGGATCAGTGCAAGTCCCAGAGGGGTGTGATACTGACACGCCCTGAGCACCCCGCCCTCCAGGGCCCTGTGCCTGCACTCAGGTGACTTGGCTGCAGAACAGGACATCCGTAAAGGAATTTGCTGAAATCCAAGGAAAAAAAAAAAAAAAAAAAAAAGAACCTTTTCAAAAGTAGGGCATGGACTGGGGAGATGGTTCCGGGGTCGAAGTGCTTGCCTGTGAGCCTGAGGCCCTTGGTTAACTTTCCAGAAGCCATGTGAAAAAACCCAACCCCGAAACAGCGGTTTAAAAGGTCAGTGGAATCAAACTCTACGACTTCAGAATCAATAGCAATACTTTAATATGGCTAAGACTGTAGAAATTTCAAAGAAGAAATTTGGTTGGGCGGAAAGCTAATTCAGACTTCTGCTTTCAGCCTCAGGGTGGGGCTTGGGGACGGTGGGGGAGGCAGCAGAGGAGCACGCCTGTAATCCCAGCACTTGAGAGGCAGAGGCAGGCGGATCTCTAGAGTTCTGGGCCAGCCTGGTCTACAGAGGAGTTCCAGGACAGCCTGGGCTACAGAGAGAAACCCTGTCTCAAAAACAAGACCTTCTACCTTCTTCAAATAGAACTACAAAAAAGATAAAATTGTGGGGGTTTTCCTTTTTTCTTTCTCTTTCTTTGTTTCTTTGTTTTTGTTTCTCTTTCCCTTTTTAATGGAGATACAGTGGCTGAAATCACTACTAATGATTATGCATTTTAAAAGCTACACAAGTCAGAAATAACTATTATTTACCTTGTGTTAGATTCCTCTTAAAACATTGCCACTAAGGACTAGAAGAGATCTCTAGGTAGTCAAGAGCCTGTTTGTGAAAGACTTCAGTTTAGTTCCCAGTGCCCGTGATCGGCGGGCTCCAGGGGGCTTCCTGGGCTGTCTGGTGGAGACCACCACCACCAGCCACATTTCAGGGAAAGAGTTCTTTGTCTGAAGGGTCCAGTTTCTTCTGGATTCTGTGGGGACCTGCACTCTTGTGCACACACCCCCACACACATACACACATATATAGGTAATTAACAATAAAAATACTGTAAAAAAATGTTGATCCGTCATTTGATTCTGAAGAACTCAAAGTAATGCCGAGTGACCCAGCGGTTAGAGATCTGTTTGTCTTTCAATAATGAATGTTTGCAATAACTATAAAAGAATTCGCATAATGCTTATCATTCTTTAAGCCCACTTTAGATCCACTGAAATGACTTGTTTCGTATCTTGTGTTTTTGTCCTAATAGCTGATGTTCCGTAAAATGCGAGGCTTAAGTGAGTTTCCAGAAAATGTCGCCGCCATTGGTGATGTGCTGTCCCACCTAACCTCCTCAGTGGACCTCGACTTTGGTGCCCACCGTCCCCTCCACGTGACAATGCTACCCAACCCCTCACATCTGGAAGCCGTTAACCCCGTGGCTGTAGGGAAAACCCGGGGCCGGCAGCAGTCTCGGGAAGATGGGGACTACTCCCCGAGTGGCTCTGCTCAGCCCGGGGACAAAGTCATATGCCTGCAGGTGCGTGGAGTTTTGGAGAGGGGGGAACCGGACAGAGCAATGGGTTGGTAGATATGACAGGAGATTGCAGGTATTTAAGAGGAAAGTGGAATGGCATGTTCAGAAAAGAGAATTCTGGGCTTTAAAAGAAAATATGCTTGGTAAAAATTTTCATGATACGTTTATTATTTGCATTAGGTTTTAAATGAAAAGCTGCCGGCGCCAACCACCTTGTCTGCCAGGCGTCGTGGTGGTTTTCTGAACTAGTGGCTTTGAGTGTTCAAATCCTCTTAGAATGACACTGCACTTTTTCTCCTTATGTCACTGTCTTGCCTCCTATCCCTTGGCTTTCATGTCTGCTGTCCCCTTCCTCGCTTACATCCATGGCAGCGGGCAGGACTTGGTGACGGGAGCTCCTTCTCTCTGTCTCTGCAGTGGTGAGTGACTGGGGAAAGGAGGAGTTCAGAGGTGTGCACTGTTCCTCGTGTGTGTGTGTGTGTGTGTGTGTGTGTGTGTGTGTGTTGTGTTTTGTATATGTGTGTGTGTTGTGTGTTTTGTATATGTGTGTGTGTTGTGTGTTTTGTATATGTGTGTGTGTTGTGTGTTTTGTATATGTGTGTGTGGTGTGTGTTTTGTATATGTGTGTGTGGTGTGTGTTTTGTATATGTGTGTGTTGTGTGTGTGTGTGTGTGTGTGTGTGGTACGTATGTACTCAACAGCATGCATGTGGATGAAAGGATTGATTTGTGGGGTCAGTTCTGTTTCCTATCTTTATGTGGATGCCAAGGGTCCGCGTCGGGTCTTTGGGTTTGGGCGGGGCGCTTTTACCCTCTGTGCCAGCTCCGCACATCTTGTTTCTCAGATTGTCAGCCTGTTTTCAAGCAGAATTTCCTAGAGCTGAAAGTGGCCCGTGGCCAAGTGGTGGTGAGGCCCTGGGTTCAATCCCTAGCACAGACAAAAGCACCCCCTAAGCCGGTGCACCCCCAGGCCGGTGCACCCCCAGGCCGGTGCACCCCCAGGCCGGTGCACCCCCTAAGCCGGTGCACCCCCAGGCCGGTGCACCCCCAGGCTGGTGCTTCCATTGTGAACGTAGTAGCGATTTCTCCCATTCTGCTACTGTAGATGCTGAAACGCTGTGCAGTTGAGGAGTCGGGTCCAGCGTGCAGGGTTGACAGGGAAACAGGAAGGTGTTCTTTGAAGAGTGCGTTTGAGATGAGTCTGAACACACGAGGGCGTCCTGAAAGCTTCTGCTTTTATGTCAGGAGAGCGGCGAGAGGGCGGTGGCTGGTGCTCTTATTGGGAATCTCACTCAGTCTCGATCAGAAAACCTAAGCTTACTAATCTCCTTCCTCCATGCGGGTGACTGTTTTCAGGTTCACGGTGATGCTTCCTTCTGTGGTCAAGGGATTGTTCTGGAGACGTTCACGCTCTCTAACCTCCCGCACTTCAGGATTGGTGGGAGCATCCACCTGATTGTCAATAACCAGCTGGGTTACACCACCCCCGCGGACAGAGGAAGGTCGTCCTTGTACAGCAGCGACATCGGTATGTCTGCCGCTCACTGGAACCGCCATTGCTGACGGCCAGACAAGGAATTTGTAGAGGAACTTCTACTACTTCCAGAACAATGAGTCTTGCTGGTTATCCCATTTTAATTTTTTATTTTATTTTGTTTTTTTTATGATTGGTTTTTTAAATTATTTATTTTATGTATACAAGTACACTGTAGCTGTCTTCAGACCTATCAGAAGAGGGCGTCAGATCCCATTAGAGAAGGTTGTGAACTATGCCGGGCAGTGGTGGTGCACGCCTGTAATCCCAGCACTCTGGGAGGCAGAGGCAGGCGGATTTCTGAGTTCGAGGCCAGCCTGGTCTACAGAGTGAGTTCCAGGACAGCCAGGGCTACACAGAGAAACCCTGTCTCGGAAAAAAAAAAAGAAAGAAAGAAAAAGGAAAAAAAAAGAAGGTTGTGGGATTTGAACTCAGGACTTCTGGGCTCCAGCTCCTTCATTATTTTTTAAACAAGGTCTCACTGTGTAACTCTGGAGCTTGCTGCTCTGTAAACCAGGCTGGCCTGGAACTCACAGAGGTCCACTGGCCTCTGTCTCCCAGCCTTAGTTAGTGTTCTGTTGGTATGAAGATACACCATGATCAAGGCAACTTAGAACATTTAGTTAGGGGCCTATGTTTAGTTTCAGAGGGCGAGTGCTTGTCGGTGGGAAGCATGCCAGGAGGCGGGCGGGCAGGCGACAGGAGGCGGGCAGGCAGGCAGCAGGTGGGTGGGCGGGCAGGCAGGTGCTGGAGCAGTACTGCGAGCTCACCGCTACTCTCCACGCGTGGCAGCAGGAGTGGGAGACTGGGCCCGGAGTGGGCTTTTGAAACTTAAGCTCACCTCTGTTGACAAACCTTTCTGAACAAGGCCACACCTCCTAATCCTTCTTAAACAGTCCACCAGCCGGGACCCAAATATTGAAATATACAAGCCTTAGGGTAGGCCTTTCCAATTCAAACCACACTGGAAAGTGCTAGAATTAAATTTCAATTTCTTGAAGTTAGATATGGTCAGTAGTTGCCAATAATTACCAAATAATACCTTTTTTTTTTTTTTTTTTTTTTTGGTTTGAGTATCCTGCTTATTTTATGATGTTAGTTAAACTCAGGGCATTATGAGTGGTAGGCAAGCACTCTACCATAGAGCTGCACTAGAGGGTTACGTCTATCAGACACACATCCACAGAGCTAGACGTCAGCCTCGACTGTGAGCTTTTACGGAGATAAGACAAGGATGGAGCTGAGAGTGTTCCATCCCAGATTATTACATAGTCAGTTGAATTATGTGGTAGAAACAAACAAACAACAACAACAACAAACCCCATGGCGTTGGCGCGATACTAGAGTAATCAGCTTCCGACTATTCAAACTTAAGAGTGCTCAGAGTGTGGTGAAAAGGCCGTGCTCACCCCTCACACTTACTGAAGCAGTCTGCTTAGAAAGAAGTTGGGAATAATCAAAGTCAACGTCTTTGATCTATGCCAGTAGCAGTGCCAGCAGTCCGTCAGGGCTTTCACTCTCCATTCCTAGCACAAAAAACTATTACAGAACCGCTCGCCAGTCTCCTAATTAGAGTCTGGACTGACGGCGTTTTGGATTGTCTGTTAATCCAAAAGATATCCTGGGACTCTCTTGGGAGTAAATCTTATTTAAGGATCCATGCGTTAATAATGATCTTTTGTCTTAGGAAGAAAGATAGTCACCATGATATAACAAAATAGATGTTAACTGTCACTGTACAAGGTCCCATGAAACAGTAACAGTTTATTAGCTCGGGAACTCTTAACAGCGCCACTCAGGGTCCAGGCTGGACTCATTCGTTCCTTTGTTTCTTTAGTTTCAAATTTTTATCTTTTTACTGTTATTTGTGTGTGTGTGTGTGTGTGTGTGTGTGTGTGTGTGTGTTTTCTCTGCTTATATGTCTACACCACAGGCCTGATACCAAGAGTGTTAGATCTCCCTGGGCCTGGCATTGTAGTTGTCAGTCACCGTGTGGGTGCTGGGCTCAAAGCTAGGTGCTCTTAAGCATGCGCACTAGCCTCTCGACAGATTTCTGACTTTCCCAGTGTCACACAGTCTCATGGATCTGAGACTAGTCAGCCGATTCCAAGGCTCGCATTCCTAACACCCAGGCTAGCCCTGCATTGCAGGGCTGTCGTCCCCCTTAGGCAAGCGGCCCTTGGGAGCCGTCTCAGAATAGCCCATGGCAACTGGCATTTTTATTTATTTGTTTTTGAAATCTTGGCCTTCTTCTTTAGGAAAGCTCGTAGGCTGTGCCATCATCCACGTCAACGGAGACAGTCCAGAGGAGGTGGTCCGAGCCACGCGACTGGCTTTTGAGTATCAGCGCCAGTTCCGCAAGGATGTGATTGTTGATTTGTTATGCTATAGGCAGTGGGGCCATAATGAGCTGGATGAGCCTTTCTTCACCAACCCAGTCATGTACAAAATCATCAGGTATGGTGAGACGTTCTCCTTTAATACCCATGCTAACCCCTACTCCTCCTCCTCCTCCTCTCCCTCCTCTCCCTCCTCTTCTTCCTCCTTCTCTCCCTCTTCCTCTCCCTCTTCCTCCTCTCCTTCCTCCTCTCCCTCTTCCTCTCCCTCCTCCTCTCCTTCCTCCTCTCCCTCGTCCTTTTCCTCCTCCTCTCTCTCCTCTTCTCCCCCCTCCTCCTTTCCCTCCTCCTCCTCCTTATCATCATCAATTAATCAATGGCTTGTTTTGGTGATGAGATTCAACTTAGACGTCTGTGCATGTGTGTGTGTGTGTGTGTGTGTGTGTGTGTGTGTACATATGTGGAGGTCAGAGAACAACTTGTAATTGGTTCTCTCCATGTCGGTCATTTGAATAAAACCTAGGTGTCAGTCATATAATCTGAACCTCCCACCAGCCTGCATCACTTTATCTTCTGATAGATACTTTGAAGTGGGATGAACACATAAATTGTGTCTGTCCTATAGAACCCATAGTGGTCATCTTACAAGACTCAGGAGTGCCCCTTCTTAGACACTTCTTTTCATTAAGTAGAGAAAGGGCGCCGGGCGTTGGTGGTGCACACCTGTAATCCCAGCACTCTGGGAGGCAGAGGCAGGCGGATTTCTGAGTTCGAGGCCAGCCTGGTCTACAGAGTGAGTTCCAGGACAGCCAGGGCTACACAGAGAAACCCTGTCTCAAAACAAAAAAACAAAAACAAAAACAAAAACAAACAAACAAAAAAAGTAGAGAAAGGGCAACTTTACTTAGCAATTAGCAAGGTAAGAAGACTTGGGTAAAACCCTGATTGAGGCTAGTTAGTATGACTCTGGCAGGATTAGGAGTGGGACTTCCATGATTCATTTCTATAAACTGTATCTAAGTACCTTCTTCTACCTTGAGAGGAAATGGCTTGAGACATTGGTTTCTGTGTGTGTGTGTGTGTGAGTATGTGGGGGAACGTAGAAACATCCTCAGGAATGCCAGTCCCCTCCTTTGACACAGGGTTTTCCAGTGGCCTAGAGTTTACCAGTTAGGTTAGACTAGTTAGCATTTCCAGCAGTTTTCTGTTATCTTAACTGATGTGTGTGTGTTTATCTGCATGAATATGTATGCACATGTGTGTGAGCAGGTTCCCACGGAGGCTAAAAGAGGGTGTCTGGTCCTTTAGAGCTGGAGTTACAGGCGTTTGTGAGCTGCCTAACATGGATGCCGAGATCCATACTCAGATCCTTTTGAGAGAGCAGCACACACGCTTAAACTCTTGAGGTGCATTTTTGTTGTTGTTGTTGTTGTTGTTGTTGTTGTTTGGTTTTTCGAGACAGGGTTTCTCTGTATAGTCCTGGCTGTCCTGGAACTCACTCTGTAGACCAGGCTGGCCTCAAACTCAGAGATCCACCTGCCTCTGCCTCCCAAGTGCTGGGATTACAGGTGTGCGCCACCATGCCCGGCTCTTGAGGTGCATTTTTTAAAAATAAAGATGCCAGTCTCCTTCAGTATTTAAATATAACAATTCTGACACATTTAATATAGTACAGTGTTCTACAGCCACTCTCTCTATCTCGTTCTAGGACTTTGAAGGATGATTACACCGTGCAGTGTGCTGGGCAATGCTTCTCTTAGGGTTGTGCGTATCCAATTAACCCCTCCTCTCTTTCCCACCACCGGTTTCTTTCTAACAGAGCCCGCAAGAGCATTCCTGATTCGTACGCAGAGCACCTCATTGCCGGTGGATTCATGACCCAGGAGGAAGTTTCCGACATAAAAGCCTCCTACTATTCCAAATTAAATGACCACTTGGCCAATGCGGCGCACTACAGCCCCCCGGCCACCAACCTGCAGGCCCGCTGGCAGGGCCTGGTGCAGCCCGAGGCATGCGTCACCACCTGGAACACAGGCGTGCCTCTGGAGCTGCTGCGGTTTATTGGCGTGAAGTCCGTGGAGGTCCCGGAGGAACTGCAGGTGCACAGCCACCTTCTAAAGATGTATGTGCAGGTGGGCACCTCGACGGCACCCCTCGCCGCTTTTCATCTCTTTTTTTCTTTGTCAGCTGAGAAAACCGATGTTGTTCTGGCATTTTCCGTTGCTAAGAAATATTTACTGTATGTTATTCAGTTGTGGAGAAACACTTGCTGTGTTTTTTTGGGTGGTAGCCACCGATCCTCGTGTTGGTTTTGGAGCTATGGCTCAGTTGATTTGGATTGTCTTCACTTCTGTTCTTCTCTGTGGGATTTTATGTATGGTGAGCACATATATATATACAAGAAATGCATGCTCGTTAGAAAAATACAGAAATATGTCTGATTGTTCCAACTAGTGAACAGAAAACACTAATTCTTTCAGGAAGCTTAAATTAATGAAAATCAACACATGTACCCCAAAGATGACTATTCATTCCTTTAAACATACTAAGGTTTTACATACTGTCTTTTGTTAGACATCCTGGTTTCCCATGGCTGACTGGTTTTTACAGTGTGGGACTTTCTATTGTTAAAATTAAGAAAACAGAGACTTAGAGGTCTTTAACTTCCTTTTTTTTTCTTTTGCTCAATATATATTTTTTAATTTTAATTTTAATCTTTTATTATATTCAATACAATATACATTTTATTCTAACTATAAAAATAATGGACATGTTATTAAATGAACATAAAAAGATAAAGTCTTTTTATTTGTTTGTTCATTTTGTTTTTAGTAGAGCTTAAAATCTTGTGGTAGAAACCCAAATTTAGATACTGGAGTTCTTTTTTATTGTTTTTGTTTTTTTGGTTTTTTTGTTTTTTGAGACAGGGTTTCTCTGTGTGGTCCTGGCTGTCCTGGAACTCACTCTGTAGACCAGGCTGGCCTCGAACTCAGAGATCCGCCTGCCTCTGCCTCCCAAGTGGAGTTCATTTTAATAAGGCTATATTTCAATGTCCCTCCCATCACCAAAGGATTTTACCTCCGTAGTAGCTAAGCTAAGAGTTGACAGTTCTGTTGTGCCAAGGAATGAATTGTAGGTACAATTATTTGGATACAGAATACCTGCTATGGTCAAAGCTATTTGACTCGAGTGATTATCATCATTCTCAGCCCACAGGGAACAGGTTACATTCATTTAAGAAATGGTGTGTGTATTAAGATGCTCTATCCATGAAGTCATTCATCCACTGTTTCAATGAATAATGGTTCTGCTTGGAGGGTGACACAGACATTAGGTGAGGGTAAGATTCTGGTTCATTGGCTGAGATGATTTTGAAAAGCAGTCATCTCAGAAAAGGAGTAAGTTATAAGATCATCTTCAAAATTGATACAATAGCCGGGCGGTGGTGGCGCATGCCTGTAATCCCAGCACTTGGGAGGCAGAGGCAAGTGGATTTCTGAGTTCGAGGCTAGCCTGGTCTACAAAGTGAGTTCCAGGACAGCCAGGACTACACAGAGAAACCCTGTCTCGAAAAACCAAAAAAAAAAAAAAAAATTGATACAATAATTATAAATATCAAGCAAAACATTCACTCTCACTCTTGGTTGTTCTCTTACAAGCCACCTCCCAAATTAATTGTCTACGATTCTTTTAGCTGTATAAATAATTTTGGAATATGTAATCTGTTCTGAAAACCATAGTATAGTGTAAAAATATCAGACAATCCTACCAATAGAGAGGCTGAGATAGGAGAAGCGTGATTTCAGGTCTTTAACTTCCTTAAGGATGGGTGTTGAACAGCAGTTTGCAACATGTGGGTTGTGTCCGTTTTGGGGGTCAAACAACCTTTTCCCAGGGGTCACCTAAGACCATCAAAACCACAGATATTCACATTCTGTTTCATAACAGCTGCAAAAATTACAGATAGGAAGTAGTAAGAGAAATAGTTATGGTTGAGTGTCATGACAACGTGAGGAATCATTAAAGGGTCTCAGCGTTAGGGAGGGGTTAGCACCACTGATGTAGGACCTGTGTGTCCTCTGAATTATTTTAAAACACCACCTTTGTTCTTAAGTTTTTATTTTAGTGGAACTCTTTGATGTTTTTAAAATTTTATTTGTTTATTTTTATTTGATGTGCATTGGTGTTTTGCCTGCATGTATGTCTGTGTGAGGGCGCCAGATCTCCTGGAACTGGAGGTACAGACAGCTGTGAGCTGCCATGTGGGTGCAGAGTGGCCAGTGCTCTTATCCGTCTCTCCAGCCCTATTTCAGCAGAATTCTTACAAGCAAATCACACTCGCCATCTGGCTTATGTAGACAATTGGAAGCTGGAGAGATGGCCTGTCAGTTAAGAGCGCGCTGGCTGCTCTTTCTTAGGATCTGGGTTCAGTTTTAGGGACCTACCTGATGGCTAATAACCATCTGTAGCTCCAGTTTCTGGGGAGCTAACCCTTGTTCTGGTCTCTGTGGGCCCAGGTATGCATGTGATATAGATACATGCATGTAGGCAAAAGCACTCATACACATAACATAACAAAAATAAATAAAAATGAATCTTTAAAGAGAGAAATGGAGGATTGTGGGTAAGGTCTCTCTTCCTCACTCCCACCTCAGCAGAGGTGGCTTCTTCCTGAGTGCATGCTTATCTCACCTGTGTAAAACTGTATAACACAGAGTATTTGCCTACCTCATATAAATCCTGGGTTCAGTCACCAATGCTTGAGCAAAAAAAAAAAAAAACAAACAAACACACAAAAAGACAAAGAAAAAGAAAAGGATATGGATTCTTTCAAAAATTATTATTATTATTATTATTATTATTATTATTTTTTTTTTTGGTTTTTTGAGACAGGGTTTCTCTGTGTAGTCCTGGCTGTCCTGGAACTCACTCTGTAGACCAGGCTGGCCTCGAACTCAGAAATCCGCCTGCCTCTGCCTCCCAAGTGCTGGGATTACAGGCATGCGCCACCACGCCCAGCTTTGGCTATAGAGGTTTTTTTTGTTTGTTTGTTTGTTTTTGTTTTTGTTTTGTTTTGTTTTTTTTTTTCGAGACAGGGTTTCTCTGTGTAGCCCTGGCTGTCCTGGAACTCACTCTGTAGACCAGGCTGGCCTCGAACTCAGAAATCCGCCTGCCTCTGCCTCCCAAGTGCTGGGATTAAAGGCGCGCGCTACCAACGCCCGGCGGCTATAGAGTTTTAAAAAGTTGTTTTAGAGCTGGAGAAATGGCTCAGGGGTAAGAGCACTGACTGCTCTTCCAGAAGGCCTGAGTTAAATTCCAAACAACCACATGGTGGTTCACAACCATCTGTAATGGGATCCGACGCCCTCTTCTGGAGTGTCTGAAGACAGCTATAGTTATAGTGTAGGCACATACATAAAATAAAACTTTAAAAGTTTGTTTTATTCTCTTTCTCTTCATTTTTTGCAGTCAAGAATGGAGAAGGTGAGGAATGGAACCGGTCTAGACTGGGCCACCGCGGAAACACTTGCCTTGGGCTCCTTACTCGCTCAAGGTGAGACATTTCTCCTTAGCGTCATGGCTAGCAAAAAATGCTCCGAGCTCCGTGAGCTACATGTGATCTTCCGAGTTTCAGTGGCCACTTGTCCCTTTCATTGACTAGAGGGTTTGTTTCTAAATGTGTTACCCGACAAGACTACCCCTTAGTTATTATGAGGCCTGCTGAGCACTTTCACCAGAGAATACACAAAGGTGCAGTCATAGCTGGGATACACAGGGCTCACTTCTGGAGATTCTAGGAAGATATGTTTCTTTAGAAATTGTAGGGCCAGGAATGACTCTCCATTCTTTTTTTTTTTTTTTTTTTTTTTTTTTTGGTTTTTTCGAGACAGGGTTTCTCTGTGTAGCTCTGGCTGTCCTGGAACTCACTTTGTAGGCCAGGCTGGCCTTGAACTCAGAAATCCACCTGCCTCTGCCTCCCAAGTGCTGGGATTAAAGGCGTGCGCCACCACCGCCCGGCTTGACTCTCCATTCTTACAAATGTCACACTCACTATAGACCTTTGAATATAGAAAAGACACACACACACACACACACACACACACACACACACTTATTGCTTTTAATGATATGTATCTCTGAGTCTCTATGTGTGTATGTACACATCCTAATGTCCAAGGAGTTCAGAGTCTCAGATCTCTCTGTAGCAGCAGTTATAAGCAGTTGCAGGCCACCTTATATGGGTGCTTGGAGCTGAACTTGGAGGAGCAGCACGGGCTCTTAACCACTGAGCCATCTCTCTAGCATCAGGGGAGATATATTTTAATAAGGTGACTCTATTATCCCAAGAAAAATTCTCAGAATGAGCAATTGTATATCAAAGATATCAAATAGCTGTGTATGGCAATACATATATGTTTTAAGGTTTTTTTTTTTTTTTTTTTTTTTTTTTTTTTTTTGGTTTTTTGAGACAGGGTTTCTCTGTATAGTCCAGGCTATCCTGGAACTCACTCTGTAGACCAGGCTGGCCTTGAACTCAGAAATCTGCCTGCCTCTGCCTCCCAAGTGCTGGGATTAAAGACGTGTGCCACCACGGCCCGGCAAGTTTTTTTTTTTAATTATTTATTTATTATGTATACAGTGTTCTGCCTGCATATATGCCTGCATACTGACAAGGGCACCAGATCTCATTATAGATGATTATGAGCCATCATGTGGTTGATGGGACTTGAACTCAGGACCTCTGGAAGCACAGCCTCTGAGCTTTCTCTCCACCCCAGCAGGACATAGCTTTAGCCAAGCTCCACAGCAGACTGAGCCCAAGAGGTTAAGACCAGTGTGAGCAGCGTTGATAGATTTTGTTTCAGAACAAAAAGGACCCTAGAGCTCCATCTTGTTTTTGTGTTGGTTATTCACAGCAGTCTTCAATCCCCCCACCCCCACCCTGTTGCTTGCTTCAGGTTTCCATGTTCGTCTGAGTGGTCAGGACGTTGGCCGTGGGACTTTCAGCCAGAGGCATGCGATGGTGGTTTGCCAGAACACTGATGACACCTACATTCCTCTGAACCATATGGACCCTAACCAGAAGGGGTTCCTGGAGGTAAGGTGTCTATATATAAAATCTGTGTACTGATGCGCCAACCATTACAGTTATTTTTTTTTGGGGTGGAGTCTTATGTAGTCCAGGCTGCCTTCAGGTTCCCCAGTAGCAGGAGAGGACCTTGAATTCCTCTCCAGCCTTGACTCTACCGCTCAAGTGCTGGGGATTATAGGTGTGTGACTTCTCCCGGCAGGTAGAGGATTCTTAAAGCAGCTGAATCCAGACCTCAGAAACTTTATGTCTGGTGCTTTTTTAAATAGAGGAAGGCCATGGAGGTCTGGAAACTTGGAAGAAACAAGTGAGAACCATCTTGGAGCTGGGACTGGAAGACTTAGCAATCACTCTGCCTATCTGTCATTAAGTCATAGTACATAGATGTGAAGTCCACATCTCAGTCTGTAACCTGTTGCGATTTGTTGAAGTTGGTCAGGGAAGTGCATGGGAAGCCAGCATCTCTAGCCTGCTAAATAACACGGAATACAACAGAAACACGCCCTCCAGGTGTTTCTTTGGATTTCTAGGTTTTAAGAGCAGCGTCTTTGTGTTCTTGAGTCTCCAACAGTTGCATGATGTTTACAGAAGCAAATGATTCCCTTAAAGGAAATTTAATAGCCCAGCGCCTTCTTTCCTATTCTAGGTTTTGGTTTGCAAATATAACCTGTGTGTTTGTCGGGGCTGGGGAGATAGCTCAGTCCAGGAAGGTGCTTCCTGTGCAAGCACCCAGTCAAAAGCCAGGCATGGCAACGGATCCCAGCACTAGGGAGGTAAAGACTGGGGGATCCAGGGTCTTACTTGCCAGCCAGTCAACTGGATCTGGGAGCCTCAGGTTCAGAGAGCTATTCTACCTTAAAAGTTAAGGTGGAAGAAGGTGCGGGTTTCAAGGCAGACCCCCCCCCTTCTTTACTTTGTCTTTGGATCAAGACACATTCGTGAACCAGGGTAGAAGTGTTGAGGGTGTGTCCCACTGCTCCCCCCACCCCCAATTAGGCTTTCTCTGAAGTGCGATTTGATATTTAGTATCAGTTTGTTTGTTTTTCCTGAAGAGGGTGTCAGATCTCATTACAGCCTGGGGGGGGGGCGCCATGGCACATGCCTCAGCTCCTGCTCAATCAGCTAGAGGGACAGCGTGGGCTACAGAGTGAGAGCCTGTTTCAAACAGCATTGTCAGACAAATGCAGAATTGTTTTTAAAGATTTATTATTATGTATATAATTATTATATGTAAGTACACTGTAGCTGTCCTTAGACACACCAGAAGAGGACATCAGATCTCATTACCTATGGTTGTGAGCCACCGTGTAGTTGCTGGGATTTGAACTTGGGACCTTCGGAAGAGCAGTCAGTGTTCTAACCGCTGAGCCATCTCTCCAGCCCTGTTTTTTTAAATTAATTAATTAATTTATTTTTTAATTTATTCTCTGTATTCTTTGTTTACATTCCAAATGATTTCCCCTTTCCCGGTTCCCCCCTCCCCATAAGTCCCATAAGCCCTCTTCCCTCCACCTGTTCCCCAATCAACCCCCTCCCACTTCTCTGTCCTAGTAATCCCCTATATTGCTGCATCAAGCCTTTCTAAGACCAGGGCCCTCTCCTTCCTTCTTCTTGGGAATGATTTGTTATGTGAATTGTGTCTTGGGTATTCAGAGCTTCTGGGCTAATATCCACTTATTAAATTGGGTCTATAAAAAGGAATGTTTTCCTCATCCTTAGACACTTGAAGGCAAACTGCCAACCTGACATCCCGCAGTGTGTGTTTGCTTCAAGTAAAGACATTCTGCTCCACCCCTCAGCACAGCCAGCGGTGCTCTTCTCAGTCCTCCCCAAGCCCACTTGGGAGTCTCCCTGCATTAGGTGCTAGCAGGGTTTCTTCCCACTCCTCAGAGGCTAATGGATTCTGCCTTGTCAATCTTTTTTGGTTTTTTGAGACAGGGTTTCTCTGTGTAGTCCTGGCTGTCCTGGAATTCACTCTGTAGACCAGGCTGGCCTCGAACTCAGAAATCCGCCTGCCTCTGCCTCCCAAGTGCTGGGATTACAGGCATGCGCCACCACGCCCGGCCTGCCTTGTCAATCTTAACATGATGGCTCTTTTTTTTTTGTTGTTTTTTTTTTTTGGTTTTTTCGAGACAGGGTTTCTCTGTGTAGCTCTGGCTGTCCTGGAACTCACTTGGTAGACCAGGCTGGCCTCGAACTCAGAAATCCGCCTGCCTCCGCCTCCCAAGTGCTGGGATTAAAGGCGTGCGCCACCACCGCCCGGCGGCGATGGCTCTTGTTGTAGACAAATCGGATGTTAGGGTTTATAGTCTAACCAGGGATAAGCCTTTAGAGCATAACTTTTCCATCTTTGTTTTATATCTTTGAAACAATCATGCAGCAATTTTACTTTCTGTTTAAAAGTATACCATATTAAACATATATTGGATTTTGTTTGTTTCTTGGTTTTGTTTTTTTTGTTTGTTTGTTTGTTTTTTGTTTTTCAAGACAGGGTTTCTCTGTGTAGTCCTGGTGTCCTGGAACACACTCTCTAGACCAGGCTGGCCTTGAATTTAGAGATTCACCTGCCTCTGCCTCCCAAGTGCTGGGATTAAAGGTGTGCACTACCACCACCTGGCTTTTATTGCTTATTCTTTAATTTTTAGTGTGTGTGTCCACATACTTGTGGTCAAAGGACATCTTTCAGGAGTTGATTCTCCTCTTCTTGGTTCTGGGGATTGAACTCAGGTTGTGAGGCTTAGTGATAGTGATACCTTCTCAGCCATCTTACTGTCCCTCCCTCCGGTCCCCCTTCCCCTTTATCTACATTTTTAATGGTGCTGGGGATTGAACCCAGGGCCTAGTGAATGCTAGACAAGTTCTCTGCCACGGTGCCATTTCCCAGCCCTGAACTCACTCCTGAAGAACATCTTACATGTCTATATTGCAGTGTCTTCTCCTTCCCTCTCTGTCCCAACTTTCCCAGGGCTGGTGACACTGAGTAGTGACACTGAGCAGCAGGCTTCCTTTCATGGAGGAAGGAAGCGGGGGAGAGAGAGCATCCTCCCCTTCAGCACCCCCTCCTCCCAGGTCTGTATCCCTGGGGTGCTTTACTGTAATCCGACTCTGCACATCAGCGTCTGTTCCTCTTCCTCATTGTTAGGTTAGCAACAGCCCCCTGTCAGAAGAGGCTGTCTTGGGATTTGAATATGGGATGAGCATCGAAAGCCCGAAGCTGCTGCCCCTCTGGGAAGCGCAGTTTGGTGATTTCTTCAATGGAGCCCAGATCATCTTTGACACATTCATCTCCGGAGGTGGGTGTTAGCGAGTGGCTGGGTGGCTGGCTGGTTCCGGTCTCATATCGTAAGTGAATGGAAAGGGGCCACCGCTGCCTCTGACAATCCAGAGACTTTGGGGACTTACCCTCTTATCTACGGCCATGTGCCAGACAGTTTAATGAGCTTCAGGGAAGAGTATCGTAGCTATATTTCAGCATGGCCCTGGTTCTTGGGGACTGTGTCTGGCTGCAGGCAGCCGAGACGGACCCGACAGCTCCTAGGCTATGTGGCCCCACACCTGTGCCCGGAGCGTGGAGCGGCATCATTAAGCAGCACTCTGTGGTGACATGGTGACACTGTGGTGCAGACTGACGATTCTGTTGAAATCTGCAACTTTTCAGAAGAAAGAAAAGTTCTTGAGGGACGGAGATGTATGCCTCGTTCATTGTGCATGTGCAGGCAGACATGCGTGTGCAAGTGGACATGCATATGTATGTGTAGGTACATACGGATGCCAAAGATAAACCTCGGGTGTCTTTTCAGGAACTATCTACCCTGTTTTGTTTCTAGTGTTGGTTTTTTGAAACAGGGTTTGTTTGTGTAACCCTGACTGTCCCAGAACTCTGTAGACCAGGCTAGCCTCAAACTCAGAGATTCATCTAATTTTGCCATCTGAGTGCTGGGATTAGTCGCTGCTGGCTCCACCTTGTTTTTCAAGATTATCTCTAACCCCACCTGGGGCTCACCGGTTAGGTTAGGCTAAGGTAGCAGTAGTGGGCCAGTGAGCCCCAGGGGTCACCTGTCCCTGCTTCCCTGGTTTCCTAGGATTATGAGTCCCTGTTGGCTTTTTATGTGAGTGCTGGGATCGACCTCAAGTCCTCATACTCACACAGCAAATCCTTTAGAAACTGAGCTGAAACAAAAACAAACAAACAAGAAAGCCGGACAGTGGTGGCTCACACCTTTAATCCCAGCACTTGGGAGGCAGAGGCAGGCGGATTTCTGAGTTTGAGGCCAGCCTGGTCCATAGAGTGAGTTCCAGGACAGCCAGGGCTACACAGGAAAACCCTGTCTTGAAAAAACAAAAACAAACAATAGAAACTGAGCTGTTTCCTCTGCCCCCAGAGACTGCTCTCAAGTGTCTGCTGCTTTCTATCTGAAGACATGACTAGTGTTGTCTGTTGCGTTGTGGGCATGACAGGGGCTGCTTGCCTTGTCTTAGTAGTTCAGTAGTGAGGTCAGAGTGCCACGTGTTGTCTGAGATGCTGGGATAATTACCATTGAGTCGGTCTTCCAGTCACTGAAGCCCAAAGGACTCGATGTCACAGATTCGCATGCTCAAGTGGGTGTTGTCATTAAGGGTCCTACAGCAGAGCTAGAAGACGCGCTTGATGAAGGCAGTCATACTCGAATTTTGCTCCTTCCCCTGAGCCCTGTCTGGGTATGCTCCTGCTTCATAGAGAAACCCCCCTCTTGTGCTTTCGCAGGGGAGGCCAAGTGGCTCCTGCAGAGTGGGCTCGTCATCCTGCTTCCCCATGGCTACGACGGAGCTGGGCCTGACCACTCGTCCTGCCGGATAGAGCGCTTCCTGCAGGTATGTGTGTGGGGTGCCGCTGGACTCTAAGAGAAGATTTCCTGTCCCCCTAGGTGCTTCCGCTCTTCCACACGCCACCCCCTGTAGCAGCGTCACATGCACTTTATCTGTAAGATTCTGTGGCTGAATGAAACCAACTCAAGGCGGCGTGGACTCCCCTCGGAGGTGTAGTGCCTCAGCCTTCATAGTTTTAGAGTGGTTGAGCATGCCTGTGACTTACGCTCTCAGGAGGCTTTCCTTTAGCTTTAGAGTAGGGAGAGGGATATAGGAGGGTAGAGTCTAAAAGAAGGGAGGGAGATCGGAGGCGGGTTGAGGAGACCGCTTAGTAAAATGCTGGCTGTTCTACATGTAAAAGTCAGGTGTGTAATAACAAAGTCAGTGAGGCAGAGGGAGGCAGGAGGACCCCTGAGGCTCACAGCCCATGCACACACACACCGACATGTTCACCCAGGGGCTCACAGCCCGTGCACACACACACATTCACCCACATGAGCACACACATTAGCAGGTGCAGAAGGATTTCAGGTTGGAGGTACGACTCAGTGATGACGTACTCACCTAGCACGTGAGTGGCCCTCGTTCCGTCCCCAGCACCATCTACATGATTAGGGGTCATGGGGAGAAGGGAGGGGAGCAGGAGGGGTACCGGTGTTGGTGATGTAGAGACCGGCGCATCCCTGGAAGTCCCTGGCCAGCCAGCCTACCCCAGTCAGTGAAATCCCGGTTCAGTGAGAGACCCTATTTCAAAAAAAATTAGTGGAAAGCAACTGAGGAAGTCACCCAATATTAACCATTACCCTCTGGCCTCCACATGCAGAGAGAGAGAGAGGAGAGAGAGAGAGAGAGAGAGAGAGAGAGAGAGAGAGAGAGAGAGAGAGAGAAGAACATCCCAAGAACAAGCTAGACAGGTAGAAAGTTGCGATCAGCAAGGAGAATGCACCAAAAAGAGCTCATGGAGACAGTCCTGTTGGCTATACCGAGGATATTATCTTGTGCCACAATCCGGCCACCCTTTCTCAACAATTCTTTCACTGAGTTACACCCCGTCACCCAGAACCAGGGGATAGAATTAGGTGAGGCCCGCGGCAAATGATGAAGTCCTAACGGTGGGGCCCTTAGGGTAGAGAATGTCCCTGGCTGCCCACCAGCCATTCCCACCATGAAAGGGCTCGTGAGGAGACCATGGGTGAGCCAGAGAAAGGCCTCGATCACACACCATGTTTTACGGCATGACCTTGAACCTCCCAGCCTCATAAATGTGAGAGATAAATTTACGTTGTTCCTAAGTAACCTGGATTTAGGAATGGTCGGGTATGTCTGTTGCTCAAGGAACTGGCCAGGGGAGAGGCTTTGGCCATCCTCTCTTGAACCAAGAAGAAAAGAGAAGAAAAGAAAGAAAAATCCTTTACACAGGCAGTACACCCAGACACGCGTGCATGCTGGCCCAAACCAAGCCTGTCTCACCAGCTCCACGAGTGTCCACGCATACTTACATCCATGAGCAAATGCCTACCCACGTATGTAAATACGTGCCTATAAACAGACATATACATATATACATTTGGATGCAAGGGGCAGAACCCCTCCCCAAGCTGCCTTCTTACTTCTTTCCTCTGCCTTTTTTTTATACCTTCTTAGACAAAAGTTCCTTAGAAAATTACCTCACAGATAAAATGTTACACAAAAGGGGAGTTATAGAAGGCGTTGGTGGTCGGCACAAAGCTGTGTTTCAATCTATAAGTTCAATCTATAAGTTCAAAGCCACAGTCTCACACGGTCTCTTTCTCATAGTGCACGCCTGAGGCCTCATCCTGGGATCTGATCTAGAACGAGTTTCTTCCTGATCGTAGATCTGTCCCAAGCCCATTTCTCTTTTTAGTGTAATTGTGAAAGCTCATTGTGTTCCTTATTATGCAGCCTTTACTTACTATTCTGTGAGGAGTGGACACATTCTGTTCTTGATTCTAACTATATTACATCTTTCTGGCAAAACAACTAAAACCATCTCTTAAAACTTTCTCCCTAAAGTTAGTTGAATCAAATCAGGAATTCTATAAAAAACATCAATTCATCCAAACATCATTAATTTGTGAAAGTTCATCTTCATACTGATCTACAAGAAATCTGCCCAGCAGGGTAGGCTGATGCCCGGGAATCATTAGGCTATGGAATAGTGACAGGAAAGGCACCTCAGCACAAGAAGCAACCCTGGGATGAAGTCTCCCAGGACCCCACATTCTTAGAGCTTACCCATTGTAGGCCATGCAAAAATGGTGGGCCATCTCCAGGAAAGTCACCTGCAAGCCTTAGCCTTTCCTAGGTGACTCCTGACTCTGGGCCACATGAAACCCTGTCTTAAAACGACATAAAAGTTAGCCAGTTTTATGGCATTGAGCACAGACTATTAGTGGCCCTATAGTCACAGAGCAGTAGTGGCCCGTGATTTAGAGCAGCAATTAGCATTGATAGCAAGCAAGCAAAGGTCAGAGTTCTAGCTTACAACTCTTATAAAATGATTTACTTACTTTTATTTTATATGTATGTGTTTGCCTGCATATGTGTTTGTGAACCACATACATGCAATGCCTGCAGAGGCCAGAAGAGGGCATTATCCCCCTTGGAAATATAATTCCAGATTGATGTGAACTACCGTGAGAGTGCTAAGAATTGAACCTGGGTCCTCTGGTCACTATTGACACAGAGTGACATGTCTCCAGCCCTCAACCCCCAGGGTCAAGGACTTCATCCCAGAGGGTTTGACAGCTCCTTTCTTACAGTAACAGACACTTGTAGCTGGGCATGGTGGCACACGCCTTTGTACTCAGGGGAAGCAGAGGCAGGGAATTAGAGGCTAGCCAGCGTCTACAGACAGGACAGTAGGGCTACACGGGAAACTTGTCTCAAAAAACAATAAACAAGCTGGGCGGTGGTGGCGCACGCCTTTAATCCCAGCACTTGGGAGGCAGAGGCAGGAGGATTTCTGAGCTCGAGGCCAGCCTGGTCTACAGAGTGAGTACCAGGACAGCCAGGGCTAAACAGAGAAACCCTGTCTCGAAAAAACCAAACAAAAAACCAAACAAAACAAAAACCAGATTGATAGGTGTTGGTTTGTATCTTCATTGTTATCATTTTATCTGTTGTCACTATGGTTACCTCAAGTCCTTTGCTACATTGTTAATTTTATTTTCCATAAAAGTGCCTGCTTACTCCTTCTGTTTTCACTGGCATTATGCCGAGTTCTCTGTGCCTTTTATACCCTCAGCCCTGTCTGTTCCCGGCATTTATTATCTTTTAACTTAAAAAAAATATTCATTTTTAATTCCCATATATATGTGCGTTTGCCTGCATTTTGCATGTGTGCCAGGTGTTCCGCTTGGTGTCTGCGGAGGCCGGAGAAGGCCACGGGTCCCCTGGAATGGAGTTAGAGGTGGTTGTTTGCTGCCTTGTGGGTGCTGGAAACCAGAGCCAGGTCCTCTGCAGGAGAGCCAGTGCTCCTAGCCACCGCAGCACCTCCGCGACCCAGTGTTCTTAGTACTTAGTACTTAGTATTTCTCAGTTGCTTAACACCTCCGTGGTTTCCGAGTGCTCTTCTCCCTTGTTCCCTCGTTCTGTTCCTTTGAAACTCTGTCCTGGGCGGGGAGCCAGCTCAGCGGGTGGACCTCCTGCCTATCGCACATGGAGGGCCCGACAGTGCCTGCACAGCACAGAGCCAGTCTCGGCTGCACGGTATGCGCCTGTAATCTCAGCACTTGCGCGGTGGAGGCAGGAGAATCAGACATGCAAGGTTATCCTCTGCAGTAAGTTTGAGACTAGCCTGAGCTATGTGAGACTCTGTCTCATTCCCTGCAAAACATAGCAACAACAACAACAACAACAACAACAACAAGAAAACCCAGACTCCGGCCTTGGCACGCTGTGCTCCTTTCCCTCCTCTCCCTCTCTGGCCTTGGGTTACTTGGCCGCATTGTATTCACGTTATCCCTGTGCCTTTTCATTCCATCCTGTCTTTGGTTACTGAGACCTTTTCCGCCAGGCAGTGGTGGCGCACACCTTTAATCCCAGCACTTGGGAGGCAGAGGCAGGCGGATTTCTGAGTTCGAGGCCAGCCTGGTCTACAGGGTGAGTTCCAGGACAGCCAGGGCTACACAGAGAAACCCTGTCTCTAAAAACCCAAAACAAACAAACAAAAAAACAAAACAAACAACAACAAAAGAGACCTCTTCCAAGACCTTTTCTGTTTTCCACTGGGAAATGAGTGACTGTATATATATATATATATATATATATATATATATATATATATACCGCTCACTGGGCACCTCTGTATTGTCTTAGTTGAGGGCAGGGCTTCTGCATTTGGATCCCAGGGAGATAACCGGGACAGAACTCTGCTGGGTGGAGTGATCTTCTGAGAGTCAGGCATTGCCTACACGCGCATCTTTCCGTACCAGCGGCGGACATCACTCCATTAGGCTTCTGTAGGGCTTCTCACCGTAGAAGATGCCGACTCCGATTTTCCCCAGATGCTCCTTACCGCCTTTCTTCTGAGATGCTAGGGTTCTTTGAAATCCACTTTCCCAGAGGCAGGCGGATTTTTGAGTTCGAGACCAGCCTGGTCTACAGAGTGAGTTCCAGGACAGCCAGGACTACACAGAGAAACCCTGTCTTTAAAAACCAAAAAAAGCTGGGCGTTGGTGGCGCACGCCTGTAATCCCAGCACTTGGGAGGCAGAGGCAGGCGGATTTCTGAGTTTGAGGCCAGCCTGGTCTACAGAGTAAGTTCCAGGACAGCCAGGGCTACACAGAGAAAGCCTGTCGTGAAAAAACCAAAATAAAATAAAATTAAAATAAAATAAAATAAAATAAAATAAAATAAAATAAAATAAAATAAAATAAAATAAAATAAAATAAAATAAAATAAAATAAAATAAAATAAAATAAAATAAAATAAAATAAAATAAAATAAAATAAAATAAAATAAAATAAAATAAAATAAAATAAAATAAAATAAAATAAAATAAAATAAAATAAAATAAAATAAAATAAAATAAAATAAAATAAAATAAAATAAAATAAAATAAAATAAAATAAAATAAAATAAAATAAAATAAAATAAAATAAAATAAAATAAAATAAAATAAAATAAAATAAAATAAAATAAAATAAAATAAAATAAAATAAAATAAAATAAAATAAAATAAAATAAAATAAAATAAAATAAAATAAAATAAAATAAAATAAAATAAAATAAAATAAAATAAAATAAAATAAAATAAAATAAAATAAAATAAAATAAAATAAAATAAAATAAAATAAAATAAAATATAAAATAAAATAAAATAAAATAAAATAAAATAAAATAAAATAAAATAAAATAAAAAAAATAAAATATAAAATAAAATAAAAATAAAAATAAAAATTCCACTTTCCATTCCTGCACTGGAAAGGGAAAAGGGCCAGCATGATTGCTTTTTTCCTCTCAAAAAAAATTTTTTTTGAAAACTGGTCGTTTTATTTAATCACACTATCTTTACCAGAAGAAAAATAATATATTTTAGTTATCTTTATAAGAATAATCATGAGGACTCGTGCCACAGGCTTATTACGTGAGTGTAGGGTGAACTATGGAGCATTGAGCGAGCACACCTGCAGCCCCCAGGCCCGCTCAGCCGGGGCTAGGATCGTCTCAGAAGCCAGACCCACATCTGGACATCCTTGTGTCCTCGAAGTGAGGCAGATTGAGCTGAAGTTAATTTAGTTGGTATATCATATTATTTCCTTATAATTTTATCTACACTAATTTGGTCAGGAAGGGCAATAAGCCCATTTACCTTGAACCGTGTGGGAAAGAAACCTGCTAAGTCAGTTTAAAGCAGACGATTTGTCCTTGGGACACGTCAGTCTTTCTTTGCTCCAACTCTTTTTCCACTTAAAAAAAGAGCCTGCACCACAGGTTCTTAAGTGATTTCCCTAGGAATTCTTTTATTGTTGAGAATTGTTTTCGCTATCCTGGGTATTTTTTTATTCCATAGGAAGTTGAGAATTGCTCTTTCTATCTCTGTGAAGAATTGAGTTGGAATTTGGATTGAGTTGAATCTGTAGATTGCTCTTGGTAAGATGGTTGTTTTTACTATGTTAACCCTACCAATTCATGAGCATGGGAGATCTTTTTGTTGTTTTTATTTTTGTTTTTCGAGACAGGGTTTCTCTATGTAGCTCCGGCTGTCCTGGAACTCACTCTGTAGACCAGGCTGGCCTCGAACTCAGAAATCTGCCTGCCTCTGCCTCCCAAGTGCTGAGATTACAGGCGTGCGCCACCACCGCCCGGCAGCATGGGAGATCTTTCCATCTTCTGAGGCCTTCTCTGATTTCTTTTCTCAGAGATTTGAGGTTCTTGTCATATAGATCTTTCTTCTTCTTCTTCTTCTTCTTCTTCTTCTTCTTCTTCTCCTCCTCCTCCTCCTCCTCCTCCTCCTCCTCCTCCTCCTCCTCCTCCTCCTTCTTCTGGATTGGATATTTTCTTTATTTACATTTCAAATGTTTTCCCCTTTCCAGGTCTCCCTTTTGAAAACTCCCTATTCTATCCCCCCTCCCGCTACCTCTATGAGGGTGCTCCCCCACCTACCCACTTCCATCTTCCTGCCCCAGCATCCCCCTACACTGAGGCATCGAACCCCCTCAGGCCCAAGGGCCTCTCCTTCCACTGATGACCAACAAGGCCATCCTCTGCCACATACATGGCCAGCGTCATGGGTCCCTCCATGTGTACTCTTTGGTTGGTGGTCCAGTCCCCGGGAGCTCTGGCGGCGGTGGTGTGTGTGCGTGTGTGCGCGTGTGTGTCTGGTATGTTGACACAGTTGCTCCCTCCGTGGGGCTGCAAATCCCCTCAGCTCCTTCAGTCCCTCATCTCCTCCATCAGGGACCCCTGAGCTCAGTCCAGTGGTTGGCTGCGAGCTTCCACCTCTGTATTTTCAGGCTCTGGCAGAGCCTCTTAGGAGACAGCCATATCAGGCTTCCATCAGCAAGCACTTCCCAGCATCCACCATACAATAGCATCCAGGTTTGGTGGCTGTATTTGGGATGGATCCCCAGGTGAGGCAGGCTCTGGATGGCCTTTCCTTCAGTCTCTGCTCCACACTTTGTCTCCTTATTTCCTCCTGTGAGTGTTTTGTTCACCCTTCTTGAAGCACTGAAGCGTCCACATTTTGGTCTTCCTTCTCCTTAGGCTTCCTGTGGTCTGTGAGTCGAATCTTGGGTGTTCTGAGCTTTTGGTTCATATCCACTTGGCAGCGAGTGCAGACCGTGTGTGTTCCTTTGTGACTGAGTCACCTCACTCAGGTTGATAGTCTCAAGTTCTATCCATTTGCCTGCGAATTTCATGAAGTTGTTGTTTTTAATAGCCGAGTAGTATTTCACTGTGTAAATGTACCACATTTTCTGTGTCTGTCCGTCTGTCGAGGGACATCTGGGTTCTTTCCTTGCTCTCAATTTTTTAACATGAATTGTAATTTTTTTGACAGTCTCATGTAGCCAAGGTTAGCCTTGAACTGCCAACCCTCCTACCTCCCTCTAGCCTTTGATTTTAGTTTTCCAGGAGAGTGAGATCCTGAGGGTGTTCTCACCTGCCTTTTTTTTTTTTTTTTTTTGAGACAGGGTTTCTCTATGTAGTCCTGGCTGTCCTGGAACTCACTCTGTAGACCAGGCTGGCCTCGAACTCAGAAATCCGCCTGCCTCTGCCTCCCAAGTGCTGGGACTACAGGCGTGCGCCACCACGCCCGGCTTCCTCTCACCTGCCTTCTTAATCCGGCTGTATCCAGGATATTTACTCGGGGTGTGTGGACATTTTAATATAAGCTTAAGCTCGGGCTTTAAGAGAAGGGGAGAGGCACTCAGAAGAAAGTAAGACACAGAGCAAGCTTGTTGGATAATGATAGCTTCCACTTTACCCAGGGGAGGAAAGGACGGGAACATAGCATGCAAAGGACAGAAAATCAATCTTCCTTCCTCCTTCCCTTCCTTCCTTCCTTCCTTCCTTCCTTCCTTCCTTCCTTCCTCTCTAGACAGGTTTTCACATAGCTTGAATCCAGTGTTTGCCAAGGATAACCTTGAGCATCTGATTCCTTTGCCCCTACATCCCACACCCACATGTAGGTACTGGCTGCTCAAGAGAAAGTCTCTGTGCTATGTTTTCAAAAAGTCTTTCCCAGGTGTCTTTACCAAACAGCCTTGTCTGGACATTGCTGTGTTAGAAATGGGTGGGTGGTGACAATCCCCAGTCTTTTCTGTGATTGATACTTTATAGGTCAAGGGAAATGCCTGTTAGTGCTTTTCTGTTACATAATGAAGAGAAACATCTTTATTAACTGAGACTACATGTGCTTCCCTTGGCCAGTGTGCTTGTTTGGGACTGAATTAGACCTCAGCATGCCTGTGCTCTCTTCCCGTCGATCTAGATGTGCGACAGCGCAGAAGAAGGCGTGGACAGCGACACTGTGAACATGTTTGTGGCACACCCGACCACCCCCGCTCAGTATTTCCACTTGCTTAGAAGGCAGATGATCCGGAATTTCAGAAAACCTCTCATTGTTGCATCTCCAAAAATGTTACTCAGGTACCCTGTGAGTACAAAGAGCCCACTCAAAATGTTACTCAGGTACCCTGTGAGTACAAAGAGCCCTCTCAGGATGTTTCTTCTTTTGTCAGTTTTATATTCTGTTTTCTCTATGTTCTGTATTTAACCTATTCAAGTTTTATTTGCTCTCTCTCTCTGTGTGTGTGTGTGTGTGTGTGTGTGTGTGTGTGTGTGGTGTGTGCAGGTGCCCTCATTGTCAAGAAGAGGTGTCAGATCCCCTGGAGCTGGTGGCTGTGAGCCAGGCAATGTGCACTCTGGGACTTAAGCTCTGGTCCCGAGAGCAGCAAGCATTCTTGACCTCTGAGCTATCTCTCAATACCAAGCAGCTATGTTGTGGCTTTCTCTGTGGTTCCTTCCCATAGTCTCAGGATTCTTAAGATATCACATGAAATTCAAGAAAAGTCATACAATCTCTTTAGGAAAGTGTTTGTGTGTGTGTGTGTGTGTGTGTGTGTGTGTGTGTGTGTGTATAGGCATGTGTCTGTGTGCTGTTTTTTTGCTTTTTCTGAAAGGACTCTTGTGATATAAAGTTTTGATATATAAGTACCAAAGACGCCAAGTCAAAATGGAAAATTATTACATTGGTCAGCTTCTTCTGGGTACAGAAGCAGAGGCAGGGGGATCTCTGTGACTTAAAGACAAGCCTAATCTACATAGCGAGTTCCAGGCTATCGTGAGCTATGTAGTCAGACTCTGCCTCAGAAAATAAAACAAAAGAAAAACCTCTATTATTGTACAGACTAGACAAGCTCTTACATTTTTTTTTAAATATCCAGAACTGTAACTTGTAGAATATTGTACTACTGTGCATACTTACGTGCGGTTCCATGCCAGAATTCTGGAGCTGCTCTTCTAAGACCTGCGCTGAGTTAGAGCCGTAGCTCTTCTCCACTCGCTGACAGGAACTCGACCGCTTCTCTCCCTTAGGCAGCTGTCTCAACGCTTGAGGAGATGGCGCCAGGAACATCTTTCAAGCCCGTCATTGGCGATTCGTCAGTAGACCCAAAAAAGTAATTTGATGTTTCTCTGTTTCCTACTCCTGGTAGAAGTTTTATTAAGTGAACAAAATTTCTTCTATCGTATAAGTTTTTCTTATGCGCGTGCATATGAGTGCCCTTGAGTATGTGTGTGTGCGTGTGTGCGTGTGCCTGTGCACATGGGGGGGGGACTGAATACACTGACTTATCATGCTAGGCAAGCATTATACTTCTGAGCTACATGTCAGCCCCTCTCCTTGTAGGCATGCGTTAAGGAGGCTGTGTATGAAAGGGCAGACTTTGGGGACAGATGTCACCGCAGGAGATGTTTGGGGACAGATGTCACTGAAGAAGATGTTTGGGGACAGATGTCACTTAAGGAGAGCTGCTTGGCTCAGCAGATGACTGAGCTCACCAGCACAACCCCAAGTAGCTTTTTCTGCAACGCACGGAAATCTAGTCTTCTCTTTCTCCTGACACAGTTCTTAAGGCTGCTTCTCTCCACATCATTGCCTGCTTTGTCCCCAACAGTGTTAAGACCCTCATCTTCTGTTCCGGCAAACATTTTTATGCCCTGCTGAAGCAGAGGGAGTCTCTGGGGACTAAGAAGCGTGATTTCGCCATCCTTCGACTGGAGGAGCTCTGCCCTTTCCCGCTGGATGCGTTGCAACAAGAGATGGGCAAATACAAACACGTCCAAGGTAGAGGCTTGCTCCCACGAGGGCCTTTGCGTTACAGATACGTGGAACTGTCTCCGGTGCAGAGAGGTGGGGATGGGAAAGGCACTAGGACATTAGGTCTCACGGAGTCTGAGGACGTGTCATGGGCAGCCACTGGGGCCATGTCTCTCTTGGGCTCCCACCCAGGGTCCCCACTGTCATCTACACATTTTTTGGATTTGTGGGTCGTATGGAGGTATGCTATACCATCAGATGTGATCACTGCAGATGAGTGCACTTCTGGCACTTAGGATTGGAAAATTTGGTGTCTGTGGGCACCTTGTAGAAACTGAGGGATTCCAGAGCAGCCTCGGTTAGGTGAAAAGGTTTTAGCTGTGTCATCAAATGTTGGGCTTAGTCAGCACGAGAAGCTTACATTGTGAAAATTATTGCAGGGGTTGGGGGTGGCTCAGGGCTCTCCTTCCTAAGTACCCAGCTCAATCCCCAGCATCTGTTAATAACTGTCCGAAACTTTAGTGTCAAGGGATCTGACACCCTCTTTTGGGTGCTAAGGGCACCAGGCGCACATGAGCTGAATAGATATACATGTAGGTTAAAAAAAATCCATACACAAAAATATATTTAAAATATAAAACAAGAACAATTCCCCCAGAACAGACAGACAAACAAACAAACAAACAAACTGCTAGCAAGTGTTCATGAGGATTCAAAGCAGCCTCGCTCACCACTGCTGGGATTGCAAGTGGGTGCAAGAAGGTTTCTTTCCATGCAAAAACCCAAGTTACCATATAACCCGGAATCCCTACTGCTGGTTCACCCAGACAATGATAACAAGTCCACGGAAAAATCTCCATCCAAGTGCTTTTAGCAGCTATGCTTATTTATTTATTTATTTATTTATTTATTTATTATTTTTCCGGTCCCTGCTCACGCTGGCCCCACTCACTCTGGCCATATTTTATTTCATATATGTGGGTACACTGTCACTGTCGTTGGACGCAGCAGAAGATGGCCTCGGATGCCCATTACAGATGGCTGTGAGCCACCATGTGGGTGCTGGGAATTGAACTCAGGACCTCTGGAAGAGCAGTCGGTGCTCTTAACCGCTGAGCCATCTCTCCAGCCCTGTTTATTTATTTTTAAAAGCAGCTTTATTTGTAATTGTCTCAAGCTTGGAACAATCAAACTGTTTTTCACCAAGGGAATGAATAAACCCAGTTCCCCTGTAACAAGAAGCGTGTGTAACATCATACTTGTCAATAAAGCAGGAAGGAGATACTGCGGATTGATACTGTGATATCAATCTGCAGGGCCTCTGAGATGCTAAACACAAGCAGGCTGGCCCTGAGCCCCAGGAATGATCCGTTGCTATCTACAACTTGGACAAGTCACAAATGTATTTTGGTAACTAATGTAAGAACCCGAACTGTATGACTCCATGTACGGGGGGCATTTTGGTCAAGGTGAAACTGTGCTGATAAAGAAAAGTCGGATTGTTGCTAATGTGTGGGGCTGCGAAGGGGCCTGACTACAATCAGGACGAGGGGCCGTGGGGGTTCACAGAACCATCTTACATCGTGATTGTTCTTGTGAACACATAACTATATACTTGCCAGAAAAAAAGAAAGGAGGGAAGGGGGAAGAGAGGGAGGAGAGAGAGGAGAGAGAAAGAGAGAGAGAGAGAGAGACAGACAGACAGACAGACTGACTGACTGACTGACTCAGGCGTTGAGAGTGCTTTCCAGTATCTACTCTGGGTGTCTCACAAGCACCTGTAACTCCATCTCTAAGGGGTCCAGTGTCCTCTTCTCCTGGTCTCCTTGGACACCCAAACACATGTCGTCCATTCATACAGACATGCATACTACACATAATAAACATTCTAAAAATGCTAACATGTTGGTGTCTCAGTCAGGGTTTCTATTCCTGCACAAACATCATGACCAAGAAGCAAGTTGGGGAGGAAAGGGTGTATTCAGCTTACACTTCCACAGTGCTGTTCATCACCAAAGGAAGTCAGGACTGGAACTCAAGCAGGTCAGGAAGCAGGAGCTGATGCAGAGGCCGTGGAGGGATGTTCCTTACTGGCTTGATTCCCCTGGCTTGCTCAGCTTGCTATCTTATAGAACCCCAAACCACTAGCCCAGGGATGGCACCACCCACAAGGGGCCCTCCCGTCTTTGATCACTAATTGAGAAAATGCCACACAGCTGGATCTCGTGGAGGCATTTCCTCACCTGAAGCTCCTTTTTCTGTGATAACTAGGTTGTGTCAAGTTGGCACCCAAAACCAGCCAGTACAGTTGGAAAAGCATATAACTGAACATCCACCCAGCTGTTCCTCTAAACATTCTTTTTTTGTTTTTGTTTTTTTGAGACAGGGTTTCTCTGTGTAGTCCTGGCTATACTGGAACTCACTCTGTAGACCAGGCTGGCCTTGAACTCAGAAATCCGCCTGCCTCTGCCTCCCAAGTGCTGGGATTACAGGCGTGCGCCACCATGCCTGGCTCCTCTAAACTTTCTTGATGTATAAGTTTGTATGAGTTAAACAATCACGACGCAAAGAAGTCTTTCAACCCCCAGATCTCCTCATCTTGATTGTCTGTAGTCAGGACCCTTCCCAGTCTCACACTTTAGCAATGATCAGTCTTTTGGTTGATTGAAAGTTGAAGTCGGGGTTCCGGGTGCAGGGAGGCCCCTGGAGGCGAGCAGGCTGCCGCTTTCGCAAGCTTTGGAGGGAGAGCCACCCGCGGCGATGTTCCGGATCGAGGGGCTCGCGCCTAAGTTGGACCTGGAGATGAACAGAAGATGCGTGAGGATGTGGTCGCTTCCATTCGGAACTTCCTTAGCTATGTGGCCCTGCTGCGAGTCACTCCAAATGATTAAAGAAGCCACCCGGGCGGTGGTGCATGCCTTTAATCCCAGCACTTGGGAGGCAGAGGCAGGCGGATTTCTGAGTTTGAGGCCAGCCTGGTCTACAGAGTGAGTTCCAGGACAGCCAGGGTTACTCAGAGAAACCCTGTCTAGAAAAAAACAAACACACAAACAAAACAAAACAAAAACAAAAACAAAAAAAAGCTGGACAGCATGTGAGGGTTGGGAGTCCCGTGGACGCACTGCATGAAGAGCCTGGTGACGGTTTCTCCTCCTGTCTGCCGACATATATATATATATATGGGATTACAGACATGCGCCACCACTGCCTGGCACAGTCTATATTTTTATTCTTTTTTTTTTTTTTTTTTTTTTGGTTTTTTTCGAGACAGGGGTTTCTCTGTGTGGCCTTGGCTGTCCTGGAACTCACTCTGTAGACCAGGCTGGCTTCAAACTCAGAAATCCGCCTGCCTCTGCCTCCCAAGTGCTGGGATTAAAGGCGTGCGCCACCACCGCCGCCCGGCAGTCTATATTTTTAATAACGTTCTGATGAAGAAAAAAAAGTTGAAGTCAGTTTCTTCTTTTTTCAGATTTCATCTGGAGTCAGGAGGAGCCTCAGAACATGGGTCCATGGTCTTTTGTTTCTCCAAGGTTTGAAAAACAACTGGCTTGCAGGGTGAGTTTCTCTCTCTCTCTCTCTCTCTCTCTCTCTCTCTCTCTCTCTCTCTCTCCCTCCCAACTTGCTCAGTTATTTAAAGATAAAGTGAAATAAAATCTACTTTGAGCTGGCCAGGGCAGTGCGTGCCTGGGAGGTTGGATTCCCTGGAGTTTATGAGTTTGAGGCCAGCTCAGGGTACATAGTCAGACCCTGATGGCATGTAAGAGGAAGAGGGAATACGAAGAAAGATCTAGTTTTAGAATATTCCTTTGGAGGAAAACATTGTTTATGGAGCTGATTTTTGGACCTTTGGAAGAGTAGTCAGTGCTCTTAACCACTGAGCCATCTCTCCAGCCCCAACCTATAATATTATGCTAAAACATGTTTGCATTCCAAAAAACAAAACAAAACAACCCTCTGAACCTTGCATATTATTTCTTTCCCTACTACTTCCTCAAGCTCTCTGGCACAAGTGCTAGAGAAAGATGCTGATGATTATTTTTGGTTTGGTTTTCGACCTGGTGCCGGTGACACGCAGTTCACACTGACTTCAGACCTGTTTACAAGGCTGTCAGCCTGCACGCCTCTACAGTGCTGTTAGGCTCTGTGTCTTTATTTTCCTCCGGAAAGGAAAAACAACAGGAGCAGTGGTGCCTCTGCATCATCTTAGTGCACGGGCATTAGAACGTCGTTCATTCCTTTAGTATGAGTTCGCTGGGCTCAAACCATTTTCACATATAAATACCTCTAGTTAAGGAAACCACAGCTAACACCAAAATATAGGTTTTTTTTTTTTAACCTTATCATGCCTAGAATTCAGTGGTAGATTATTCCTCCTAATCTGTTCTGTTATTCAGCATCTTTTCTTTGCTTGAACAAGATAACGGGAATGTGTGTAACTTCTTAGTGCAGCTGAGCAGAACTCTGATGCGCTCAAATGTCACTTGATTTCTTTTTCGCTCCAACAACAGCTCCGCCTCGTCAGCCGACCCCCTTTGCCGGCGCCTGCGGTGGGCATTGGCACGGTACACCAGCAGCAGCATGAAGACGTTCTCTCCAAGACCTTCGCTTCCTAGGGAACAGAATCGCCTTCTCAGCCACGGGCCACAGAAGAAAGTGTGCTCCTCCGCCCGCCCCCCCCCCCCTTCTCCTAGCTTCGCACGGAAGTCTGTGTTCCCCTGAAATCCTGGACTGACTTGGGCAACTGAATCTGGAGTGCATGGGGTTCGCAGGGGAACTGATTTTATAAGTACACGAAACAGACAGTAGAGCTCACGCTTTGCAGAACAATAGTGTTTGTTATGCTTTGTTATGGGTGAACTGGAAGAGGGGGGTCATTAGGCAGTTGGCTTCTGACTCCACTGTAACTGACCATAAGTGCGTAGAGAAAGTTCTTTGGCCAGAACATGGGCCTGTGCATAGGCAGCCCAACACTACCTCTTAATTGGTTCAATACACATCACTTTCCATATCTTTCCTCCCTTTTAAAGCCAGCAATATTTCCGTTTTAAATGTCATCTCAGAACCGCTCTACAAAATGTTCTGACAGACACCACTATAACTAGACCATTCTGGATTCACATGCTTTCAGGTTTGATTTATTATCCTTAAAAGTAAATGCTGTTAAATGCAAATTCCTGATTGTCTGGTCTTCAAGCTCTGTACCAATCCAGAGTCCCCTGTGTCCAGGCTGGCCTTGTACTGAATGGCTGAGGATGACCTTGAACTTCTGATCTTCTTACTCTACCTCCTGATGCTGGAATTACAGACTTGTGCAACCACGCCCAGTTGATGCTGGTAATGAGTGCCCATTAAGAGTGGGCGGCAAGCTCTCCACCAACTGAGCCACAGCCCTGGCCCCTAATCCATCTTACGTTATGAGGTATTAGCTGTATTAAAATGGACGTGTCCTTTTTTCTATAAAGTTCCCCTTCCTCCCATTATATTGCTGCAATATTTTCTAACTTTTTAATTAACTTTGGTGTTTGACAGAGGGATTTCAGTGCCAGGTTAATAATCGTTTTTGTCTCTAGAAGCTGCAGGTACAGGGATGGTGTATATTTGGGCTATAAATTATGTTAAGTTTTAGCCACCTTCCCAAACCAGGTACTCGGGGGTCCACAGAGGTCGAACCTAGTGTTGGCAGCAAACCTAAGCTGTAGCTATGTGGTGCCACGTGAGTTGGTTCTGAGGAGCATCTGCCATGAGCCACTCTGGCTTTATGACAGGTTGTTTTTTTTATTTAAAGGTGATGGGGACGGACATAGGAAGTGCTGGACTACGTCCATCACCTTTTCAACATTACCAGCAATAGGTCGTGTCTTACATCATTGACGTATCGGCGGTCCTGGCCACAGGAATAGATTCATAGTGTACCTCTCTCTCTTTTTTTTTTTTTAAATTTTGTTTTTAAGATAGGTTCTCACCGTGTAGCTCTGGCTGTCCTGGAACTCTCTATGTAGAGCAGGCTGGTCTTGAACTCAGAGCTCTCTCTGTCCCTGCCGTCTGAGTGCTGGAATTAAAGGTGTATCCCACCATCCCAGACTATTATTTGCATTTTTAAATGATGCTGTAGTGTCCTTATTTAGCATCTCTAGTATTTGCCCCTTTTCTTTCTATAATATCCCCCTCCCTTCTGAAGCGGGGCTTTAGTTCCAGCGCTTTGTACTTAACCCTTTCCCTCCCTTTCCTTTCTGCATCCTTCAGTTCATCTTTCTTGTGTCAAGCCTTATGAATCTGTTAAGTTTCAAAGGCAAGTTTAATAAGAATAATAGTGTATATTTAAATTTTAAAAACAAAATGTACCTTTATTCTAATATCTTTTGCTTTCTTAAATTAAAAGATATTAAAACTAATTATAAAATAAGTCTAAAATTATTTAATATATTTAAAATATTTTTGCCTTGCTTTTTCTAAATTTCTTCCTACACTGCATTTCACAAGTTTATTATTTCTCATTATGGTTTTCCCTGCATGAGCCACGAACATGTCTTCTGTGTTTTTACCTTTTTCTCAACATTTTGAATTGTGTTGCAGAAAGGGACGACTTGAATTATTTCAAATGAAACATTACTGTACTTTATTCCTCTTAAAAATGTTAGCGTCTCATATCTACTATCCATAATTAAGCACGCTTAATGTTCAGTGAGAAATAGAGCTTCAATTATATAGTTAGTAAGTTAAAATATTAAAAACAATGAATTTTGCTTAAAAGACATTCTTAGCAAAATAAAAATTTCCACCTTGTAAGAACCATTTTACTCAAATTTCTTATGTTTTCCATATACTTCCTATTTGGGAAAATATTCTGAAATTAATTTCTCTAGTTTAACTATTTGACTTTGGAAGTTTTACTGTGTTCCAGAAAGCTTTGCAAAAAGATTTATTTCTGAGTGAGAGAAAGAGAGAGAGGGAGAGAGAGAGAGAGAGAGAGAGAGAGACAGACAGACAGACAGACAGACAAAGGCATAAAACCTTGATGTCTATTTTGAAGATGGGGAAGTACTGGAAAGTACTTTTGTAAGCTATTGACTGTAGTGTATTACCAGTTTTCACAAATGTCTAAGAAGTTACAATTAAGATGGGGCGGAAAGAAAAGGCTGGTTCTGTTGGCTCAGCTCTAGGCCTTGGGGGGACCAGAAGGACGCCTGGACCTGTAAACCTTATCTAGAAAACAGCTCTGAAAATGAAAACCCTATCCAGGAGTTGGGTAGGGCAACCAAGGAACGCCCACCACGGCGGGCCGCCCCGCCTTCTGGCGTCCAGTCCCGCCCCCGCCGCCGCGCCAACGTGACCATAGCAACGCGGTGGACGTCAGCCAACGGCTGAGGCCAGGTCTGGGGGCGGGTCTGGGAGGAGCCGAGAGCGCGTGTCACATGACTCCGTGGGCGGAGCTTGTGCGGGGACGGCCAGAGCGTGTCTGGAGCCCCAGCCGCCTTGGCCGGATTCGTGAAGAGCTGAGCGGAGGCAGCTGCGAGGCCGCGGGTGCCCGCCGGGTGTGCTGAGCCGCCGCCATGGGCAGTGAGTGTGGCGGCTGGAGCGCGAACCTCGAGGGCCGCGGGCAGTGGAGTCGCTTCCCTCTTGGGGTGGTCTTGGGGGCGGGGGATGCGCAGGCCTCGCTGGGGTCGCCGCGGACGGCGCGAGCTGGGGACCCGCCAAGGCGCCTCCGGTCAGCGAGGCCTTGCCGGGCGGGTCACGGGGACTCAGAGGTCCGGGCGAGCTCCCCTTAGGAGGCGAGGAGCGAGGATGGCGCGCGGAGGCCATTGCGTGGGGGCGGGGGTGGGGAGTTAGCACACTCACGGCTTGGACCACTTGGGCTTTTTCTGGATCTCAGGAAACTCATTAATTTTTTTTTTAAATAATTATTCCTGAATCACGCCTCCTTGGTGTGTTGCGATGAATAAGTCTCCCTCATTTTTAAAAAAGATGTGATTCATAGCATGTGTTTTAGGGGAGGAAAGGCGTGTGATCGGTAGCTCAGCATTTTCCTAGATTAATTCTTCCCAGTCATTCTGTAGTGTCCATTGAAAACTGTAAGTTGGTGCGCACGGTATGGACGAGGCCTTGTATTTTAAGATCCTTCCAGGGCCCTGCCCAATCACTCACCCTCATGTATGTTCACACAAATACTTTACCTAGCAGTTCACATGTTTGTGTATAAAGGGATTTGTTAGCTGCATGCCCAAGCGATGCATCCCATTGGCTAACAGTAGATATTTGGGGGAAATTGGAAAGGAAATAGAAGAGACCCTTGGCCTTGAATTGCGAATAAAAATGGAATTCTGCAACACGGGGAGAGGCAATACATGGCGGCACGCAACAGCGTTGTTTGAACCCGAACGCCAGTACAGTAAATCAAAATGCCAAGAAATCTCGGAGAGTTGCCTGGACTGAGATGAGAAGGAGAGGGGATGAGGAGATTCTAGGCAGTTTCCCGATGTGGCCCATAGTTGTTTTTTTTTTGTTTGTTTTTTGTTTTTTTCAATTACAGCTGAATGTTTTCAGAATTTAGATTTATTTTCTAAGTAGTCCAAACGTACTTAGACAACAAACATGACAGTTATAAATTGTCACCAAAATCGGTGACTTCCACCTTTTTGGATTCCTGCCGGAGCAGGAGGCAGTGCCTATGCCTGGACCTTGGTTTGTCTTTCACTGACTGCAGAAGTGGCCCGGGAAGCAGTACAGCCTAATGAAATGCACTTGCCGTTCCCTGAGCTGATTCTTGTATGTAAGCAAGAACTTTGATGTGGTTAATTAGAGAATGACCAAGTTTGAAATGCAGCTAACTGAAATGAAGTACGGTTTGTAGGAGGTGATCCTGGTTTTTTTGTTTTTGTTTTTTTTCCCTAGTGAATGTTGCCATCTTTGCTGTTTAAGTCAGTACTCCAGCTCAAGCTTATAACCTACTATTCCTGCAAAAGGTTCCCTCCGCGGTTCTGTTAATTACTACCTTAGTCTGTTAATTACTACATTAGCTAAGTACTGTAATAAACTGTGTTTGCTTATTTTATATAGTGATGATTTGATTATTTTCTGTTCTGCATATATAAAAGGGTTGGGTTTAAACGTGAAGAAGCAAAGAAGTCGTGGCGCATTACTTATTCTCCTTGTATTCAACAGCTTTCCGGGAAGTTTTACCTCTTACAGACCTCCTCACTTGAACTTGAGAACATCATGATTATTTAATTTGGGTGGACGTGATAAACTGCTGTTAAAGAAAATTTGTTTTGGAACCATTCAAAGATACATTTTTAAACTCTAAATTTTTTCTTTTACAGTCAAGTTTTTAGAAGTTATTAAACCTTTCTGTGCAGTTCTACCAGAAATTCAGAAGCCTGAAAGGAAAGTAAGTATAATATTTTAGTGATGTAGCAGGTAACAGAGTGACTTACTTTGCCAAAACAGCAACGATGGTTTGCTTATCCCAACAATTTCTGGCTGTAAGTGGAAAAACCATTACCTCCTTATCTTGCAAACATATATGTATAAATCTTGTTTTGTTTTCTTTGAGACAGGGTTTCTCTGTGTAGCCCTGGCTGTTCTGGAACTCTCTCTGTAGACAGTGCTGGCCTTAAACTCACAGAGATCTACCTGCCTCTGCCTTCCCAGTGCTGGGATTAAAGGGGTATACCCCCATTGCCTGGCCTGCTTTTAATTTTTAAGTTACATTTATTTTTCTACTATATATGTGTTTGTGCCTGTGTACCAATGTACTATGGTGTACATGTGACGGTCAGAGGGCAGCTTTTGGGAATTGATTCTTTGCTCTCTCTCTGTGGGTCTCAGGGAGGGGAGGAGAAAGAGAAGGAGGGAGACTGGGAGACAAAGACAGAGGGGAGTGGGAGAGAGGTGAAGACTAGGCAGGATCCGCATTCTGTCAAAAACACTGTTCTGAATTGCACTGTCTCCCACACAAGTGCTTCTTGGCTTTGTGTTAGTTAGGATACAGTATACTCCTGGCCGGGTTGGTGCTTTATAATTTCTTTAGTGTAGGATATGTATGTGGCTAGCTAGTGGGATGGTCTGATGGATAAGTTCTGGTTAGTACCAACTGTTCTACATAATAAATTGCAATCGGGTAAGAGTATACCTCCCATATTTTGATTTCTTGTTTGGAAAGAAATAGAAGGAATGTGTTTTGAAGGTATAATAACTAAATCACATTGTTCTTTAATCACTGAGCATATTTGGAAGTAAGATATTTAAATTTTCATAAATAACATTAATTTCACATTTTCCAGTTACCAGACTATCCTCTTCTGTACTTTTAGTTCCTAGGGAATTAATAACAAATAGAGACATAGGGATTGATAAGACTTTTGTCAGACTTACTATTTTATTTAGAAGTACTTTTAATTTCTGATGACTTGAGATGGTAGAGATGGTTACTCAGTTAGACTTTAGACATCCTAAAGTGTAACTTTTCACAGTTTATGGTATGTCCCTTTGTAAAATCGTTCAGTAGTTCACGAAGTTCCCATTCCGTCTGAAACTCCGTGAGTCATGGCATCTCCTTTATTTTGCCTCCTTCAGTTTCCTCTACCCGGCTATGGCGGACATGAAACATGTCTATATTTAAATTATCTTTCTTGCAGCAGGACGTAGGAGCTAGTTGGAGATACAGATTTAACTATTATAAGTTGTACTTGAATCTTTCAAATTTAATCAGCACCAAATACATCAAAAACCTTAGTGTAACGAGGGACTCCTGAAAAAGTGCCTTTAGATACAGGTGGAGTAGGAAGTTTCTGGATGGGACTATAGTCACTCAGAAGATACTGCCAACAGTTGATGACAAACAGAATTTCATAAAATTAAAAGTTTCTAAAAAAAAAAAAAAAAAAAAAAAAAAGCCGGGCGTGGTGGCGCACGCCTGTAATCCCAGCACTTGGGAGGCAGAGGCTGGTGGATTTCTGAGTTTGAGGCCAGCCTGGTCTACAGAGTGAATTCCAGGACAGCCAGGACTACACAGAGAAACCCTGTCTCGGAAAAAAAAAAAAAAAAAGTTTCTGCACAGCAAAGGAAAAGGCATTCAGCCTATAGAATGGGAGGCAGTCTTCACTAGCTGTCCATGACATGAGGATTCAGATCTAGAATAGACTAAGGACCCAGAAAACGTAAAATAATACCTTTTGTTTTGAAAAGCTAACACTTACTGTTTGAGATGCTCAGCTGTTGATTTTAGCCGCGACAAGCTAGGTAATAGGTGCATGCCCCAATGGGGAGTAGCTATGCTGCCGGAATGGGGGTGTTTGCTTTGAAATTGGTTTTTCTTGGTTTTGATTGATCATTCTTTATACTTCTATTGTACAGATTCAGTTTAGAGAGAAGGTACTATGGACTGCTATAACACTCTTCATTTTCTTAGTATGCTGTCAGGTATGTAACCAAACTATTGAGTGCATGTCTGTATTATTTTAAGGTTTTGATTAGTAAGAATTAGAAAAACTGATAAAACAATATACTGAAATATATTGAGTGTTGCTTTTTTTGTAAGATTTATTTTTATGTGTGTGTGTGTGTGTGTGTGTGTGAGAGAGAGAGAGAGAGAGAGAGAGAGAGAGAGAGAGAGAGAGAGATGTGTGTGGTTGCCAGTGGAGGCTGGAATTGGGTGTCAGATTCCCTGGAGTGACAGGTAGTTGTGAGCTGCCCATTGTGGGTTCTAAGAATTGAACTTGTGTCCTATGGAAGGGCAGCCAGGACTCCTAGTTTTAAGTCTTCTTTTTAGCTCTGAGTTCTGCTGTTTTTTCTTTCTTTGTAGTCTGGGGATGTAACAGGATTTTGTGCATGCTGGGCAGGCAGGCACTGTGTGACTGAGCTGCATAAAGCATTGTCACGGCCACCATCAGCATCGTGGTAGTTATTATTACCATGTTTTGTTTTGTGTCCATATCGGGATTCTCTGTGTACAGGATTTCAAAGCTGTCCTGCAGCTTGCTTTGTAGACCAGACAGGTCTCTAGTGCTGGGACTAGAGACATGGGCTACCAGTGCCCACTTTATTATTGTTGGCTTTTTTGGGTGTGGATGTGAATGTGTGCAAGAGGGCACGCGCACCTCCCATCTTGGCCTGTGTGGAGATCAGAGAATGGCTTGTAGGGGTCGGTTCTCTCCTTTCATCCTGTGGCTTCCGGGGATTGAACTTAGGTTCACAGGGTTGGTGGCAGGTACCTTAACCTACTGAGCTATTTTGCTGGTTCATGTGTTGGTGAATGAAATTATTAGGTTATTAAAATACTTTTATTTCTGTACTTGATTTAATATTGCTTTTTTTTTTTTTTGATGGTCAGGAAGAGAGTAGTTTTTGTTGTTGCTATTGTTTGTTTGTTTTTTAATTCAGAAAGTGCAAAGAAAACATGCATTTATATCTCTACCATATGCTTTTTAACATCTCTGAAGTTGTCCCCTCATTAAAAAAAAATCAACTTTAGGGAGTTATATTACAAAGTAACATTTTTAACTGTACATTTTGAAGAATTTTGACAGCTGTGTGCATGCAGGAGTCTCTTTAAGCTGGCACAGAACGTTATTTTTGTTACCCTCAAACGTTCCTGTAACTCTTCACCCACTGCTCAGCCAGCCTTCAGTCCAAGTCACGCTCCGATCTGCCCTTCCTTACTATAATTTGTCTGCTTTAGAATTCTACATATAGGTTGTGGTGTCTAGCATCTGACTTTATAACATTTTTGAAATTTATTCATGTTGTCAGCATGCCAGTGGTTTTATTTCTGTTGTGAATATATCATTGTGCATTCACTTATGCATTGGACATTTGGTTCATACGCAATTTTTGGCTGCAACAGGTTGCTGTGAAGTCTGTCTGCTCTCAGGCATGCATGCATTGCTAGGATAGGGTTGGTGGTCTGCATGGTAACTGTGTCCCACGTCCTTTACCTGTGGTGCCCCCAGTTGAGATTCCCTTGTGTCTTGTGCTAAGGTTGTGTTTTGTTTTTAACTAGCTCATCTATCTTGAATGGTAGCTGTCCTAATAGGTGGAGTTTTAGTTTGAATTCCCTTGATAAATGATACTGAGCAACTTTTTTGTGTGATGTAATTTTGGTATAAGTTTGTCTTTTGTAAAGTATCTTTTGCCTATTTTAAATTTTTAAAAATGGCTATTGTTTCATTATTGAACTGTAAACTTTAATGGATTTGTTTCTGGATATAGTATGTAAGCTTTTTTGTCCAATAAAAGTATAAAGAATTTATTATCACCACTATTATTATTATTTCTTTTTTTTTCCTTTCTTTTTCTTTTTCTTTTTTTTTCCAAGACAGAGTTCCTCTGTGTAGCCCTGGCTGTCCTGGAACTCTCAGTAGGCCAGGATGACCTTGTACCCAGACATCCACCTGCTGTCCCCCCCCCCCCCCATGCTGAGATTAAAGGTGTGTAGCGTCACTACCTAGCATTGTTGCTAATGTTCTTGAGATGGGCCTCTGGTTAGCCTTTGAAGGCCTTGTGAGCTGCGTGTTGCAGCCTCATGTGTGTTGGTTATAGGAGTGTGCCACTTACCTAACCCAGCTAAGGAAGGCTTTTTTTGTTTTTTCTTTTTTGAGACAACACCTCACTGTGTAGTGCAGCCGGCCTGGAGCTTGCTGTGTAGAATAAGCTGCAGGCTCTCTCCAAATCACAGAAGTCCTCTTGCCTCTGCCTCCCAACTGCTGGCGTTGAAGGAGTTCATCATATGCTGGGTCAGACCAAGCTCAGAACATTTGCTGGTTGTAAGATCAAGATGATTGTTCTCTTGGGTTCTTCTGAACAGTTTAGCTGGCACGTACTGGCTTGTGATCTGTTCCACCTTAATTTTGAGGTGTGCCATGAGGTGGGGGTAGAGGTTATTTCTTTATACAAAGGTATCCTGTTGTTCTAGAACGATTGAGAAATTTCTCAGTTGAGTTACCTTGAACTCTTAATTGAAAACTAGTTTTAATATAAACATGTCTGGATCTCCTGTTTTCTTGATCTATATGTCCATCTTACAGTAAACTACCCTATATTAATACCGGCAACTTCAGAGTGAATCATAATTGAAAGGTGTCACGTGAGGGTTCAAGAGGAGCCCCGAGCCTGTGCTGGGGAGTGCACTGGCGAGGCTCTTGTCAGCTTGATACAATCTAGTTATCTGAGTAGAGAACTTCAAATGGGAAAGTGCTTCATTGAGGAAATGTCTCTAAGAGCCACTGGTGGGAAGCTGCTGGCTGCTTAGGCATCTTCTTCCTTCTGTTTCTTCTTCTCACACACACACACACACACACACACACACACACACACACAGTGTTTTGACTTCTTAGGTTGATTTATCAGAACTGTCATCTTTTAATACTGAATCTTTTAATATAGGGATCAGCAAACTTTAACCTGTAAAAGTACAGATAGTGATGTTTTGGGATTTAAATCATTACCAGATCCCAAGAAGGAAACTTCAATAAAAGAATGACCTCCAGGCCTACTGATCTCAGTTCCTCTGGAGGATGAGGCAGGAGGGCCTCAAGGCTAGCCTGGGCAGCTAGAGAGACGCTGTCTAGCTGTCTATAGAGTTAAAGAGATAACAAAATAAAAGATCCCAGCTGCTCCCTCCCTGACCCTGAAGGAGGTTTGTCTAGCTTGTGTAAACCCTACATTTGGTATCCCCTAACAAAAATACCCCCCTCCCCCGACATTTCTTACTAGAAACCAAGCTGTTTCTCAGGAATGTCTCATGCCATGGCCCATTTATGCCTTTGTCTTACCTACTTTCCCTGTGTTTATATAGTTGCCAAGCGGCTGCTTTTTGTCTTTCTCACGTTTGGGCAGATCTGCCCAGTGTGGGTGATTTCAGTTGAATATAAACCAAGTTCTAGCCAGTTTTCTCTAACTTGAGGGAATGGTGGTAGCGCAGATAAGCTAAGATCATTATATTAAGTGCATCCAGGGTTCTGCTTTGAGGCCTTTTTTCTTCCTCCCTCCCTCCCTCCCTCCCTCCCTCCCTCCCTCCCTCCCTCCCTCCTTCCCTCCCTCCCTCCCTCCCTCCCTCCCTCCCTCCCTCCCTCCCTCCCTTCCTCTTTGTTGGTGTTGTTTTCATTGTTGCTGGCTGTCTGGAGGGCTTCTTACCACCTAACTGTGGAGGGCTTTATTCCGTTCTAGGCTCCAGGTCTTGCTCAGTTTTCACTTGTGGCATCGTCCCATGATCAGGGTTTTATTCTAGAGACTCACCCCCATCGCTGATCCTGCTCAGCTGCTGTTTCTAATTCCCCTGAACACAAGCAGGGGGGCTAAGGCACCAGGAGTTTACCGGTCTTCGGTGTGCTGCACCATGGCTCTTGGTGCCTCATCTGTCACCATTTTCTGGTTTAGCAGCTGCTTTAGTCACTGTCCTTGTCCTGTGACAACAGCCAACAGAAGCAACATCAGGAAGGGATGGCACGGCACACTGTGGCTCACAGCTTAAGGCTTTGTTTTTAGTCCACGGTGGCAAAGTCCCTGTGACAGGAGCATAGGGTGGCTGGTCACATTGTGTCCGCTGTCAGGGGACACAGAGAGAGAGATGAATGCCAAATACTGATACTCAGCCTGCTTGACCATGTGACCTGCTGTAGCTCTTAATCCAACCCTTGGGGTAAGTGGTGTCTCCCACTCAGATGGCTCCTCACCCTTCAAACTCTTCAAACTTCATAGGTGTGTTTGAGCTTGCTTCTTAGGTGAAGCAAAATCCTATCAGGTTAACACTCAAACATAACTATCACAGCTGCTTTGTATATGTTTTTATTTTCCTGTAGCTTTTAAAAATTCTGATGAGCTTTGATTCTTTGATATGTTTGTGTTTTATTATGTGCCAGAGCGGGGGAGATCCTATAATGTGACTGAAGCCTGCCATCTTGTTACTTTCGGCACAGAGGGTGCACTACGGCCCCTGAGCTTGCTATGCAGATACCCAGCCAGATGTCAGACCTGTGACTGAAGTCATCTCAGATGTGCCTTACTTAGCTTTGGCTTTCTACTGCTTTTGATAAATTCTGTTGCTCATGTTCTACATTTCCATATAATCAGTCCAGGTTTCCATTAGAACATGGAATATTTGGGTTTTTCAGAATATACAATACAGTAGTATTGTATTAATATTAAAAGAAAGACTTTATAGAAAATAGACTTAGCAGTTTCTTTGGACATTTAAGGACTCGTGAATCTGGCAGCTCCAGAGGAAGGATAGAGTGTTGTGTTCCAGGGGCCTTAGATAAGGACTGTCCTGTAATGCTGCTAGTAGGTTCCTACCCAGTGCTTTCTTAGTCCTCACTTCTCTCAGGTGAAGACTGTCCACAGATACAGGGTACACACAAACTAGACATGCCTTCTGCTTTACCAATTTCATTGCCTAGCTTAATAAGAGTTCAAATATCCCAGAGATTTATTTAAAATTTCTGGCAGCATATTTTGGAATTAAAAAAAAAACATTTAAAATTGTTTAACAGTTTTTATTTTTTGCATTTGTGTTTGGTGTGCACTCAGGTATGGAGATGTGTGGCTTCCTGATTATCTAGACTCTGGTCAGCAAGCCACAAGGATCCTCCTGTCTCTGCCTCTTCCTGCCTTGTGGTTACAGACATGTAGTGTCATACTGTTCTCTTCATGTGGTACCATAGCTCAGGTCCTCGTGCTTCTGTGGAGAACACAGTTATCAGCTGAGCTAACGTCCTCAGTCCCTGCAGCTTTGAAATTAGCAGTGTAAGTTTCTTTGTGCTTGAACCTGCATTTTTGAGAAAGGAATGTATTATGTTTGAGAAGGGGGTTTCTCAAATGCTGTTTTTTAGACATGGGTTGGCATGGATATATATATTATATATATAGTAGCCCAGTGGTAAAGGGCTTACCTAATATGTGCCAGGCTCTGGGTTTCTCCCCAGTATGGTAAGGAAACTAAACATGGGTCCTGTAATGGCAAAAATTTGAAGTGTTTTTTTCTTTCCTTGTTTTCTCCCTCCCTCCCTCCCTTACTCTTTCCCTCCCTCCTATCCTTCTTTCCTTTTCTTGTTTGCTGTTGCTGCTGCTTCAGTCTTCTAAGTGCTGGGATTATAGGTGTAACCCATCAGGTCTACCCAAAGGTTTTTGTGTATTTCTAGATTAAAAGTTAGCAGGTAAGCTGGGCAGTGGCAGCACACGCCTTTAATCCCAGCACTTGGGAGGCAGAGGCAGGTGGATTTCTGAGTTGGACGCTAGCCTGATCTACAGAGTGAGTTCCAGGACAGCCAGAGCTACACAGAGAAAACCCTGTCTTGAAAAAACAAAATAAATAAATAAATAAATAAATAAATAAATAAATAAATAAGTTTTTTAAAAAAGTTAGCAGGTATTGGTGTATTGCTCAAAATTCAGGGCTATCCTGGGTTACATAGCAAGTTGTAGACCAGCCTGTATTATGGAGGAAGAAAATTGTAAAAAATAAAAAAACAATTGGGTGTGAGATGATGTGTCTTATGATAATTCCTAAAAAGAATAAGGAAGAAAAATTAATCATAACTTGCCTCTTAGATATAATCATTATTTAACTTCTAAAAAGATGTCTTTTCTAGTATTATTTTCTGTATGTATTCTTAGAGTTTTGAACTTATACTGCATAGAATTTTAGTTTTTATTCCAGGGTTTTGTTTGTTTATGACAGGGTTTCTTTGTATAGCAGCCCTGGCTGTCCTGAAACTTGCTCTGTAGGCCAGGCTGGCCTTGAACTCAGAGATCCACCTGACTGCCTCCCAGGTACTGGGATTACACCAGACGCTGGCAGGAGTATTAAGGTAGCCTTGCTTTCTTAGAAACCCTAAGCAGTCAGTCTCTAACAGGCACTGTAGGCTGAGCAAGTGCATCTCATTTCAGAGTGTCTGCCTGCAGAGCGCCCTTGGGTTCCATTAAGTGTTTCGTGTTGTATGTTTCAGATTCCGCTGTTTGGGATCATGTCATCGGACTCTGCAGACCCCTTCTACTGGATGAGAGTTATCCTTGCATCCAACAGAGGTGTGCGCTTCTGACCTCCAGCCTGCCGCCAGACAGCTGCTCTGTGGTTTTATATAGGAGAGACAGAACAAACCATTGCTTAGGAGGAGACTCCAGCTTGTAATAGTGATAACACTGGTGTGTGTGTGTGTGTGTGTGTGCGCGTGTGCATGTGTGTGCGCGCGTGAGCGCACACACGTACACAGTGAAGGTCAGAGGTTGACTAGTGTCTACCTCACTCACTCTCTACCACATATATTTCTTGAGACAATGTTTCACTATGTAACCCTTGCTGGCCTGGAACTCTTCATATGCTGGCCTCTACCTCGGAGATATCCTGCCTCTGCCTCCTAAGTGCGATTAAAGGTGTGTGCCATCATGACCAGTTTACCTTTTGTATGGAGGCTGGGTGTCATTTGAACTTAGGGCTTGCTCACCTACTCTAGACAACCCAGACTGTGTCCTGAGAGTGTAGGTTACAGGAGGGACACCACACCAGCTTCTGTGTCCACGGGCTGGAGATCTGTACCTCATCTGTGCAACAAGCCCTTTCCCCACTGAGCCCTCTCCTCAGCCCGAGCCTAGGGTCCTTTCCCATATAAAACCCCAGGGTTTGCAGTGTCAGGGAGGTGCTGAACTTGAATTGGAGTTTAATTCTTGGACCAGTGAGAGAGGAAAGCTTGAGCCAAAGCCCTTAAGTATAAGCGCGGCACACACAGGTTGGGAGGTTGGGAGGAGGGATGCCAGCAGTTAGGCTGACCAGGAGCTGTGGATCGTGGACTGCTTGAACTTCAGAGAGCGGTTGCATGGTTGGGGGAGTACTTGGAATAGAGGGCAGGGTTTTGGTAGTTTTTGTTTAGATTATAGGAGTAATATTGGTTTGTTTACTATTTAAAAGCGTGTGTGCATGTGCGTGTGCCCACACAAGTCACAGTGAGTATGTGGAGGCCAGAGGACAGCTTTGGGAGCTGCTCTGCCCCTCCTTCTACCTCACATGGGTCACAGGGATTGAACCCCGGTTGCCAGGCCTGTCACAAACGTGCATTTCCTCACTGAGCCGTCTCCACAGCCCCCCTTCTTATTTCCTGCTAAATTTATTAACAGTTTGAAGTATTCTGGTTGCACTCCCCTCTTCTCCTCGCCACCGCCTTCAACTCTATCCTCCTGCCGTGTCTGAGTCCCATTTTCATGTCTTTTCCCTTTAATTTATTTTTATATTTATGGGTGTTTTGCCTGCATGTATGACTGCACCATATGCACGCCCATGAAGACTAGTACAAAAATCCTCTGTAATTGGAGTTGCAGATAGTTGTAAACTACTATTTGGGTGTCTGAGACTGCTGAGCCTTCTCTCCAGCCCACTTGTTTTGATTTTTGCTTTGTGTCCTAGTGGGCTTGGTGTGGAGTGGTCCACCGGGACATGAGTCAGTCACTAGCGGGTTACTGGGGACCACTGAAGACTAATGGTCAGTGGCCCGGTCTTGTGCAGACCTTTTACACCATCAGTGTCTGCTGTGGGCTCACGAGTGCCACAGCTATAAGGTGCACATCCGGCAGCATTTGCAGCGTTCCTCCCCATTATCCAGCCCTTAATTCTTCCCACCCATTTCCTGAGATGTCACCGAGCACGTGGAAGGTGGTGGCGACATGGTCCTTTCTCTGGAAGGCTGAGCGGAGTAGCTGCTTGCTTTCAGCAAGCTGGCCAGGCACACAACTGTAGAAGCACTGTCATTGTGGCAAGCCGCTGTTCACGATGACACAGCACTGATTTGTGTAGTCACTGATTCTTGGAAGTCTTAAAATGTCTTTAATGCATCAGCATTTATAAAATGTACCAACATATATATGATGCACATTTCTGGGATGTGGGTAAGTTTCACATATTCAGCCAGACCTTTACTTTGCATATTCATTTATATTTATATTCTTAAAAATAGGACATAGATACCCAAATCCATATATTCACACATATATACATATGTACTGTTCTGTTTTTTAATGGCTTTAGTGAGTTACTTTACTTAATGGGCATATTACAGTATGAGAATATAGTGTAACTTATTTAATCATTGATTCTACAAGCATTTCTTTTTTTTTTTTTAAAGATTTATTTATCTTATTTATGTGAGTATATTGTAGCACCAGAAAAGGACATCAGATCCTATTACAGATGGTTGTGAGCCACCATGTGGTTGCTGGGAATTGAACTCAGGACCTCTGGAAGAGCTGTCAGTGCTCTTAACCTTTAGGCCATCTCTCCAGCCCCTAACAAGCATTTCTTGATCTTACTGTGTACCACTTGCTGAGTATAGCGCCTAAGATGATATCCTGTGCCTCCCGAGGATGCACCCACCTGTGATCCTAGCACTTAGGAAGTAGAGGCAGGAGAATTGGGACTTCAAAGTCGTCCCTGGCCACATAGATAGTTTGAGGGTAGCCTGGGCTAAATTCCAAGCCTCTGTCATAGAAACAATAGGGCTTTGATGAGATAGTTCAGCAGAGGTAAGGCACTTGCCGCCGTGCTCGGTGGCCTGCGCCTGCTCGGTTATGCTCCAGGACCACATGACAGAAGGAGAGAGCTAACAGAGTGCGACACTGCTGCTTTAGTCATCTTGCTAGCCCCTAGCCTCTTGATTTTTACATTTTTTTTTCTGCTTTGAAGCAGGATATTGAACCCAGGGTCTCATGTTCTCTACACTTAGCTCTACCTGCCAGACCCAAAAGGTTTCTTTTAAAAAGGACTTCATATTTTAAGTTTAGAATTTATAGAAATTAAAATTTTTATAGCATAAGACTTTTTACCTATTGTATTGTTGCTGGTTTGTTAATGATCTTTTATTAATGTTTAAGGAACCAATGGAAATTCAATAATTAAACACATTTATTAAACGTTCGGGTGGGTATGCTCTAAACTGGACTGTTTTCTGTACAGAGTTACTTACTTTTTGTCCCCTCCTTTACAGGAACGTTGATGGAATTGGGGATCTCCCCAATTGTAACATCTGGTTTGATTATGCAGTTGTTAGCTGGAGCCAAAATCATTGAAGTTGGAGATACACCCAAAGACAGAGCTCTGTTCAATGGAGCCCAGAAACGTGAGCAGTCATAACATTAAAGAGCTTTTCCCAAGTTTGAGTATGTTTGTGGTAAAGATGTTTCCTAGTTTTTTGGTTTTATTGCTCTTTGTCTTTGGTTGTAAGCATATACTCCTTTTTTGTCAGTATTTGGTATGATCATTACCATTGGGCAAGCCATTGTGTATGTCATGACGGGGATGTACGGGGACCCTGCGGAGATGGGTGCTGGGATCTGTCTCCTGATCATCATACAGGTAAGAGACCCTGCACTTTCATACACTAACAAAAACAGTTTGGCACCTTTATCTAACAGTTCTTTTGGTGAAACAAATCATTTTTTACTGAATTATTTAATTACAATATCATTACTGAAATGACATAAATGTGTTGATGTAAAAGTTTATTCTAATAGCTTCCCAGTCTGTTATTGTTCTATGATGTTCATTTTCCACATTCTGATGTCTCTGAAATCACTGTGTTCCCTCAGATAACAGTCATTCCTGTTGTTGCCAGCCAGGTGGCGGCGTTGGGTATTTGTTGCCTTTGGGTGGCTGGCAGCTTGGCCATAGTGGCTGAGGTTAGCATCCTAGCCTTTACTTTATGCCCTGTTGGGACGGTAGATGTTTGAGTTTACTTGGTGGCCGAAATAACTTGAGAAAACCCATTATGAAGCCCAGCATTTTGGCAGACACCTGGAGTCCCAGTTGTTTGGGAGGTTGCAGGAGAGGATTTCTTGAACCGCTAATTAGAGACATACATGGAAATGAAACATGCTAATTTCAGAAAGTTCATTAACAGCAAGCTAGATGAAAAACAGCAGTCCACGTCTGAGATAAATTGGGTGTAATGAGATATTTTGTTGTAGTTTAGCTGGCAGGCCTCAAACTTGGAGGCTGCTTAGATTTCAGGCATTTAACCCTTTTCTATCGGGGTGGAATACAAAACTATGATGTTCTAAATAATTTTAGTGCCAGCAAAATACTATATATACTCACATACATGCGTTCCATGGATGATTTATTTATTTATTTGTTTGTTTGTTTATGGCGATGTTATAGAGTCTGCTATCTGCAGACTCAGGATATAGCTGAGGATAACTGAGCTTCTGCTCCTATGTCCCCGGGGCTAGCATTACTCATGCTGTATGCCATACCTGGTTTATGCAGGACTGGGGAGCGAACCTAGCTAGAGCTTTGTGCACGGTTGTCAAGCCAGCTTAGCCTCAGACCCAGTGCTCTATTTCAGAAATGACTTTTGACTGTATATAATGTTTAGAGGATTTCTTTTCTTGTTAAAGTTTTAAGTTACTAAAATATATATACTAGAGTCCTGGTTAACTGTGGAAATTTACTTTATTTACTGTTTGAAATTAGAATTACTTTAGGATTTTTTTTCCCCAATAGTTCAAAAGATCAAGTTTTTATTTTTTAAATTAGTCTCAAATGCCAGTATTTGGGAAATAAATGGCTGTCTCAGAAGGGCATAATTTACCTTTTTTTCTTTTCTTTCTTCTATTTTATTTTATTTTATGTTATGTTATGTTATTTTTTGTTTTTTTGAGGCAGGGTTTCTCTGAGTAGCCATGACTATCCTCAAACTCAGAAATCCTCCTGCCTCTGCCTCCCAAGTGCTGGGATTAAAGGTGTGCGCCACCACTGCCCGTCTTCCTTCTTTTTTAATAAGCAAGTCAGTGAGCCTGACTCAGAACAAGGTTAAACTGTCAAGTATCTGTTTGCATGGTTAATAAGGATGGCCTCTAATAGGCTATAAATGTTTTATCTGTGATTAGGACCAGATTTTTAATGGGTTATTGAGTCTTTGGTATCTTGGTAAGGCCTAGTGAGTTATCTTCCAGTGTAAGATGTGTTTCCCAAGAGAATAATAGTTCCTTTATTTCTCCATTTACAAGTCACTTATCTGACACATAGCTATGGGGACTTGGAGACGGATGAGCTGCAGAGGATTGGGGGGGGGGAATGCTCTGGATACTGACCTCAGTGTCCTTGAGCGCTTAGGACTCTATCCTGCTGGGGCAGTGCTGGAGAGGCTGCTCACAGGGCAGTGTGCTTGGTTCTGTTTCTCTAAAGCAGGGCGTGTTGAACCCTTTGGGGATGAAGGCCCCTTTCCTGGGGGTTGTATATCAGATACTTACATCTCAGAACAGTAGCAAAATTACAGTTAGGAATAGCGATGACAGCCATGTTATGGTTGGAGATCACACAGCATGAGGAAGGCTGAGAACCGCTGTTTAAAACATTAGCTTTATGTAGCCAATAAAGTTTCACAGTTTTAGAGTTGAGGGTTGGATCCAGGGCCTTGAGAACACCAAGTACATACTACTGCTGTGATACTCCCTTAGCCTAAAGTCTTGACTTTAAAAACTAGTATTAGACTCTTGGAATATTTTGTACTAGTGTAATTTCTTTGGCTGGCAGTCAGGGAACGTAGCTGAGTAGCTGTTAGGTGAGGTGGCCTTTACAACACAGCGCATACACTTAAACTGACAATGGAGTTCAGGATATTGTGATGTTTCTTTCAAACATTCAGAAATCTCATTATTTCTAAGAAGGAAATGAGAAAAAAATATGTATTACCTTGTTGATGTAACTGGTATATAATGTGATAAATTCTTTTAGTGTTAATGTATAAAGAAAAATGCCATGTTTGATTGTTGGTGGGCAGTGACCCATTTGTGTCTTTTCAAGGGATTGCTTACATTGAAAACATGTGGCCACACTGAAGAGCTATGATGGGATCAGTGTGTGGTCACCTAGAAACGTAGGGTTTTGAGACTGTTTGCATGCTGTTACGGAAGGTATTTCTCACTTTGTTTTTGTTTCACTCACATAGTGCTCTGTCCACTAATTGGGTTTGAAATCTAAATTGGGTCTTGATTGAGATTAAAAGCAAAATAGAAAGTGTCATTGTCCATGACACGTAGTAAAGGTGAGTATGTTTTTGTCAAACTAAGTGGTGTGGGTATGCCCACCTGAGGCTGACATCCCGTGTGATTCACGTCCGCTCAGAGGTGCAGAGGGTGCATTCCACACGTACACTTGCTCACTGCTCTGTTCTCAGTGGGCTCCTTGGGAGTGCTGCCGGCATGTCCTGCTGCCTCGCCCTCAAGCTCGCTAGCTTTTCTTTTCCTTCCTTCCTTCCTTCCTTCCTTCCTTCCTTCCTTCCTTCCTTCCTTCTTCCCTCCTTCCCTCTCTCCCTCCCTCTCTCTTTCTTTTTCTTTATTACTATCTTCTCTCCTGTTTCCCAAATTGCATAAACTTTTTCATTTAGATTTATTTATATATTACTCCTCCTGGGAAAAAATGAATCTCATTTCCAGAGGGTATTGATGACTGTAGGCCAGCATTATTCTGCATGAAGGGCTCAGGTATTGTAGAACTTCTTGTGTCTTTGGACAAATCATCTGTCAAACGATGACTGACTTATTTTTGAGTAGGTACTGTCCCCTGCAGTGGGATGGTTGCTGTATTTATGACTGGGAATACTCAAAGATCATTAACTGTGGTCAAAATAAAATCTAGCCCTAAGTTCTCTCTTTGTCACATTAAGTTTTCAAACTGTAAAAGGTTACTATGATCTCTTAGGAGTTTGAGAACTATGCCCCTTTTCCAGTTGATTGAAGGCTGAACTAAAACTTTAAATAGACAGGTTAGGCTTTGTACAAGCACTGGAATGGCCTCTAGGGGTGTACAGTGAGCATGCTCACAGGGTATGCTACAGCTCATCGGCAGGTGGGGGGAGGGAGTGGAGGTGGGCTGGTGAGCTGAGGGACCAAAGCCACTTCCTTCTCAGGGCCAGGCAGCGAGGTCGGGCTCACAGCAGGCCTTACTTCCCTGTACTCGAGTTATGTCAGTCTAGGGGGAGCCACATGACTGGAACTTGGGTCTACTGTTACATGTTTTTATAGGCATCTCTTCTCCCAGAATAGCCATGTTAAGTTTAGTATATTTTCATAAAAAATGAGCTTGAAAACATGGTAAAATCTTAACTTTTCAAATTTATATTCACTCTTTGTTATAATATGTATAGAATAAATTTTTTTTATATTGATGTGCTCTATTTTTTGGCTTATTCTGTACTTACTATGTTATATAGTACTTTGTAAAAAGTGTCAATCTCATTCCTTAGGAGTAGAGAGTTTCTTTTAAATTTTCTGTAATTTATTTGGCTTTATACTTGTGGAGATATTTGGAATATTTTGTTTCTTCATATCAAATTCTAAACTGTGATGATTATTTAATGCCCCTCCCCCATGAGCCCAATTTAAACATTGTAAGGGAACCTATTCAGATGGTGTAACTGAGGTGAAATGTTTGCTGTATAAGGAGGCAGTCAGTATTCCTAGTACTCTGACTTTCAGAACTAGCCTCTGCCCAGTAGAGCAGCTCAGAGCTGCACACGCCGCGCTGCTGAAGAGTATCGCGCAGGTCTGAATCTGGGACTGCACAAACTGTGAAATAGCCGTTCGTCTGCCCCTTCCTCGGTTTTTTCTTGCTTCCGCTTACGTGCATTTCTTTCCCCACAGTTGTTTGTTGCTGGTTTGATTGTGCTGCTGTTAGATGAGCTGCTACAGAAGGGTTACGGCTTGGGGTCTGGTATTTCCCTCTTTATTGCCACCAACATCTGTGAAACCATTGTCTGGAAGGCCTTTAGTCCCACTACCATTAACACTGGCAGAGGTACATCGCACAGTGACTGCAAGTGCACGCGTTTTGCTGGATGTATGCTGAAATGAGTCATGATGCAGCAGCACACGCCTGTAGCCACTCCAGTTTGCTACCCCAGGGACCACGAATGCTAAATGTTACACTTAACTGAGCAGAGATGTGTGAAGGATGCAGTAGTAAGTCCGAAAGAGTGCATTCTAACCTCTGCTCCTTTAAAGTTCCGACGGTTGCAAACAGTATTGCAATTTTGACTTTTGATCTTGCTTAAGCCATTGCTGCCAGAGTGGTTTACCTCCCTGAGCGCAGTGGAGGGACAGAGAGGTACTGGATTCCCATTGGCCGTCCCCAGGGAGCTCTCATACCCCGCCTCTAACTGGCTTCGTATGGCATCTACAGTCTGCAAGATTTCATTCTTTCCCCATATCTCTGTCCCCTGCTCAGTTGCCACCCTGTCCTAACTAGTCAGTGTCTAACTTGGATCCCAGCCTTAAGACAAGAGCACTGCTAGTTTATTAGCATTTGGTGCAGTGAGCCGAGGCAAGCGTGGTGGGTAGCACACCTGCTCGGAATCTGATTTTTGCACTCTGCTTTGCTGCTGCTGCTGCTTATCATCCCTAAGCACTCCCTCCGTTTCCCTAGAGTAAAGGAGAGGCAACCCTTTTGAGCCCAAACTGCAGATTTCTGTTGGAGCTTGCCTCTGTGATACAAGTGTGTTTAGAACCCACACGGCTATGCCATCAGTCCATGTAGCATAGAGTCAGAAGCTGGTGACCTGACTCGAGGGTTAAGTTAGTTGTTTAGATCGTTGAGGCGGCTTTGAAAGAGGTATCCATAGTTCGTTGTCTTGCTTTCCAGGTACGGAGTTTGAAGGTGCGGTCATAGCTCTGTTTCACTTGTTGGCGACCAGAACGGACAAAGTCCGAGCCCTGAGGGAGGCCTTCTATCGGCAGAACCTCCCCAACCTCATGAACCTCATCGCCACCGTGTTCGTGTTTGCTGTCGTCATCTACTTTCAGGTGAGTGTGACGTTCCCACTGGTGGAACTGCTCACTTCCTTGAAACAAGGAGGACACCGTGCAAAGGGACAGTGTCTCACAAGTGATGTTTCAAGACCCATTCTTTAAACTCTAGCTTGAAGGTGGGAAATACTGCCATAAAGAGGATGAGAGCAGGCTGTTTGGGGGTGCAGGCTCTCACTCCTTGTCCCCCCCTGCAGCTGCCCTTCCCTCTGCTCTAACATGTACTTCCTCTCGCTCTTCATTTCATTCAGGGGTTTCGTGTTGACTTGCCCATTAAGTCGGCCCGGTATCGCGGACAGTACAGTAGCTATCCCATCAAGCTCTTCTACACGTCGAATATTCCCATAATCCTTCAATCTGCCTTAGTTTCAAACTTGTACGTCATTTCCCAGATGCTGTCTGTTCGATTTAGTGGAAACTTCTTAGTAAACTTACTAGGACAGTGGGCCGTGAGTATGTTTATTTTTATTAAGTATTTAACATTTGTATTTTACAGTTGTATTTTTAGCTAATTGAGATATTGAAACATTTTGAAATTTATTTACCTGTACCATTTTGTTTTGAAAATTTGGTAAATGTTCTAAGATTAATATTTTCCTATATAGGAAGCATTTTTGTGTATCATTTGAATAGTTTTTCAAGCTAAAAAAAAAAAAAAATCATAAAAGTGCTTTCCTAAAAGTGATTTTCTGTTTTGTAGGCTTTGTGGTTTAGACACATGGTCTCATGCTATAGCGCAGGCTGACTAGGGAGTCTTCTGGCCCCAGCCTCCGTATGTAGGAATCACAGGCTTGCGCCACCACATCTGGTCTCTTGTCATCTCGTTCTGTTGTCTGTTATAACATTTTCTATTTGCCAATATAGGAAAGGAGAGCTATTTACAAATAATTGTAAAAATGGGAGAAAGAATCATCTTTTTCTATCTTTCTCTCATTTTTCATGACCTGAATGGCAGTAAACCAGCTTGCATTTGACTGTGTTGCAGATGAGCATGTAGTTATTAATAAGACTGAAAACTGCGAACAGAAGCCATTAAATCCAAAAAAGTAAAATAATCTATAGATGTTTAGTTTTTAAAGCAATCCAGCCAAAATTTGATCCTATAAAAGGAATATTTTCCCTCTTATAATTACAGAATTAAAAGGGCAATTTCCCATGATTCTTCACTTATAGAAACTATATAATTTGCTTTATACCAAAAATATTAGTATTTGGAGTTCTTTTTTGTTTTGTTTTGGTTTTTTTTTTTTTTTTTTTTGGTTTTTCGAGACAGGGTTTCTCTGTTAAGCCCTGACTGTCCTGGAACTCACTCTGTAGACCAGGCTGGCCTCGAACTCAGAAATCCACCTGCCTCTGCCTCCCAAGTGCTGGGATTACAGGCGTGTGCCACCACCGCCCGGCTTGGAGTCCTTCTTGAAATAGAGTGCTTATTCTAGATTAGTACACTAAAGTGTAGAGTTTGGGCAGTGAGCTTGTTGTTGTTTTGTTCGAGGCTCAGGCTGGCCTCAGCCACTGATCCTCTTGACTCAACTTTCTGTGTGCCAGGGTTATAGTGAGCGAGGCCTCCGTGCCTGGCTGGGGTTATAGTGAGTGAGGCTTCCATGCCTGGTTGGCTTTGTTTGTTTGTTTGTTTGTTTGTTTGTTTGTTTAATTTAAAGTTTTTCAAGAAAAGATTTTTCTGTGTGGCCTTGTCTTTGATCTGGGACTCACTCTGTAGACCAAGCAGGCCTTGAACTCACAGAGATCTGCCTGCCTCTGCTTCCCCAGGGCTGGGAATGAAGGTGTGCACCACCATCGCCTGGCATGCTTGCATTCTTAATACTGCAAAATGCAACAATTAGTTGAGAAATATTTCAGAGATTATCATTTGTTCTATTTCTATCCTCAAGATTTTGTAGATGTATGTTTTAAAAACTCATTCTTAGTGTCTCACACAAAATGAAGTACATAATTCTGAAGGAATGAAGGATGCAAAGCTAACTCCTAACATTGTGTAGGTTCATTGGCTGTATTGCTGGTAAAACGGCTCAGCAGGTAAAAGTGTTTTCTGTGCAAGTCTAACATTCTTAAGTTTGATCCCCAAATTCCATGAAAGGGTGAAACAATTCCACAAAGTTGTCCCTTGACCTCCACATATGCACTGTGTCATACACTTACCAACCCACAGACATCATACATGCTACATAGCAATAAAGCTTTTTTTGTTTTTGTTTTTTTGTTTGTTTTGGTTTTTTTGGGTTTCTCTGTATAGCCCTGGCTGTCCTGGAACTCACTCTGTAGACCAGGCTGGCCTCGAACTCAGAAATCCGCCTGCCACTGCCTTTTAAGTTCTGGGATTAAAGGCGTGCACCACCACTGTCCAGCATAACAAAGTTTTTTTTTTTTTTTTTTTTGTTAAATAAAGTTAAAACGTTCTCATAAATTTTGAAAAATTCAAATTCTGGTTATGACAGCTCTAGTCTCAAATACAGGAAGCTAAAGGAGGAGATCACTTCAAGAGTTTTGGGTCATCTTGGGCAACATTGAGATCTCTTGTCAGAATGAAGAGAAATCTTAAGGTCTATGGTGCAAATTCATTGTAAGGCATATGTTTGATAGTTGAAGGCCCTGGGTGTAATCCTCAGCAACAAACAAAACCCTGTTCTCTGCCAGTCAGGTTGACTCTGCTTCTTCAATTCTCGTTTCATAGGATGTCAGCGGGGGAGGACCTGCTCGCTCCTACCCTGTTGGTGGCCTTTGTTACTATCTGTCTCCTCCCGAGTCAATGGGGGCCATATTTGAGGATCCTGTTCATGTAGTTGTATATATTATCTTCATGTTGGGGTCGTGTGCATTCTTTTCTAAGACGTGGATAGAAGTTTCTGGTTCTTCAGCCAAAGATGTAAGTATGTGGCTAGTTAAAAATAATTTTGTAAAAATCATAGTATTTGGGTATCAAAATAGTTTTATAGTTTTAAGCTTTGTTCATATATTCTTATTGAGACTTACCCTTACAGGCTAAAAATTGGTTCTTCTGAACTTTGACAATAGCTTTGTGATTCTTTAAAACTCAGTCCTACTCAAAAAACATTTTTAGTATCTAGTTCCTCTTTACAGTTAATTCAAATGCTGGGAGCACAGACACAATAATATGGTCAGAGCATGCCTGGCAGGCAGCATTGTGACCTGTGTCCTTATGTTCAATGGGAGAGTTGGTTGGGGTTCTTCTATTTTCAATGTAGAAAGCAATAAAATGAGAATAGTTTAATTTTCCTTTCTTATTTTTTTGGGGCCAGGTGGCCAAGCAGCTTAAAGAACAGCAGATGGTGATGAGGGGCCACAGAGATACCTCCATGGTCCATGAGCTGAACAGGTAAGGCCACAAGGTCATTTCTTCCTAAGATGATGGTTAGTCTTGTCATCTCAAATGTCATTCATTGCCTTATTCATAGTTATTGTTTTCTGCTCTTCACAAGAGAACTGAAATTTAACTAAAATGTTCTTCCATAAAATGTTGGCCCCTTTTTAATCTTTTAAACTTATTTTTTGAAAATAGCATTCCTCTTACCTCTTCTCTCAAATTCACAGCATCTTCTCTCCATCTCTCTCTCTTCTCTTACACACACACACACACACACACACACACACACACACACATATACACACACACACACTTTCCTAAATAAGTGTATGTGTGTATAAATACAATCTTCTTGGTCTATGGTATTTATACATATATGATTTTAGAGCTGCCCATTTGGTATTGGATAGATGCTGGGGCTTCTTCCCTGGGGAAGACCATTTCTCCTGCTCTCAGGATTCCTTAGTCGCCTAGTTCTTAGAATTGGGACACTCTCCATGTTAGCATGTTTGTTGGTGTCCTTATTCAGATCTTGTTTAGGCACACATCTTAAGGGTTTCATTGTTGTGAAGAGATACCATGACCACAGCAACTCTTAAAAGGAAAACATTTAATTGGGGCTGACTTACAGGTTCAGAGGTTTGGTCAGACACACGAGTCTATGGGGGATATTCAGACCACCGCAGCAGCCTGTCTGGTTTCCATTGCTCACTCCAGTGTTAAAGTAAAGGAACACGTTGGCTGGCTGCCTGGAACTACCAGGGAGCTTCTAAAACACTGATGCCCTATCGGCTTGAAAGAGGATCTGTTCCCAGGTGTCAGGTATGGGGTCTTTGTGACTCTTTTTTTTTTTTTTTTTTTTTTGTTTTTTTGAGACAGGGTTTCTCTGTGTAGCCCTGGCTGTCCTGGAACTCACTCTGTAGACCAGGCTTGCCTCGAACTCAGAAATCCGCCTGCCTCTGCCTCCCAAGTGCTGGGATTACAGGCATGCGCCACCACCGCCCGGTGTCTTTGTGACTCTTAATGCATTCAGTTGAAATGCAAACTATATTCCTATAACTCCACCTAAGAGGCTACTGCAGGATTGCTGCAAGCTAAAGGCCAGTCTGGCCTATCCATCCAGTACCAGGCCAGTACAACGAAATCTAGCTGTATGTGGATTGCTATTTCGTCAGTGGTTTCTTCAACTGGCACTAGTGTTCCTATCTTAATTTATCTTATGTATATGAGTGGTTTGCCAACGTATACATATGTCTGGTTTGAAATTGAAATTTATTTTTCACCTCACAAGAGGGAATTTAAGGCTACCTGTTTAAAAATATGAACTATTCTAGTCAGATGTGATGCCACATGTCTCTCTGATCTTGAAACTCTGGAAGTGGAGGTAGGAGGCTGAGATCCAGCCGGGTGTGGTGGCGCACGCCTGTAATCCCAGCACTTGGGAGGCAGAGGCAGGCAGATTTCTGAGTTCGAGGCCAGCCTGGTCTACAGAGTGAGTTCCAGGACAGCCAGGGCTACACAGAGAAACCCTGTCTCGAAAAACCAAAAAAAAAAAAAAAAAAAAAAAAGGAGGCTGAGATCCAGACTAAACAGACTGCTTCCCCCATCCCCAAATTGTAGTTAGGCTTGGTAGTTTATTAATGTAATCTCAGTATTTGGAAGCGGAAGCAGGTGGAATGCTATGAGTTCTAGGCCAACCAGAGGCTACAGACACACGCCTGAAAAAATATATACTATATATGCTGTAACATACAATACATAGAGTATATATTTTTGGGTATATACATACAAATAATATAAATATATACTCTGTATAATAATAAATTTCAGTTTAAAATTCTAATCATCTGTTGTAAAAATTGCACTGCCTTGTGGGTATTAGAGTTTTTAAATTTGGTGGTGTGACACCATCGCCTTACTCCGTCTCCTCTCGTGTACAGTGTACTTCAGTAGTGAGGACTGCTCCAGCAAGTTTATATTGAGGGACTCATTTCTAGCAAAGCTGGAGGTTGCACTGCTTCTAGCTATTGTGTTCTTGTTTCCCACTGCCTGACAAAGGTCTTTTGTCTTTCAGGTACATCCCCACAGCAGCGGCTTTTGGGGGTCTGTGCATCGGTGCCCTGTCGGTACTAGCAGACTTCCTTGGGGCCATTGGCTCTGGTACTGGAATTCTGCTTGCAGTCACTATTATTTATCAGTATTTTGAAATATTTGTTAAGGAGCAGGCTGAAGTTGGTGGGATGGGTGCTTTGTTTTTCTAAATGTTCATCTATTTCTTTGTGTGTGTGTGTGTGTGTGTGAAAGGGAAAGTATTTTGACATACTGTTTCTGTCAAATAATGCTGGTCCCCTTTCTTCCCTTAGTCTGTTGTTTTCAGTGCTAACTGTCCCCTTTCTGAAGGGGGGCACAGAGCTGAGCCTGTGTGCAGCACTAGTACCAGCTGCCTTAAAACTGAAGTTTACATTAGTGTTGACACTGTCCATCTAGTGTTAGCCAGGATGCTGGGAAGCAGTGCATCTGCCTAGCTGTCGCTCAGACAGCGGGACAGCGACATGGGCTAGCTTTGCACACAACATTCAGAACACTGAATATTCCCTTGTTTAAAAATAAATGCAGTGCAAATTGCTACTTTCCAGTATTTTGAGCTTCCCTAATGAGTTATGGAGCATTTATATCTAATGTATATTTTAGATAATTTTTATACTTTTTTAACTCATCATATCCATGTTCCCTCCCTCACCAGCCCCACCCCTTCCTGATTCATCCTATCCCCAGACCGCCACTCAGCCTGGGTGGGCAAAAATCAAGCATTGAAGTTATTCCTGTCACTGGACACAATTGCTTTTAATTCCTTTTCTGCTTCTCATTTGTCCTCTTTTCCCGGTGACAGCTAGGAGTGCTGTCCAGCTGTATCGGCGACACCTTCTACTTCCAATGCCCTGAAGTATTTCTCTCCCTTCCCTAATCCCCAGTTCTCTGCAGTGTCTGTAGTTGAGTGGAAGTGAGCAAGGAGTGATTCACACTAGGACGTCATGTCTGTGAACGCGTAGCAGGGCCCGTGTGCACAGTAGACAAGGAATGCTTATTCAGTAAAACTGGTGCAGCTGTGTTGGAAAAATAAAGAGATTCCTATTCAGTGTTCTCTAAGAGTATTTCTGTAGGGTCGCTGTATTTATAGAACATATCTGGATATGCTTGAAAGGGTCAAACAGTCATATTTTGGTTCTAAATTACTCAAGGGCAGTAAGTAGCAAGGGCCCTCGTGACATGGAAGGTGGCTCAAAACATACTTTACTCTTCATCTGACATCACCCATTTCTTTGTATTCTTTTGACATCACCCATTTCTTTTTCTTCATTTGACATCACCCATTTCTTTGTATTCTTTTTTTTTTGTTTGTTTTTTGGTTTTTTTTTGGATTTGGCTTTTTTGAGACATGGTTTCTCTGTATAGCCCTGGCTGTCCTGGAACTCACTCTGTAGACCAGGCTGGCCTCGAACTCAGAAATCTACCTGTCTCTGCCTCCCAAGTACTGGGATTACAGGCGTGTGCCACCACTGCCCGGCTCTTTGCATTCTTTAGAGTACAAAAATTTCCAAAAATAAAGTACAGGTTTCAGTAATTGACTTTCTTAGGGACGGAAGGTAGGACTGACTTTAGCTTGAGCCTAAGGTCAGACACTGGAGAACACCCTAGGGTATCAGAACCCATTTTCTGAGTTTTCCAAATGAATGGGGGGGGGGCGCAGTTTTAAAAATGATGTAGGCAAGTAGTTTTGAGGAGTGAAGACACCAGATGGCCAGCTCTAGGTCTGACTCCACCTCTGCGGCAGAGCCTTCAGAGGTACAGGTGCTGGTGACGAAATGCACTGGGGACAAGTCTGAGACATAGCTGTCACTTCTCAGTTGCTCTCCCAGAAGAGGCACAGGAGCCAGGGAGGATGGCCAATACTCAAAGGCCATCCTTACCCACCTGGCCCTATATTACCTGCTCTATGGAGAGGGTGACTGTGTGGAGCCCGTGACTTCCCTTCAGAAGAGGGATGGAGACAACACAGTGAAACACAAGCCCTAGGGCACTTACGGGAAAAGTTGGTATATCTGGGGAAATAGGTCCATGATTAAAGACCAAGAAAAAATGGAAGGGTTAGAGTCGCAGGGAAAGCTACTGAACTATAATGGGTGTTAATTTTCACACTCATGACGAAAGCAGACTTGGTCTACAAAGTTCCAGATTTCCATCCTTAAGAAGTTCATATAAAGATTTGTATAAAGAGATTACATTTTTGTACATAAAAATATGTGTCATGTGTACCTACTCTCCCTGGGAAACCGCTTTAAAAGGTCCCCAGGGTCTATCCACCCCGGACCAGGCTGCAGACATGTTGAGCTGGCCAGCGAGCAGCATGCTGACTGCTGCTAGTGGCTGGCTGACAGGCCTGGAGCGGATGAGAGGTACAGCAGTCACAGGCGCAGAGCTCAGCAGAACAAGGAAGTGAGCTCGGAGCACTGGCGCCTAGCATATACTAGAAACCATGTCTGCATTTCTTGTATAGTCTGATTAATGTACTAGATAGTTGGCTAATATATCTGCCATACTCATGACTATGGACGCCCATATACATGTAGAATCCACTTTAATCTTTTTACTGTGGGTTTAATTTTGGAAAACAAGTATTTTCTGAGGTAAGGTTAGGAAACTGAAGTATGCACACTTGAGGGAGGGATTCTGGGTTTTCAGTCTCTTAGCCTTAATATATTAGGAATTAACTATGTTTACTACTGAAGCATTATCTTGGTATACTTCTAGGAATTAAGTGGCCTTATGAGAATATTAAAATTATTTCTTGAGATAGAGTTTCATAATGCAACCTAAACTGGCTACATTTGCGAACCTCCTGCCTCAGCCTTCCAAGGATTATAAGCATGTACTGCAAGTAGTACACTTTTACCACAAATGTTTATGCTCTGTTGATTTTACATCTACTACCCAAATGGATCCCATATTAATTAGGAACAGCCAGTAAGTCCCTACTGGGGTCTTTTTTAAAACTCTCATTTTGGCTGGGTCTGGTGGTGTATGCCCTTTAATCCCAGCACTCAGGAGGCAGAGGCAAGCGGATCTCTTAAGTTCAGGCAGGGCCTGGTCTACAGAGTCAATTCCAAGACAGCCCCAGGGCTGTTACACAGAGAAACCCTGTCTTGAAAAGCAACAACAACAAACCCAACTCTTATTTTGCCATTTGTGATGCAACACATCTTTATTCCCAGAACTTTGGAGAGGCAGACAGATGAATCTCTTGGAGTTCAAAGCCAGCCTGCTCTACAAAAGCCCAAGCCAGCCAGTGCTACACAGTGATAGCCTGTCTCAAAACAATAAAAACCCAACCTTCTAATTTTTAAACGTGAGCCTAATAAATATCTATTTGTAGACTTAAGTACATTTTAGGAATTGAGGGTAGAAATAGATGACCTAATTTGGAGCTTGAGTCTATTCCTGAGAAATATCCTCACCTTCTAGACTAGGTGAGGTTTGATACATTTAAACATACCTATATAAGTTCATTTTCATGAGTATTTAACACGTTTAAATGAAGGTTACATCCTCTCTGTAATTATAATTCCATACCACATGCAGTCTGAGCTGCTTTTATTTTATGAAAAAGCTGATTTATGATCGACATTAAACTTAATTGAATACATTGAATAGTGAAGGCTTCATGGTTTCATTTACAAAACATGACTAGTGTCCTCCTTGGCCTTAAAATTTGAGGAAGGGCACTTCAAATGGCTTCGAGTTCGCGTGTTTCAGTGCCAGAGCATAGGCGTAGACCCTGGCATCCACTGTAAGATGATCTTCTGCTCCCATAGCTAAAGAAGCAAAGATGTCAGTTTAGAGACTGCAGAGAGGAGAGCCTAGTCAATCACTGTTCACTGTATGCCAGTTGCCAGTACTAGATGCTGGGGACACAGTATCTTTAAAATTAAAGTAAAGGATTAAAAGTAGCAACATAGCGGGTAACTCCTCAGGCTCAGTCCTGCCACACTGGCCCAGTGTCTCCTGCTGTCCTTGCCACTTGTTGAAAAGGGAATGAATCTCTGAAGTCGGGGCTCGTGTCCTAGGTGCCTGTGAACGGCAGGAGTGCTGTGGCTGCTACTGTGACAGACTAACATGTGAGTGCTGACTGGTACATCTTGATTATACTCGAGTTGGGTAAAGTAGTTATTTCTTGCTGAATATCCCCTTCAAAGACCAGAAGGGAAGTCAAATGGGTAGAGAAAGACGTTTAAAAAAATATTCTATAAATAAAACATCTATCACATATTATTTAAGCACCTGGAGGCAAGGTACTTTGTCTATGTTATCTGTTTAATTTTTCTCATGCACCCTCAGAGAAAGGGACTTACTGGTGTAGGAAAATGAGAGGCTAGGCACTGGGAAAGGATAATGGTGGCAGAGCTCAGCCAGTGCTGGAGCTGCACTGCCTCACATTGGTTGCCACAGCTTTTCTGAATAACTGTTGACATTTAATTTGGCTTTAGGTACTGAGATTAATTAGGTCTAGTTTTTGAAAAGGTGAAAAAATGAAAGCTGTCTAGGAGTATGAAATCATAGTTTTCGAAAGGTTTTAACTTTTCAAACAAATAGACATTTCAAAATAGAGCTCTCTGCTTAAGTGAAACCATAAGTCACTGGTGAGGTGGGGAATTATGGACTGCTCTGTTTCAGATCCACAAATACCTCGTTATTTTGTGTCAATCTCCAAAGTAACTACTAAAAAAATAAGTTTTCAGTTTCCTGAAGTAGCGCTGACAGCGCTGGGCTGCAGAGGCTCTGCTGCTGCTTCACAGAGCAGGGCTCGGAGGAGCAGGGCTCGGAGGAGCAGGGCTCGCTACTGCTCCATTCCGAGGGAAGGTCTGCCAGGATCGATGGGATTTCTGCAGCGTCACTGGGATGGCTGGCTGCCCTAACCAAATGAGCGAATGCCAAAGCTTGTTACGCCAGCTGCTCCTAGTCAGCTGTGTGCGGAGGAACTGCTGCTGTGAGACCTGAGTCCTTAAGACTGTCCAGTATACCAGCACACCAGGGCCACACTCTGGTATGGATCAAAGCTCTTAAGCACTCAATAGTTTTAGTTAGCAGGAAAATGATTGCTATTATGTAGGGGAAAATTTTTAAAAGGGGCCTTATGCCAGGCAGTGGTGTATTCCCAGCACTTGGGAGGCAGAGGCAGGAGGATTTCTGAGTTTTGGTCTACAGAGTTGAGTTCCAGTACAGCCAGGGCTATACAGAGAAACCCTGTCTCAAAAACAAAATAAAACAAAACAAATAAAAAGGGGCCTTACTAAAGCCTTCCCTTGATACGTTTCTCTTAAAACTTTTGAACTGTACATCACTTGGAAAGGAGAACTCCCATTGTTTAACAGTAGTTTTCAACAGTTTCTAGGTGTCTGAGATGAGTGGATGAAGATAAAGGAATTACACTGAATGCCCTGGCGTATAGAGAAGGGGTCAGGAAACCAAGAGAAGGCTGGGTGTTAATCTTAAGAGTGCTTACCGTCAAGTCTTGTCAGCAGATCATTCTTTGGTAAAGAAATCACTTCCACAAATTCTAAACAAACAGAAAGCAGTGAACACAGAGCCAAGAAGAGCAGCCAACCCCAGTAGCCCCACGCCTGCAGCCACCACCGCTCCAGCAAGCCGTCACAGCCGCGGGGAGTTGAATAACATACCTCCATCCCCTGAAAACAAGGAGGGAAGAACATTTATGTTTTAGGACACCCTGCTATGGCATGTCTTTGGAAGACTTCAGTGCAAGTCATATAAAGACTTTAGAAGAGTCTAACAGAAACCTACGATCTCTAAATATATCACAGTAAAGTGAATTTCAACTGTTATCCTCCAAACATTTCACAGCAAAATTTAAGTATATCCTGTAATGCACATTTACTACATTTATGCCTGTAGAAAACCACAGTACAAAACTGATCACTTCAATGATTTTTAAATATAAAAAATCAGCAGGATTAAGAGTCTTATGCTCACAATTTTTTCATCCCAAAATTTAAATTTTGAGGGACTCTAAATTTTCGAGGGACTCCCAAATGTCTTATGAATATTTGCATTTTAAACAAACAAATGGAATCCTCTCATAGTAACTCTCCATCCCTATAAGCTCCACTGTGTCCTATAAATGTCTATTCTAGGTGCTTCATATCAGTAGAATCACACATTTGCCCTTTAGAATGGAGTTGCTTTCCTTAGCACACGCCACTGAGGTTCTTCTATGTATCAAAACGACATTTCATTATCCATCTGCTGGTAGAATCCCGGCTGGCCTCTCCTGGCTACTGTGAGGTTACTATTACGTACATTAGAATCTCAGTCTCTTGCTTTCAGTTGTTTTTAGTTTAATTCTTTTGCAAAGACTATATCCTAGATGATTCTATACTTAATTTTTTGGGAAGCTCCTGTGTCTTCCATGTCTTAGGACTATTTTCAGTTTAAACAATTAAGCCTTTAAAACTGGCTACAAGAGATGATGAAGAATATGCAGGAATAATTTAAAAGGCTAAGAAGTTACTACTCAAACATGATTCAGCAGAGTTCAGAGAGCTTTAAGCTCACAATTTTTTTCATTCCAAAACTTAAACTTTTGAGGAACTCCTAAATATGTGTGTGTATTAAAAATCCATCCATCCACCTTCAAAGGGGTAGAAGAAAGGACAGGGAATTGACAACATTTTCTTTTGGGACCCTGCTTTGCTAGTCAGTATTTTCGTGCAAAGAATAACCTTACAGATTCTCTAAATATAAAATTTGGCTCAATAAAGGCTGCAGCCTTTAACACCTGTTCTCACACGTGAAGACACAACCCCAGGTTTTTGAAGTCTCTCACATTCTAGTTGGGTCTGTAGCTCACTTACTTTATTTATTTATTTATTTATGTATGTATGTATGTATGTATGTATGTATGTTTTTTCAAGACAGGGTTTCTCTGTGTCATTCATTCATTCATTCATTCATTCATTTATTTATTTATTTATTTATTTTGGTTTTTTTCAAGACAGGGTTTCTCTGTGTAGCCCTGGCTGTCCTGGAACTCACTCTGTAGACCAGGCTGGCCTCGAACTCAGAAATCCGCCTGCCTCTGCCTCCCAAGTGCTGGGATTACAGGCATGCGCCACCATGCCCGGCTCTGTAGCTCACATTATTAAATGGGGATCTAGTTTGTTTTTAAAAAGGGGGGAAGATTTAACATTTTATAAAATTTAACACACAGCTGAGCAGTGGTGTCTCAAGCTTTTAATTCCAACATAGGCAGGCAGATCTCTTGAGTTCAAGACCAGCCTGGTCTACAGAGTAGGGTCCAGAACAGCCAGGGCTACAGAGAAAAAGCCCAAACCAACCAAATAAAAAAACTATACATTTTACAATTGTCCTAGTTAAACATTTTTAAAAAATACATAAAAGGTCAATGAAATAATGCAGAGAATGCCAAAACACCTGCCCACCCGCAAAGCAGATGAGCGCTCAGGAAGCCGCTCTGGAGAGACGGCCTCTCTCCATGAAACCTACGCTGCACTGCACGTTCAGAAGATACTCAGGGCACCCTAGCCAGCTTAACGTGTTACCACATCCTTACCTGGTTTGGGTTTTGGCCTTACATTTCTTGCATCGTCTCCATTGATGGTCACTGTCACAACATGTGTGGTGCAGTTTGACAAGCCTGGATCCATGCACACAGCTGTGAGAAGTGACAACTGTCTTAGGAAATGAGACAGGGGCTCCAGTGCCTTGCTGCTGTTTCACTAACTGTCCTAGGAGGAGTGGGGCTAAGGGGGGCTCAGGGCTCATTCAACATGGCCTATACTCAGGAGACACTGCTGGACTGTACGTGTACTCCAAAAGCTCTCAAGCTTCCTGGAGTTCCGAGTCCCGTCTGGGAAGTCTGAGGGCTTGGGCAGTTCTGATGAGGACACTCTAGTGACTATGGTCCAGCCGCGGTGAGGAACTGCCAACAATTCCCCAATCTCAGGCCCTCCGACTTGCTCCCATACAGAGGAGCAGTCCACTCTCAGGTGGAGAATAATTCCCTTTTTTTTTAATTTGGAGGAAGGGGCACTGAAACACTGTCTTACTGTATAGCCCAAGCTGACCTCCAACTGTCCATCCTCCTGCCTCTGTCCTGAACTAACATTACAATTTGCCACTGCATCTGGCTGGATGGAAACCGACCTAAATCCCTGGCTCCTCTCTGCCTGCACCCCAACCATCCAGAACCCTAGCTTTAGTGACGTTTAGGAAGCTGACACCGAACGAACCTGGAGAGCATTCGGCAACGTCGCCTTTGTAGCCAGTTTCCTCCTCCAGCTCCCGAAGAGCAGCTGTTTCTGGGCTTTCTCCGTCTTCGATTAACCCTGGAGGACATGGGAAGCAAGTGTGCCTTGAAAATGTGAGTTTCTAAGGAGCTGGGTTGCCAGAGTCAAAGTGACCCTTGCACACCAAGTATGTTATGATAGGTTTTCCTCATGCCTCGTGCTTATATCTAGATGGTTCTCACGAACATCTCAACCACATTCTGTACAAGGGGGACAGCACTGTGAGGAAAGGTGGTTCAGTGGTAACCCAGAGTGCTGGGTCTCGGAGCCAGCTGTGCGACTACAGTAGAAACAGCTGATTCTTGGTTTTCTTTTTTGTATGGTGATGATGTACCTATGTTGCTTTCCTTCCTCATAGAAAAATGCTGAGGCCCAGCAATGAAGAGCCAGGAAAGAGTGTCCTGAGGGGTGTGGACGAGGGCATTATTATGGTCCCTAATGAGGAAGAGACAAGGCCAAACATGAAGGCAGTAACAACTCAGGCTTAGTTTCCTGAACACAGCCATGGTGAGAATAAGTAAAATGTAGGTCATTAAGTCCCTTTCGGAGTTCCTGACATCTTACTAAGATGGCAGTGAGGAAGAGTTCACTACATATTGCCATGGACTGGGCCTCCCCACTGTGGCCCAGGGAATGTGACCCAGACTGGGCCTTCCCACTGTGGCCCGGGGAATGTGGCCCAGAGCTCTGCATTCTGGTGGACACTGTGCCTGAGCTGCATGAACTTTGCTTTAGAAGTACACTAGCTGCAACAGTTATAGGGGGTTATTAATCTCGCCATATGGGTACAGTCCAATAAATTGCTATAATACTGTGTATCAAACTCTGGATGGCTTCTTTAATTATAGTGAAACTAAAAAATACCTCTGCATAAAATCAAGAGTTTTCTTGTCCCATGCATTTCTGGTAGGTGGACGTGTCTTTTAGTTACAGCTTCTGCACTTCAGTCTGAAGTGCTCACTACTGTGGGACTCCTGTGAGTGAGGGGCTGCTACAGGAGTCCAAGCTCAAGCCATCTTGCTTATATTCAAGCACTTCAACAGCGGCACCATGTCGCTAGCCTTAGAAATGTGTATCACTGATTTATAGCTACCTGGACAGGTGAAACGATGCTAACACATAAGCAGGGCAAAGCTCGGTCTCAGCTAAGGACCGGAGTGGCGTTCCTCACCTGCTGGAAACTCCAGGCAGTAGCCGCCCATCGGGGGCCGGAACTGCTTCACCAGAACGATGCACTCGTGATGAAGGGTCCTCTGCAGCACAGGTATGACCGACACGGCTGTCAGGACGAAGCACAGTGAAGGAATCCTTACTAGGAAGGTTGGCAGGCCAGTAGCCTGTTCACAGCAGTCCGATACAAGTTCCAGATGCGAAGGCACTGCCTGCATCCGAATCACTCTGAATTTGCTCTTAAGCAAATTAACAATCTACTACTGTGTTGTCAGGCAAACTTGAAACTAGTCTCATCTTAAAATGTAAAAGGTAACACTGTGTGATTTTTTTTATTATAAAAAGTTCATTTTAATTGTCACAATATCACTTTTCTCTCATCTTTTTGTTTTATATAGAGTCTTACTATGCTGTTTTTACTGCCCAGAATAACTCAAACTCAGGATTTTTCTGCTCAGCCTCCCAAGTATATAGGAATTCAGATATACACCACCAGTTCCAGACATAATTTCTTAAAACATGAAACTAAAGCTGGGCGGTGGTGGCGCACACCTTTAATCCCAGCACTTGGGAGGCAGAGGCAGGAGGATATCTGAGTTTGAGGCCAGCCTAGTCTACAGAGTGAGTTCCAGGACAGCCAGGGCTACACAGAGAAACCCTGTCTCGAAAAACCAAACAAACAAAAACAAAACAACAACAAAAAAACAAAACCAAAAACAAACAAAAAAAACTAAAATGGAAACCAGTGGAGGATGGGAAACTCCTCCCCATGCGGCGGCCAGGGAAGTGACGTGTGTCACAAAGGGGCCTGCATGCTGCGGGACCATCTTCACACGAGAGGCCAGCTAAGGTCCACGGTGTGACTTAATGGACCGGTTTCTGCTGCTGTATGTACCATATAAGCGCTTTCCTTCCAAATAACTCAGCCTTAAAAACAGAAAGCCACTGGCTCTGGAGACAGACACCACAAAGGAGAGACTGTCTTGCAGATACTGACAAGTTAAGAGCAGTACAGGGAAGCGACTGCTTGCTTCCTGTAAAGAACAGGTCAAATCAAGATGGACAACCAGAAAGAAGGGCCGGTTATCAGCTCAGCTTCCCAGATAACATCCGACTACCAGGAAGTTTCTGGTGTGCTTATAGCCAAGACATTTCTGCCTGGAGGGAGGGAACCGAACTGAACCCCTCCCCCAATTCTTTTCCCTGTAACCTAATCGCAACAGTGGGGAGGGCATCTCACCTTCAGAGCACAGAGGCTTCCAGGGTCGTAACACACCACAGAACAGAGCATGGCTTCAGATTATACTGGCATATGTTTGGCTATAAAGCTTAACACATTTTTCCTTCAAAAACTGTTCCTAGCTTAGAGGATGGGAGCCAGAATTTACTTACATGGAGAGCTTTGGAACATAATATTGTAAAAACAGGAGAGTCTCACATAAAAGAACCCAACAGGGCAATACTGCTTTAAGCTCTTTGCTTCTGTTAAATGTCATCTTAAAATCTCATGTGCTAAATTCCTTCATAAAGAGAGTTATAACAGTCATACCATCAGCAGATTTCCCCTTCCTGGTCGTAAGTTTCACTGTTTCCCAAGTTCTATGCAGGCAGAGAACAAAGAAAAAAAATCATTAGTGCCAAAGGGAAAAATGATCTTAGGTTTTCTGTAGACTATCAGCACGTCAATGATGCAAGGCATGCAAATATGCTAATCACAGTGGTCGGAGAGCACAGTACAGATCTGCTCCTCAGTAGCCAACTGTGCTTTCTTGTAGTGCGCGTGAATAGACAACGTCCCCACCCTCCCCCTCAGCTTCTGCCTCCCATCTAAGCAGAACGCAGCTGAGCACTGCCTGGGGTCCCAGCACCCTCAGGACACCTGGGTCTGAATCATCAGCTACAGTGAGAAGCATGAGCTGGTGCAGCTTTCCAGGCCTTTCCACAGTGATGCAATCTGCCCCTAGGGACAGTCCAGATGCATTTCCAAGACCAAAGGATGCCATGCACAAGGGGAACCACAGAAATGATGCAGGTTTAAAATATATGACTAAACTACACACTTCAAGAAAGCAGAACCTTCTCCCCACTTATCTGAGGAGTGCAGACTTTGTTTGCATGAGTACGGCCTTATGTGTGAGGAAAAGACAGGTCCCTGAGGGGGCTGGAGTGCTGGACGACATAGTCTTGCTCCCTTTTGTGGCTTTAATTTGTGTCAGTGACTTGTCCCTGGCTGGCTGTTCTCAGGTTTTGGTCATGTCTCTGCTATTCTGCCTGCTCGTACAGGAACCTCACAGAATTATACAGGAAATTAGGTTACAGGAGACTACATCCTGGAAAAGGGTAGGGAATAACAAGAAATTCCCCCCTGTAGTTCTCATCTCTTGGGGGGAAAGCAACGCTACAATAATGATGGAGGTGGCCAGTGTGTCCTAAAGGGAGGATGGGAACCCAGATGGCGCCAGGCTGCGAACAGCAAGTTAGAAGACATCCTACTCCAGGGAACCTTCTTGCTCATGCTTTTTGCCTGTTGTTCTTGGGTTTTGATAACACCACATTTCTACAAAAAGTTACAGATATTTAATCTGGCTTAAAACAAGATTCAACAAAAACACTTTCTAACTGTACATCTTTCAGAACTAGACCCAGGTTTTACAGGGTGAAAATGAAAAAAAAAAAAAAAAAAACAAAACAAAAACAAAAAAACAAACCAAACAAACCCACCAGACTTTTTTGCTGTGCGCTGCTGTGACAAGTCACAGCGGCCTGACACTCCTGTTAGTAGCAAGAAGCCAACCAACAAGCAGTTTCCAATAAGTAATACAGATCACAAGAGACAAAACACCTTTTGCCACAGCTCTCTGCTGCCTCTTAAGGTTAGTCCTAAAGACTGAAGACAGTGCAGGAAAGCACTGAGGGTCCCATCCCAAACACTAGGAATAAGGAGAACAGAGAAGAGCGTCATTACACGGGGACGGTGAAGTCAGCAGGCAGCAGAGCCACCCATCATCAAAGGAGAACATACACATTTAAGGTATGCGCCAAGGGCCGGACGGCTCAGCCGCTCTCCTAGGACTTGGCACATGGACACCATGGGGAGAAAGAACTTAGCCTCTGTCTCTCCACCAGCTAAACCAACAGCTGGGTGGACAGTTTCCTCCTGTGCACTGAGGAGGAAAGCAGTGTGGAGAAGCCCCTTCCAGCCTCAGAACCGGTCTCCATTCAGTTCCTCCACTGTTCGAGTTCTCCGTAGATGCCTGGAGGCTTTTTACCCCCAGCCACTGGTGCCGGGGTGGGAGGGAGCAAAGGGTGACTGGCCCCCTCTCAAAAGCAAGGGGAAGGACTAACGCTGGTACTCAACGCTTCTAGAACTAAGTCTAGATGCTTCTCCAGGTGCGAGGCAGCAGCAAATCATCCTTTGGTTATTTTATTCTTTATACACATGCTTTCCTTTGGGGTAATAAATAATGGATTTTTTTTTTGTTTTACAAATTAATAAAACATGGTCTATAGCCATGCTTGAGAGCTTGACATTACACTAAGCGCTATTAATGCTGTGCATGCTCTTCATTAACGACCAGAGGAAGGGTTATATATGGAAGAGGAGGAGCAAATATGCTCTCGCAGGCAGCACAAACATGGTACTTAGACTTAAAAGTTCATTCCCAAATTAAAGACTAGACTCTCTGGAATGAACCCTAGACACAGGAATTTGGCAGGGGTGTGGGTGGGGGAGAAATCCCCCAATGACTGTGTTGGGCACTTTTATTCCAACTTGATACAAGATAGCGTCACCAGAGAGGGAACCTCAACTGAGAAAATGTCTCAGTGAGATTGAGTGTAGGCAAGCCAGTAGACATTTTCTTAATTAGTGATTGATGGGGGACGGCCCAGCCCATTGTGGGTGGTCCCACCCCTAGACAGGTGGTCCTTGGTTCTAAAAGAAAGCAGGCTGAGCAAGCCAGGAGGACTAAGCCAGTCAGCAGCAGCAGCCCTCCAGGGCCCCTGCTTCACCTCCTGCCTCCAGGTTCCTGCCTCGACTTTCTTTGATGATGAACAGTGACGTGCAAGCATAACCAAACAAGCCCTTTCCTCCTCCCCAAGCTGCTTTTGGCCCTGTTGTTTCATTGCTGCAATAACAGTGCTAAAGGGGACAATAACTTAAGATATTTTTCTGATCAGTAAATACTGATAGGCTGGTCAGGTAAAGATAACTGGGTGTGAACTGACAGATAATGTTTAGAGCAGTGGTTCTCACCTTCCTAATGCTGCTACCCTTTAACACATTCCTCATGTTAAGGTGACCCCCAACCACAACATTGCTTTCACTGCTGCTTCATAACTATATTTTTTGCTACTGTTATGAATCATAATGTAAATATCAGTGGTTTATGATGGCCCTAGGCAACCTCTGTGACTGGTCAACCCCCAAAGGGGTCGTGACTCACAGGTTGAGAACCACTACATTAGGTTTCTTAGTGTTAAAGGCTGTATTTTCAGGAAAAATAGAGCCAGACTATTTCACTATGCTGAGCTCTAGTATGTCTAGACATATTTCACCGCATGTGCTATACTCTCTGCAGCATTGGTTGTCCTGGGCTGCCCCCATCCTCTGCTTATTTCATATGTAGCCCTATCTATCTGCTTTCTGCTAACGTCTCCCATCTCTCTCTAATAATGGGATTTACTGATGTTTGTGCTACTTCAGCAGAAACAATCATCAACAATTGTCACCTTGACGATAAATGCATTTGCTCATACAATAAATGAGAATTTTTTTCTAATAACGGTGTGACACAATCTGGATACTAAATTCAGCTTTATTCTATTTTATTTATCACATTTCATTGAGTAGTAAGTAATAAACCTACTTAATATATTATATTTTTCCTAGTGATTCCCATGATTTTTGTGGCGTTTGGGATCATGCCCAGGGTTTGCACATGCTGGATGACTGCCATACCACTGAGCTGTGGCCACAGTTCCTGCTAGAGTAGCCAGCGACGGCTCTGTTTTCTTTTTAGTTCTTTAATGGACAACAGAAGGAAAAGTTAAGTATAAGCAGGTGTGCTCTCTCTCCCTCCCTCCCTCCCACCCTTCTGTTATCAGGGTCTTATTAGGTAGCCCTGGCTTGCCTAGCTGGCCTTGAACTCAAGAGATCTCTATCTCCTTAGTGTTGAGATTAAACACGTGGGCCATCGAGCACACACTTTATACACCACTTCCCGGAGCTTAGCACACATATATATCAGGGCTAGAGAGCGGATTCTGTGATTAAGGACACTTGCTGTTCTGGAGGAAGACTAGCGTTTGGTTCTCAGTACCCACGCTGGGTGGCTCACACTGTTTTATTCAGGGAATCTGACGCCCTGTTCTGGGCTGAGTGGGCGCCTGTACAGCTATCACTGCACTCCATGGAGCTGGATCCCTAACTCATGTTCCGCATGCTAGGATGCTTAGTTTACCTTCCGTCTTAATTTCTGTTGAGCATTTTAACGCATAAACCGAATTCTAAACACTAGGTGATTTTCTAAGCAAATTCCCATGAGTGGAACTGTGAGGTAAAAAGTTTCTTTATCTTGATATGTTATTATAGCTTAGGGAATTTTTTCCCAACATACATTACAAAGTTCTAGGGTAAGAACACCTATGTTTTACTTTGAAGCCAGCAAAGGTTTTGCTTTCTGTTTAGTTCTTCTAGCTTAGACATTAAAAATTTGATTTTTCTATAAGGAAGCAATACAAGGAGGAATCTCTGTAGCTTGTCAAGCCACAGTCACAAACTTTAGGTGCGCTGTACATGGAGACCGGAGCTAGGATTGAAGACTGGCTACAGAAACAGCTATGATTGTTTTATTCACGGGATATCAATGACCCAAACATTGTAGTAAGAGCTGCCCAAGTCTTAGTTTAAACGAGAACTTCCCGAAGAAACACCAGTGCTCATACACTCAACAGAGATCTGAAAACACCGAAGACAGAAACAGAACAACAACATTTACCTGGTTTTACCAGTGGGGTCCATGTAAGTTGTTTTTTCAAATTTGACCCATTTTCCTTCTGAGATCAACTAAAACAAAAGCGACAGTTATAAGGTTGGAAACTTTCAAATCAGCTTGGTCTTTTTAAAAGTCTTTTTAAGAATAAAAGTGTATTCTTGCAGATTTTCTGTTTCCTTTTCCCAAATTGCTTCCCTCACAGGAACTTGTGGGCAAGTTTCTAGCTTGGAATAAATATTCAAAGTTGTTTTCCTAAGGGTGGGTCTGGTTTTTCTGGTTTTTGTTTTTGAGTTTTTCAGGTAGAGGCAGAGGAGGACAGAGTTAAAGTCTCAGGAGGGAGTGCTGCAGGAGTGGCTCAGAGACAGCAGGCTCTGGTAACCTGACAAACCTAGAAACTCCAGGGCTGTGGGGAGAGGTTGGCAGGCAGTGCACGGGGTGGGCGAGCTGGCTGAGCTGAGCTCAGGAAGGGCGCACGGCTGGCCATCCTGCTGTGCAGTTGGAGGGAAGATTTTACTAGGACAGTGGACCATGGGGAAAATACATCAAAGACTTGACTTTCTTTCTGACACCCAAGTTCCCACCCAATCCAAGACAGACATCGGGAGCTGCTCTGCACACACCGAGGAGTCTGGGACGGTCACTCACCTATGTCAGGCTCTATGAGCCGAGGAGATTTCTCTGTGAACATGAAGCCTTTTCTTACTCTCCACAACCCCCGCCAACACCACCCTAATCATTATCATGATCTGTTCAGACAACTTGGAAAAACTCTAAATCAAAAAGATTTTCAAGAAAGTGTTAAGGACCCAAGTCCCAAGATGAAATATTTAAAACTACAATGAACAATTTAAGTTTTTATTATTTTAAACGTTTATGCCAGGATGAGATAACTAAGATGTAATTACTAAACATGAATCCTCAAAACCACGTATTTGTTTTTTTATCTAGGGCAATTTTTAGAAAGAATTTCTCAGGAGCCAAAATCTACTCTCAATTTCATTAATACATGGATTAAGATGGATAAGGCACTGTGCTAAGACCAGAGCACAGTGTAGCTTAGTCTAAGATGGAAGAGAAAAACATGTGCCAAGTATCTCCAAGAATGAAAACCCCACGGAATGAAAACCGGTCTGCGTCTTCTCTCTACGCTTGCTAGTCTGCGGGGAGGGGAAAGGGCGGGGGTGGGGTGGGGTGGGGGGACAAACTCCACCCACCTCCTCCGAAATCACGCGCTGCTTGGCGGGAGGAGAGGAGTCTGCTGCTTCTTGGGTGTCCATTCCGACCGGCTGGCCTCCACGGTCCTCGGGCGGGAACTTGAAGCTGTAAGGAGTGAGTGAGGTTCGCTCAGGCCCCACCATGGGGAGTCAGCGGACTTCCTAGTTAAAAAGATTATCTACTGACAGCGTCCTGGCCTCTCTGGGCAGGCAGGCAGAGGCCCTCACGAACACCCAGGCGAGAGTTCAAAGCCACTGTGCGTCCACTCAGCTTGCACTAACCAGGTCAGTCCCAGTAAGGTCTACTCACTCTCAAAGTCGGAGCAATTGGAGATGCATGTTGTCAAGCACGCACACTGCTGTGTCCCATTTCCCCTTCAGTGCGAGCAAGGCCCAGTGTCAGCCACAGCTAGCCAGGGACAGCCTGCTAAGAGCCGGCTCTGGCCTCCCATGGCACACTCTCTCGGATTCCTGCTGCATTTCTGGACCTCGCCTTTCTAAAATCTTGGCTTTACACTGCCCTGTGACTGCTTACGTTTCTCAGCTGTCTTGCTTTTGGTGTTGCCACTGAGAAGCCTAAGGGGCCCCCAGCCCTGTCTCCTTCTCCAGGAGACCCCTTTCCATTGCTTGGAGGTTTAGTTAGCGGCACCCTAGGCTGTACCGTACCGGGCACTCAGGCAAGCGCCTTCGGTCTGGCACCTCGGTGTACACGAGCACACGTGTTTTAGAGGTATTTTTGTTGGTAAACAGAATTTCCTCTGCTCTCTAGACCTGCTGCTCGGCTGTCGGACCGGGGTGGGCTGTGTCTCACACTCACAAGAACTTGCCTGGCTTCCCCACAGCCCCGAGCGGGGCCCCAGTCCTTCCCTGCACCCAGCAGGACCCCTCCAACGCCTTCTCTCCCACCCCACTCATTACTCCATATCTGCGTTTCTCAGAAGACCATCCCAACCTTCCTAAGTCCTCAAAACCATTTCCCCTCCTCACTCCCGGGCTTAGGGCGTGGGTGTGATTCCAGGAGCCCCACCCCCCTTAAATACCAAAATTCATGTGGCTACTTAAGTAAACATCTGCATTTAACCTAACCTATTTATATCCTCTGGTAAACTTCAAATAATCTCCAGAAACACATAATACTTAATATAATATATACGCTATGTCGACATTATATAGTATTGCTTAGGGAATAATGAAAAAATAAAAGTACTTAAGTTCGACAGAGATACAGTCCCACCTCCCCCCTGACACTTCCTCCCTGTAACTGGTTGAAATTGAGTTTACAGAATGCACCGCAGCAACTGTGTGGGCATCAATTTTCTTGCCAACAGTCTACAACCCAACCAACAACAAAGCAACATGCAAACTCCTTTGTGCCTTTAAAAAAAAAAGTAGACTCTGATGACCATGGCAGGCTAGCCCTCACTGTGGTAGGCCCGTCAGATACGACCCCAACACTCAATGGGCAGATGAGAGAAGGGCTGTGCCTTCCGGGACCCCTCCTTTAGAGGGGAGGTAGGTCAAACAGGAGGTTTGTCAAGGGAGCCCCAGTTTTGAGGAGGATAAACAGAGTGAGGAAGGTCCCAGGTGACATCCGAACACAGACTCTGGAAGGCAAACGGAAGTGAGCAACACAGACTACAGTTCAGTCAGTCAGTCACTTAGCATGCTGATGTGTGTGGCCTGCCCAGGAGAACAGGCAAGCTAGGGACTCCTCTGAGAAGTGACTCAGAAGGCCTTTTACTTAGGTAAGTTTTAAAAGTGTCACCAGCTGCGAGACAGGGTTTCCGTCACCACAGGTAGCCAATGTAGACCTCGGCCAACTGGTCCAAGTGGGAGCCCCGGCGAGCCCCACCCCACACACTCCAGAACCACAGACAAGAGTGGAGAGTTCTCAGTTTCCTGAGACAAGACCTCGTGGAGTTCAGGCAAGATGCTTGGGCTTCCGCTTGTCACGTGCTGGGATTAGAGAGGCTTGTGCCACTAAGTCTGGCTAGAGGTCCTTTTATCTTCTAGAGATCTGTTCCTTCTGACCAATTACACACAACAGAAGGAAACGTGCTGATGCAAGGACATTTCGAATTCTAATTCTAAAGAAAAATAACTTTGAGGCAACTCTGCAGCTCTACGGAACGGACACTCACTGTCCACAGGGGTACGGACGCCTGCAGCCAGTGCCCCGCCCAGGAAACTCTTTAGCTGGCTTGCTTTCTTTTTACATTGGTGGAGTCTGGGGCTTGCCTCACCCTGCGCGTGGGGAATACAGGCGTGAGCCGCCACGCCAACCGAATGCCAGGATGTTTAAAGGTGGGGCGACCACACACCGGTTTGAGAACCGGCAGGGAAGAAACTGCAAAAGGTGGGAGCACTCCCCAGAGACTGACGTCGCGGAACTAAACGGTGACAGCAAGCAGCGCAGGCACAGAGGGACACACGGCCGCCAAGCTCTCCAAAGCTCAGCCTCTCCCACACCCCTGCGTACACCAACCGATGTCATCGGCATCTGCACACACATCCCCAAGAACGTTTGGAACACGCTCGGCTGGGTCCCTGCGTGCTATAGGGTACATAACCCTGACTGGTACAGCACACTGTCCTGTTACTGCTCCAGGCGGTTCTGGCTCAGGGCAGCGAGTACGAGGGTGTATGATAGGGAAGCACACTAAGTGTTTGCTAATTCTAAATCAATCTGGGTATTTTACAAAGCGTAACACTAACAACAGCTGGGTAGATCTGGAGGCACAATCTCACGGCCACGAAGGAAAGCGGAGAGCCAGAGAAACAGTCTTCCCGGGGGAGACACAACTGGTCACCCAATACCAGATGGTTGATCCCGAAAACATACACACAAGTCAGTACCACATAGACTAAGCAGGCTGTACTTAGGACTATAACGTGCAACAACAATTAATGCAAAAAGAAGACACGGATTTGAAAGCGAGTAAGGAAGGGTACACTGTAGGGCCTGGAGGAAGGAAAGGGAAAGGAGAAACGTTGGAATTATAATTTCAAAAATTATAAAAGTGGAAAGTGGAAGTTAAGATGCAAAAGCGAAACTGAAATAAGGTCTGCGGCACTCCCTGCAGCTGGTTAACAATGGACTGTGAAGGACAGCTCAGGGAGGGAGAAGCGGTCACTGCACTCTCGTAATAAAATCTGAGTGACGTCATCGGTCTTGATTAATGCTCGTGGTGTTTCAGAAGCAGGACTTTGCCAAGTATGATGGATGGCGCATGCCTACAGTCCTAGCGGCTTGGGAGGCTGACACCTTGAGTCCAGCAGGATAATATGGTGATTACAGTTCAAAGAAAGAAAAAGAAAAAAAGACACAGAAATTTAAACCACAAGCAAAGCCCCGACTGACCAGAAGGCAGTAGGGACTGTCGCTCTATAATGGCCAGAGAAACCAACAAAGCTCTTGGAGAAAGTGGGTTGGAGCATGTAAGTCTGTGTGTGGGGTGTATACAAGCCCGTGTGTGGCCCGGGCACAGGTTCATGCATGTGCACACGTGTGAGCAGGTCAGAGTTGGTCCTGTTTGTTTCTCAGAAGCTGCTGAGACAAGGTTTGACACCGGGACCTGGGCTCAGCAACTACCTGAGGCTGACTGTCCGTCCACCACATGCCAGAGCCTCCTGTCTCGCTCCCCAGCACTGAGCTACAAGCTGAACCAATATCCTTGGCTGTTTACATGGGTGCTGGGGCTCAAACTCAGCTGTCCTGAATGGCAAGCACTTCCTGACTAAAAAAAGTAACAACAGCAGCAACAACAAATAAAGAATTTGAAGAAATAATTTAGTATGATTGTTTTTTTTAAAAGACAACACCAGGTGTAGAAATAACTGTTTGTTCTCTTTTTTGAGATAGCATCTCTCTTTGTAGCCCTGCCCTGCCTAGAACTAAGACGCCAGCGGCTTCCGCCTCCCAAGGGCTGGAATTAAAGGTGTGTGATACCACACCTGACAACACATGCCTTTATTTCCAGCTCTCAGGAGGCAGAGACAGGAGGATTCCAGGAGCTCAGTACCAGCCAGGTCTATACAGTGAGATCTTGTCTTAAAAAAGAAAAACACAGTGTGCATGCTTTTAATCTCAGCACTCTGGAGGGAGAGGAAGTAGGATCTCTGAGTTTGAGGCCATCCTGGTCTATACATAGAGTTCTAGACAGATGGGGCTGTCTTGAAAAACAAAAAGGAAGGAGGGAAGGAAAGAAGGAAGGGAGAGAGGAAGGACAGACAGACAGATGCCATCTGAAGGGGCTAGGTATATAGCTCAGTTGCTAGAGTGCTTCCCCAGCACCCACAAAACTACGTCCAAGTCCCAGCATGATCTAAATCAGTGTGGCCTTGCTTGTATGTCAGCTCAGCACTTAGGAAGCAGAAAGGGAAGATTGAAGGTCAAAATCCTCAGGTACTGTGAGCCTGGGGCCAGCCTGGGCCATAAAAACCCAGAACTAATCGTGTAAAAGTGCTTGCCAAGCAAGTCTGAAGACCTGATCAGATTCCTGGGACCACGTAAAAGCAGGCCGCAATGGCTCCTCTCTCTAATGGCTGCACTGCTAAGGCTGCTATCGTGAGACCGAGACAGGAGCATCCCCAGGATCTTGTAGGCCAGCTATACTAATATGCAAACAAGAGATGCCCTACCTCAAACAAGGTATACGGTAGGCCTGGCATCAGAGTTTGTACCCCGACTTCCACACACTTGCTGTGTACGTGTGTTTGCACTCTCATATGCATGGACCACTTGTTTTTTTAAAAGGGGAGGGCCAGTCGTCCCCCCCCCCCAAGTCATATAGAAACCTATAATCTGGGCGGGAGATGGATCAATGGTTAAGAACACTGACTGTTCTTCAGAAGGTCCTGAGTTCAAATCCCAGCAACCACATGGTGGCTCACAACCATCCATCCGTAATGAGATCTGACGCCCTCTTCTGGTGTATGAATACAGTGTACTTACATATAAATAATTAAATAAAATCTTTTAAAAAACCCTATAATCTTTCAACTAAAGTTTTCTTTCTTCAAAAAAAGGATACCCTGTAAGGCAAAACAAAAACAAACAAAAAACCAAACCCCTCTCCTTGACATGCGTTATCAAACAAAAATCTGCATGTCAGGGGCGGACAACCTTTTATGAGCTGTTTGTTAGTCAGGGAGGCCCTGGGAGGCCCACAGAAAAATCAGGTCCTTACCACTGCTCTTGGTCGCCCACTCGGTAAGACCTCACTGCTCAAGTTCCCGCATCCTGGCTGCGTGGCACCGGAAAATGAGCTGGGCCTGAGCTGGACACCCCTCTGATGGCTTCTGTAATGCCACAGTGTGCTCTGCAGGCTGCCGGGAGGAGACAAGCTACCACCAGCCTTACCCAGCCATGAGCCCTGGAACTGACACCAACATGCCAGGCAACGGTGCCACAGTTGCCATGGGGGCAACCAACCTCCCTTTTATTGGATTTTGGTACCTACTCTCCACCGGAGGGAACCCATATTGGTATGGAAACCTGACTCCAAGTGCACAGAGACAGAGAACATGTGTCTAAATGCACATATTTATATCTGTAAACAATTACCACGCTCAGATTAACCAAGAGCCTCCTTCCAGTGAGCTGGGATGAAGTCAGAGTTTTGTGACTGCATACAGTGTTGGGAGCTGTGGCTGAGTGCTCCGCCCCGAACAAGACATCTATAGCATCCCTGTCAAGGCTCAGGGGATGCTGTGGAAGGTTGCGAGGAAAGACGGGAAAGGCTGGCAGACAGGAAGAGGGGCTGTAAAATGCCAGCTTAGGAACAGCCACTGCAGTCAAGAACTCCCCCAAGCTACTGATTATTGCAATGATTGCTCAAGATCCAGACAAATAAGAAGGGGAGGGACTCAGGGGGCTCTGACTCTCATTGTTGAACCATTCACACACACACACACACGCACGCACGCACGCACGCACGCACGCACGCACGCGCGGAAAGTAAGAATCACTGTCAACCCGGGCAGTAGTGGTGGTGGTGGTGGTGGTGGTGGTGGTGGCAGCGGTGGTGCACACCTTTAATCCCAGCACTTGGGAGGCAGAGACTGGCGGATTTCTGAGTTCGAGGACAGCCTGGTCTACAGAGTGAGTTCCAGGACAGCCAAGGCTACACAGAGAGACCCTGTCTCGGAAAAAAAAAAAAAAAAAAAAAAAAGGAATCACTGTCAACAGCTGAGTAGCTACCATGCCACCACCAAGTTCCAACAGACAATCCCAGTCCAATGGTCACACAGATGGCTCTGACTAAACCAAATAGGTCACATAACAAAACTGAAAGTCATGAGTCTGGGAAAGGAATGGACAGGGAGGAGGGGGTGTTGATAAGGTTGAGAAGGACATAAGAGGGTTAGAAGAAAGAGTATCCAGCATGCAGCCGGTCTGTAGGTGTATAAAACTGTCAAAGGATTAACTTCGAAATGAAAGAAAGTAATTTAATTTAATAAAGAACAAAGAATGAAATACCTAGTATAAAAATATTAAATAATTTTGGCTATTATTATAACTTTAAAAAGCAGAAGGCATGCACTCTTCTATACTATACATGGTAAAATTTTGGGACCCACATCAAATGGATTTCAGTGCTCTTTCCTTCACCGGAAACTATTCTCAGACTAAAGAACTACGGTACTCACGTTGGTGAGAGTCGAAAGCCGCTCAGTTCACGGTGTGTTCCTTCTCCTGGCAGGGGTGGATAGTAGGTGCTAAGGGAGGGAACTGACATTTATTGAGATTACACTACTCAGTGACTTATAAAAAAATCCCGGTAGTTTATTATTATATCACTTAATTCTAGGTGAGCATAGGGAACTGACTGTAATGACCCTTGGGAGGGTTAATTGATTATAGCCACAAAGTAATGAGTCATGTAAGGAACTTCTTGTAATAGTTTCAGGCCAGGCGAGAGATAATGAGTGTGCAGTGGGGTGTTGGCAGTAACAAAAACAGTGAAGTTTATTATTTGTTCTAAAACAGCTTTTAGGGGCGTGAACACGAGGCCATGCCAATACGATCCTGAAGGAGACTGGAACATTAGAAGAAAGATCGGAGTCGGTTCATATTTGGACACATTGAGTTTATAACATTGGAAATAGTAAGCTGTAAGCCATGTTATGAGTTCAAGAAAGGAAATGTGTTTGTTTTTGTTGTTATCTTTGTTTTCCATTTTGGAATTACTCAGTAAGTCACCTGGCCCTAACCATTTGAGTATTGACATAAAAAAAAAAAAAAAAAAAAAAAAAAAAAAAGCCCAAGGGGCTGGTGGGGTAGCTCAGCCGGTCAATGTGCTTACAGTACGAGCTTGAGTCCCCCAGGATTCTACAGCGGAAAGAACCTACTCCCCCAAATAGAAAAAGTGTCCTTTGATCTCCATATACCCACCTGCACTGGCACACACTAATAATAAATGAAAGTTTTTAAATATTTGATAATATGATTTTTCTTCCCCCATTGTATTTTAAGACTTTCAAGGAAGAAAACTGGATACAAAAAAACCAGCAAGGCTACATGAAGACAAACATGGTAGTCAAACATAGCTAAAAAATGAGCTCCACTGGTCTAAACACTTGAACATCCTTGTGTGTAGTGTCAGTTTACTGAAAGGTGGCTAGGTCTACAGCAGAACCTACTGCAGCACTAAAAACAGATACTAAAAACACAGAATATACAAGCCCGGTCCATTCCCTTCCCTGCCCTCTTCCTGAAGCTTACAAACTTAGCTGATTCTCTACAACTAACTGCTTCAGTCTCTATGTCCAAAGGTTTGCTGGGCTGGACTGCTTCACCCAGATGGGTAACATTCCTATCTACAACAGAAAGTACTTTACCCAAATATACCCCCAACCTCTGCTCACATTCTGCTGTTTTTTCTTACATCACAGAGGACTAGCCAGACCTGGTGGTTCACTCCCTTGATCCTAGCACTGGAGACACCGAGGCAAGTGGAGAGTTTGAGGCCAGCTTGGTCTACACAGCAGTGGCTCTCAACCTTCCTAATGTGTCCATCCTTTAACAGTTCCTCATGTTGTGGTAACACCCCCTCTCCCACTATAAAATTATTTCGTTGCAACTTTAAAACTGTAATTTGGTGTCATGAACTGTAATGTGAATATCTGGTCTATAGAGCATCTGATAAAGGACTTGTAAGAGGGTCTCGCCCACAGACTGAGAACCAAAGAGTTCCAGGCCAGACAGGAGTATATAGAGAGACTATGTATCAAAACAACAGAACAACAAAACCCAGGACTGATTAATTCTGGATATCACAGATTCTTAAATAAGAAGCTGTCTTAGTCAGAGGGTTTCTATTCCTGCACAAACATCATGACCAAGAAGCAAGTTGGGGAGGAAAGGGTTTATGGAGCTTACACTTCCACACAGCTGTTCATTACCAAAGGAAGTCAGGACTGGAACTCAAGCAGGTCAGGAAGCAGGAGCTGATGCAGAGGCCGTGGAGGGATGTTACTTACTGGCTTGCTTCCTCTGGCTTGCTCAGCCTGCTCTCTTACGGAACCTAAGAATACCAGCCCAGAGATGGTACCACTCACAAGGGGCTCTCCCCCCTTCATCACTAATTGAGAAAAATGCCCCACAGCTGGATCTCATGGAGGCACTTCCCCAAGTGAAGCTCCTTTTCCTATGATAACTCCAGCCTGTGTTAAATTGACACACAAAACCAGCCAGTACAGAATCCCTGCCACCCACATCCCATCAGTATACACTGCAACATTATAATCCATTTATCTTGATTTTGAATTGTATTCTTTAAGCAACGCCACTTTACGTATAACATTTTTTAAACAAATTATACCTCTCCCGTGTGTGAGTATGTGTGTTCTAATTCAAAACACAGAGGACTCTATTGATCAATTTTAACAAATAACCTTTCTAAAGAAGTCCACAGTGGCTTCCCCCCACCCTTTCTAACCCAAACTGCTTAGATACACTAGGGGAAATGCAATTTATTTTTTTGTGAGGGTATCAGAAATGTGGTACTTTTGGACAAATATGTGCTTGGAACACGCCCAAGGACTGTACATTATAGGAAGAAGCACCAGGGGGTTTTAAAGGCCTGTCTCTTGCACCTGGTGTTTTGTTGTTGTTTTTCCTTTTTAAAAAAAAAATAAAATAAACAAAACTGAATTTTGTAGGATGATAGGTGGAAAAGGAGGAAAAATGATATCACAAGTTGTCGTATGCAACTCTTCCAACCTTTATGATTTCATCATTGCAGAGACACTGACACAAACCTGTGCTTTTCCACACCGGAAACTTTTTCGGGACTGGACTAAATAGACTTTAAGCTTAAAAGACAATTTTCCTCTTTCCCTTGATTTTTTCAGGCTAACATCGCTTCTTTCATCTTCAGGATCGTAAACTAGCCCCCTCCTCCCCAGGATCGTGCATGCGGGATTTCTTCCCTGTGTCTCTAAAAATCTCCTTTCGGGAATGAGGAGGGGCCATCCTTCTTGCAGAAGCCTCAACTGATGTGTTCAAGCATTCAGTGTGCTGTTCCCGGGCTCCTCTCGGAGTCCAGGCTGGTCCGCCTGGATCCCGGGTTCTCGTCTCGCGCTCAGGCGCGGACGAGGAGACCCGCGCGCGCGCGCCGGGCTGCACTCTGTGCACCATCAGTTGTGCTCGCGCCCTTCTTTCCCTTCCCCTCTCCAAGGACACTTAGTACCGAGATTGGCTCGCGCCCACTTACCTACACTAAGCTGTGGGATGTGGAAGGGATGGAGGAGGAAAGGAGAAAGGATCAGACAGGAGCTGCAGTCTCCGTAGAATCAGGCGCCACCGCTAGAGACACCGGCGCCTCTCGTGGCGCAAGGAGGATGTGCACACGTCCTCCTCCAGGCACCCGTAGGAGCGCCGCCAGCCTCCGATGATTACCTTCCGGGTCGAGGTGCAGACAGCCGAAAGCGGAGATGCGAGCGTCCTAAAATTCTACACTTTGATGACTCTTCTCTGCCGACTAAAATCTTTTTTTTCTGTGTCTTGCGCGTCTGTGCGGGCGTGCTAAGCATACACTCTACCATTGCTTTAGCTTCTAGCACCCGCGGACTTTTACGGACCGGAAGAGTCCTTTCATCAAAACGACTCGGTGGGCACTTCCGGAAGTGATGCGCTGGGTTCCGGGAGAGGGCTGGCGGGAGAGGGGCAAGGCAGCGATTGACGATTGGCAGCTGGAGGATGAAGAAGGAGCATGTTAGTCACTGTCAGTTCTCCGCGTGGTACCCGCTCTTCCGAAGCCTTACCATCAAGAGGTAAGCTCTCCGGAGGCGAACTGGGGCGTTGGGGGGCAGATCCCATCTCCTTCGGAAAACTAAACAGAGAACGCAGGCCTTGCACCCAGTGGGAGCGAGGGGGTCGAGCTGTGGATTTTCTATTGGATTCGAGGCGGCAAGATTAACGAAGTAGATCAACATTTGCCATGCCTCCCGTTCGGAATCGAAGAGCGTGTCAAGAGAGGTAGGGAAGCCGTGAGGGTCTTAGGTAGGGTAAATGGAAATAGATGCTTTTGGAATTTCCAGACGTGCAAGGCAGTCAACAAAACCAAACCGGATACTTGGTCTTGCTGCTGACTGACAGACAGACCCGTCTGGTGATAGTTGAGTTCCGTCGTTGTACAATGAAAACAAGTGATACAGACCGTGCCTCCAAGTCTGTCGGAAGCCCCAGTCTGGTAGTGAATAGGTTGCATTGTTCCTGACGGTCCGGTGTTCTGGGAAGAAGCATCCCATCTGGAAAGAAAGTGGGATCCTGTTTGTTCTCTGGTTCTCTGGCGGAGAGCAAGGAATCTGTCCAGGTTTACAGAATACCAGTGGTGACTTGTTGCATCCTTTATCCTGTCATTCAAATGCAAGGGAAGGATAGGTCAAAGGCGTTGGGTATCCACGGGTAGGTAGGATTTTCCACAGTTTGCCTTTAGGCATACCTAGATTGCCACTTACTGGGACACCAGCTATCTCCCTTTTCATTCTGTCCTCCTTTGGAATTATGAAGACTTGGAAGAGCAGTTTGGGGCTATTCAAAAGACACCTCCTTTCCATCTTGCTATGCAGCCATAGAATCTGTTTCTAGTTATACATATTGTAATGGGATTTATAGTACCACAGAAGAGGTAATCCTTGCATTTGAAGATGGTCAGTCACACCAAACCAGAAGGAAGAGCTGTTGCCACCGCAGCAACTCCTGGCGATCACACGTTTGTTTATCTTTCTCAGTTGACATTAACTTATATAATTAAGAGTAGGTTGCGGGTCTGAAATGTTGGGGTTATTTCTCAGGTGTTGGGTGACAGATAGTTCACTTGCAAAGTTGCCAGTCATTTTTGTGTGTATGTGCAGAATATCCTTTTTTGTTTATTTTGTCTGTTTTTTGGGAGAATCTGGTTGTTCTTGAACTGCTGACCTTCCCACCTCTGCCTTCCCAGTGCTGGGGCTACATGCATGTACCGCCATTCCCAGCCCTGTGTTGAAAAACATTTACAAACTGTCCTTTGGCATTGCTGTAGCTGTCTGTCATAACTTCTGGCATAGTGCCTCTGGCATAATGCTCTGCCTTAAGCAGAATAAGCATGCGTGATTAAGAATTAGATTGTAGAGTCAGAACCCTCTGCCCGGCTTTGAATTTTGATTCTATCAGCATCAGTCGGCAAATTACTTAATCTCTCTAAACCACGCTTGAAAAACCTAGAAAAGTAATAGGATTGCCATGACCATTGCATAATAAAAAAATAGCTTACAATGTTGCCACTTGCCAGGCGGTGGTGGCACACGCCTTTAACCCCAGCACTTGGAGGCAGAGGCAGGCGGATTTCTGAGTTCGAGGCCAGCCTGGACTACAGAGTGAGTTCCAGGACAGCTGGAGCTACACAGAGAAACCCTGTCTCGAAAAACCATCCACCACCCCCCCAAAAAATGTTGCCACTCTTTTGTAGCACATAGTAAACGCACAAAAAATGTTGCCCGTTACCTTTTGGCTTTAATAAGGCCTCATTACAGTGAATTATTTTAATTCACGTAAAGTGCATGCCACGTATAGGTGGCTATGAAGATGGCAGCGAGAAGGAAGTAAACCAGTAACTGGGATTTTTCTGTCATCCCTAGACAAGTCTGTGACTACATATGTGTACACACGTGCCCATGTGGAAGTTACAGGACAGTTGCAGGAGTCTGTTTCCTCCTTTGCTGGAACCTCAAGGTGTCAGAGTTGATGGCTGGTGCCTTTACCCACTGCTAGGCCATCTTACCCATCCAGCACAGAGAGCATGTATTCTGTATGAAACCGTTCCCTCTGCTGGATTCGGTGGTAACGTCACCAGCACCTCACAGTGCAGGGCAGCCCGTCTACAAACCAGCCCATCTACACCGCAGACAATCGGAGGCAGTCCTATGGCAGCTTGCTTCAATTGTCTTCCTCAGTGCTCAAAACACATGTTCCAGCTACTGTTGTAGCATTATTATTTTGTGTTTATGATTTTTGGTTCCGACCTATTTATGCAAATTTATTTTTTAAAAATAATTTTTATTTGTTCTTCCAGAATTTTATTTAAGTATACAATGCATTTTGATCCTATTCCCTCCCTGTTTTCCCCTCCCACTTCTCTCAGGTCTAAGTAACAGGGCCCACCTCCCAACTTAGTGGTGTCTGTGTGTGCATGTGGATAGGGCCATCCTTCAGAGCCTGGGGAATCTTCTACTGTCCTCAGCACCTAAGAAAAACGTCCCTCCTTCCCACAGCAGGCAATTGTCACCAGCTCTCAGCTAGGAGTAGGACTGACAGTCCCTCCTGTTTGTGCGGGAACTCTGCCCGGCCTGATCCGAGCTGGTGAGCTGGTGAGTGCAGCACCGCCTCTGGTCCAGAAGCCAGCGGCTCACTGCTCCATCCTCTGCCTCTACCCACGCACTCGCAGTGGTGTGAGGCTGAGGTGGCTGTGCGTTGAGAAGAGAGCGTCCCACAGACACTCAGTCACACACTCAGACACTCAGTCACACACTCCCTCTCGCCACTCTGACCAGCTCTGATTTCTGTCTGCTTGTCTGGACTTGGCTAGTCTTTTGTCTTCTTATTTTACTCTAAGAGCTATTGTGGTGATTGCGTAAGCTGCATTGTGTACTCATGTTATATATTCTAGTCATATATTCTTTGTTCCATGTTAAAATTAAAATAATGTAAATGCTTTTTGGTCTCTACAAGTGATTATACAATGAGCCATGGGCGTCTTTTCTCCCCACTGTGGCCGGTCCTTCTAAACGATGCCTTTTTGGTGTATTTTTTTTCCCCAGTGTCATTCTCCCGCTTCCGCAGAATGTGAAAGACTATCTGCTTGATGATGGGACTCTCGTGGTCTCAGGAAGGTAAAGTATATGAGAAAACAATTCTCTTCTCTTTCCGACCTAACGTTATACTGGTCCTCTGGGACTTTCACGCCGTGTACCCCAGTCACACTCCTTCCCAGTCCCTGTCTGCCTCCCCACCCCTGTGACCTCCCCCAAGAAAGGAAAAAGTCCAATCTGTGTTATCTAAATCCTCATTGGAGCATGGTCACACTCTCAGTGGCCTGCCCCTTAAATAGAACTGCGTCCTTCCCCGTCCCAGGCACCATCAGTGGTGGAGAACTACCTTTCAGCATCCTTATTACGCTCCGACGGCTCCCTTTCTAGGCCAGACCATTCTTTATAATCTTAAAGGAACAGTGTACTCATTATATCTCAACAGTTTTTTTCATGAATAAATAGATTAGCCTGGGCACACCATCCTCTTCACTCAGGAGGCAGAGGTAGATGGATCTCGGTGAGTTCAAGGCCAGCCTGGTCTACACAGCAAATTCCAGGCTAGCCTGAACTACATAGTGAGAGCCTATCTCAAAATAAGCACATACGCAGGTCCTGGAGATTGGTGTCCTGTTCTCATGGTTGCTCAACAAGTACTTCTACCCCTGAGCCTCCTCCTCCTCGGCCGACACCCTCCATGCGGGCCTGAGGTGTGCTGTGTCCACCAGGGTGGCCTCCAGATTTGTCTCCTGTGTGGTTGTCCTGAGCGCCGAGGCTTTCAGGCAGGCAGCCCCACAGCACCTTCCTCACGTTTTGTTCTTCACAGATGACCCGCCACGGCCCCTGGGCTTTAGCAGCTGCTGCGGGAGCCCCTCTAGTTTTCACTCCGACCTCTGCTGAGCTCGAAGCCTCACCCTCACTCTCTTCCTTCAGTGGCTGGGTGGACAGCAGCGCCTGCTGTACGTCGTTCTTCCCTCAGCAGCCCCCCACGCCCCACCCCCACCCGGTCTGTGGTGATATTTCTTTCCATCACTGCCTGAAGGAGTGCAGTCTGATGAGAACAGGAGCTTTCCTGGCCTCGACTCTTGGAACAGCAGTACCGGACACCTCAGAGATGGTTGACAAGTGCCTGTGGAATGGACCCCACACTTGGAATTACAGTGTATCTTCTCAGTAATGTTAGCATGAGCTTTATCTAACTTTTACTTTGTAGTTAGTTCTTGAGACATGGTCTCATTATGTCACCCAGGTAGGCTACATAGCCTTTTTTCTCAGTCTCTTGCTTGCTGGCATTAATGATGTGTGGCAGGTGACAACTTGGCCTCATTATTACCTGTTGTACTTTTAGTGTAGATTTCTGGATGGTATTTCTGGCATTGATAACCCTTCTTGTCTGTTTGGGGTTTTTTTTGTTTTTTGTTTTTTGTTTTTTTTTTTGTTTTTTTTTTTTGTTTTGTTTTTTTTTTCTTCAAGAATGAGTTTCTGTAGCCCTGGCAGTCCTGAGCTTGCTGTGTAGACCCGGCTGGCTTCAAACTCAGATATCTGCCTGCCCTTTGCTTCTGAGTGCTGGCTCAGCATGACTTAAGTTAGCCAGTGCTGGTTCAGACTTCTAACACCAGGCAATTTATTTTAGACATATTTAAGTATGCTACAGTTTTGGAAAAAAGTTCTCGGTAACAATGATCTTAATCCTGTATGCACAATAAAGCTTACGGTGTGACTGTATCGAAATCTTCTGCAAAGTACATGTGACCTGTACCATAAAGATGGATTCTATAGCATAAGAGCCTAGGATCTGGTGTGGCCATATAGATAACGTAAGAGGTCACCAGACTATAAAGTACACGTGGCTTCTTCCCTAAGGATAGATTCTATTGACAGAGAAGCAACCTAACCCTAACCCTTACCCTAACCCTAACCCTAACCCTAACCCTAACCCTAACCCTAACCCTAACCCTAACCCTAACCCTAACCCTAACCCTAACCTCAGTAGGGAGGGACTCACAAGTGGACAGCACACTGGAACTCTCACTCCCTGGAAGGTGGTGTCTGGTGATTAGGTTTGTGGATCTGGGAATTCAGCCCTTTAACATCATGGAGAGTTGATTAAGGTTTGAGGAACTGATAGCACACAGATAGACTGGTAAGTGTCAAGTTTGTATTCACAAAGGGACTATGCTCTTCTTTTTTCTAGTATTTGGAAGAACACATTGTAGTGTGAACAAGTGTGATCAGAGTCACTGTAGCTCCGTACATCAGAACAGTTACATTATCACCATCCTTTTCCAATGTTACCTCTACTCAGTGTTATTTCCTGTGATGTGTTAGAGGTTGTGCCTGCCCCATGTGTGTGCATTTGTGTGAATGCTGTGTAGGCGGGCCATGCTGTGTCCGTGGAGGTCAGAGGCCCCTCTCGGGGTTGTTCCTTACCTTTCCTTTGCCTTGTTTGAGACAGCTCTCTGTTGTTTTCGGATGTGCCAGGCTTCCTAGCTGTAGCCTTCAGGGGGTCTGGGGGTTTGAACTTGAGGCCTCATGTTTGTGTGGTCAGCACTTTACCCGCTGAGCCTTCTCTCCCGCCTGACTTAGCTGTCCCGCCATCTGTCTTCCTAGTAGCTGTATGATCAGTGCTGACTGTTTGGAGTAGTGTGCCATTGCTGTTCACTGCCGTAGGTACATTTGTTTTCTGTTATTGTTTGTTTGCCTGTAGGATACAGTCTCACTGTGTTGTCCAGGCAAGTCTGGTCCTGGGTTCAGTTGGTTTCTTCAATTTCAGTCTTCCATGTAGCTAGAATGGTGGGCACGCCCAGCAGTCTTGTGTCACGATGGTGTCTAGACATTTTTTATTTTCAGTGGACTTAATAGTTACACTTTACATTTTGCTTCATTTTCTGTTCATTATCTCTGATATTTTGTAGATGTTCTTATAGATGTGTACATATAACATGTTTTCCACAGCTCCGACTAGGGCGAGTACACTGTTGTCAGCTGGGACTTGCTTCTGTGTTGGAATTTTGTTTCTCTTGGTTTACCGTTTTCTTGAAACAAGCTCTAGACTGTCTAGGGGAAGCCTTTGGGGTCGTTATTTGCATGAAAACAGCTTATTCTCTCTCGTGCTTGCCGTTGGTGAGCAGAGTTGTTGGCTTAATATGAAATTCGAGGCAGAAAATTGTTCAAGTTCAACATTCAAAGGCACAGCTCACTAGCTTTTAAGATGCTCTAAGGTCCCATGCCATTCTGGATTGTGCCCCTGTTTTCTAGGTAACTAGTCCTGGGATTTTCTGTTCTGTGTTTTGTTTTGCATGATAATCATCCTGCTCCTGTATCTATGGTGGCATAATACTGCACTGAAAATTTAGCAGCTTTTAAACCAGGGCCCATTTTGTTTTTCCATTGATTTTCTATCAGTGTCTCTCACATTGTTGCATATCTTGGCGAGCAAATTCACCACCAGCTTGTGTTCTTGACCATCTTTCCAAGAGTGTGTACATACCAGGCAGCCTGAGAAGCAGACAGCTGTCTCCTTACTGATTAAAGCAGCTTAGATATTTCCCCTGGGTAATGCCTGCAGCAGGTCTTTGGACCCCTTTGGAAAAGGTAAAGCTCCTGTTATGTTCTCTCAGTCCCCCTGCCAACCTGGGCCATGCTGTGCTGCCCTGTGAAACTTGAGGGCCCAGAGGAAACCGATCCCGAGAGGAGCTCATGCGCTCTGCTGCCCCTTCGGTCTGGAGTCGGGAATCTCATATGTGCTGATGTCAGACGAGCTGTTGGAAGCTCTCTGTTAGTTTATATGCATGGTAAAAATCTGATCTTTCTTCAAAGGACAACTTCCTGGGAAAGTCTTCTGTTGTCTTGTTAAAGTTATCACATACGAATAAGAACTTCCTAATCGCCTTTAGAACATATCATATGTTGTACAAAGTTCTTGTTTTCTTCTAGACAACACATTTTAATGCCTAGTGTTTTAAAACTCACAGTGCATGTGAACTATAAAAGAAACACTCTTCTGATTATTAGCTCAGAGAGGAACACCAACCCATTCAAGTTGTAGTGTGTTTTGTGTTGCGTCTATGTTAAAACACTTTCTTCCAGCTATAATGCATTGTACAGTTTCCTCTGTAGTCATCGGTGAGCAGGCTGAGGGGGGTCATCATAGGATGGACTTCCTCACACACCTGACAGTTTATGCTGTCACTTGGGTCTCCTTTTCCATGTGGACTGCCTTGTTCTCAGTAAGGCTAGCTAGCTTCCTTACAGAGCAGTGGAAACATTCCAAAAAGCTGTAAGGACTTTGGTGGCCAGGCGCAGAGCCAGGTGATACTGCTTAGGATAAACTCCATGATGATAGTCTGAAGAGGGATGGGCAAATGCATTCTGGGATGTGATGGGGGAAAGCAGAATGACCCTGCGAAGACATATGTGAAAGTCTATGGGCCTGCCTGCCTGCCCCTTCCTCTCCATCCCTGCTCTCACGCGCTTCCTTGTGGAATTCAGTGTAGATTCAGATAATCCTCAATACCCTCGAGTATGCTCAGTGCTCCTTGTATATAGAAAAGATCCTCAGAGAAACCCTGTATTGAAAGCAAGCAGACAAACAAACAAGCAAACAAAGCAAAAGAAAAAAGAAAAGAAAGGAAAGGAAAAGAAAAGAAAAGAAAGGAAAAGGTCTTGGTTCTGCCTTCTGGGTGTTCCACAGGCTGGGTAGATGGCTCTTCCCATTCCTGTCTGTCTGTCCTCACCTTGTCTGACCTTCCATATCTGCTACCACTTTCTCAAATATTTGGGCAAAAGTTGTAGATGATTCTTTCAGAATTAGGAGAGATGGAGTCTTTCTTCCTGTTTTCAGTGCTTTCTGAGCAGCCAGAACATTTTTACTCTCACGTCTTTAATTGGCAGTCTGCTCTCATTAATTCTGTATTTTTATTAGCTTTTGCCTCAAGAAGTGAACGTTTCTTTTTTTTTTTTTTTCCTTTCCCCGAGACAGGGTTTCTCTGTGTAGCCCTGGCTGTCCTGGAATTCAGAAATCCGCCTGTCTCTGCCTCCCAAGTGCTGGGGTTAAAGGCGTGCGCCACCACGCCCGGCAGCATTTCTTTATATTGCTTATCAATCCTAAAGCCATCTGTTTTGCCTTTATTTTACTTTAAAATTCAGTGCACTTGGAATTATGACCTCGTGTCACCAGAGAGTATTCTCCTCACCTAATTTTTGCTCTGTCTTTTCTTAGGGAAGATCCCCCAACATGCTCCCAGTCAGACAGTGGCAACGAAGAGGAAGAAACACAGGTTGGTAGAGAATATTCTGTAGTGTCTGACCTCATTTTAGCAATCTCTGAAATGCTTTCCGTAGATTGTACACACACACACACACACACACACACACCCGAACGCGGTGTATGTGTGTGGTCTATGACTTTGTGTAGACCCGTATGTGCCCCATGCGTGTGCATGCAGAGGCCAGGGAAGGACCTCTAGTACCCTGCTGTCACTCACCATCTCCCTTCCCTGCGACTTTCTCTTGCTGTACCTGGAGCTCACTGCTTTTCAGCGGGGCTAGCCCTGGCCAGCCAGCCCCAGGGATGCCCTCAGCCCACTCCCACACCCTGGTTCCAGGCATGCACTGTGGCTTTCTCCATGGGCACGGAGGATTAGAACTCAGGTCCTCATGCTTGAGTAGCAGTGCTTTTACTTACCGAGCCCCCTCGTCCTGCACCGTGTTCAGGGAAAGATGGATCCTGTGCGTCATTTTTAGATAGTGTACTGCCTTTGCTATCCCAGCGGCATTTCAACTGAGCGTTTCCTTTTGTCTCTGCAGTGGTCGGATGATGAGAGCACAGCCACGCTTACGGTAAGAGCGCAGGCGCACAGCACGGGCAGCCTCCCCCGTCACTCCAGAGGCCTGAGTGCCCGCCTCCGCCCTGATGGGCTTGCCTTGGGGGGGCTTGCTCTCTGTGTATGGTCACTTACTGTTTGTAAAAACTAACTTGTCGCCGTTTGACAGGCAAGCACAGTTTGCCCGCTTTCCCCTTCTACTTACAAAAGGAATATCAAAAAGTACATATTCATGCTCTGCTCGTCTTTGTTAGACTCTGACAGATGCAATCAAGTCAGAGACTAACTCTGGGGTTCCCAGATGGGTGGGAATCCGTGAGAAATCAGCATTTACTTACCCAAGGAGAGTTAAGTGGCGTAAAGTTATTCCTCTCAAGTAAGACTGAAGTCCTACTCAAAGGTACTTCTGTTTCTTCTGATTGAAGAGACATCCTTTCAAGGATCTGTGAAAAAATATAGAGATGTCTAAAAGTGATGTTTCCTTAGGTCACCATGGCAGCAGATGCAGAGGTGGGGAATTGAGGCCTTGTTTACTCTGGGTGCCCTGGGTGTCCTCTTATGTATGAAAATCCCTTCCCATTCAGTGTGATTCTGTCATACTCGGGTCACCAGTTTGCACTGTATGAGACAATGGTGAATATTTGATTCCTGTCACCAGAGGGTTTGTAAACAGGGAAAAGGATGATATAAGGTAGATGGCCAGGATGCCAGCGCAGAGAGAGCAGTTAACCGAGGACATCCAGAAATGCTTAAATGGGGAGCAACATGCGGCCAAGAGTTAAGGTGCATTCTGAGGAGTCCTTTGAGAATGTCACACCTGCACGCAGTGTACTTTGATTCTGTCCTTACCCACATCCCCGTAACTCCTCAGGCCCACTCCCGCCCATCAGAACCTTATGGCCTCTGCTTTTGGTTTCTTACCCACTTAGTGCTGTGTGTACATACTCTTGGGTGTGGAACCATCCATCCATTGACACATCTGACCTGGATATTAAAGAGGATAACGGTGATTGGTGTATGAGCTCCCCTGTGAACAGTACAGATGGATGGATATGTATGTAACTTAACTTGGTTTGTTCCTGCTGCTATAACAAAGAATACTGGGCATTTATTTATTTGTTAATATTTATTATGTGTGTGTGTGCAGGCACACATTTATATGGTGGACACGGCACATGTGCACGTGCATGTGGACTCCAGACAACCTTGGGTGTCATCGCTGAGAACACCATCCACCTCCTTTGAGACAGAGTCTGCCATTGCCCTGAAGTTTGTCTGTCGGGCTGGGCCAGGGGGCCAGCACCCCAGATCTCTTCCTATTCTCGCCTCTCTAACTAGGGGATTATAAGTATGTGCCATTATGTGAGCCTTGAGTTTTTATGTGGATTCTGGGGATCAACTCAGGAAAGCAGCTCCTCCACCTACTAAGCCATCTACCCAGTGCCTTGTTTTTCAGATTTGTTTGTTGGTTAACATAAAGATACTACACTTGATCTTAGCCCAAAGCCCGAGAAGCGATGGTTAACATAAAGAAATGGGCGTATCATCACGTCTGCATACGTGTATGCTGTTACACTTTGCTTTCCTTCATTTCCCGGCTGTCTTCTCTCCTTTCTGCGGTGCTTCCGGTCTCCTCAGATGGCTCTCTCTCTGCTTTCTTGTCATGGGTATCCCATTCCTGTGAGTAATTTAGAAATAATATGACTTTATTTCTCAAAGGAAGCCCAAGAACAAGGTACACATAATGTCTGGGGAGAGCTCATCTCTGCTTCAAGATGGCCCTTATTTCTGTGTAAGAGCATGTTGAAGGAGGGGAGTTGGGAAGCCAGAAGACTCTCATGTTTTATGACTCTGTTAGCCATTTGTGAAGATGTAGCCCCGCAGGACTTAACTTCTCAAAGGCCATACTTCCTAATGTCGTTATGGTTTGGCATGAGTTCTGGAGAGATACAAACATTAAAACAGAGCAGTGGGAACTGGAGAGATAGCTCAGTGGGCTGAGATGCTTGCCACTAATACAGAATTTCTGGGTTCAGTTCCCAGCATCTATGTCAGGTGGCATACAACCACTTGTAACTCCAGGAGAGTTTGTGCTTTATGGCTTTGGCCTGCATGAGCACCTACACACACATTGCACATAATCTTATACACTAGGCACACATTGCACATAATCTTATATACTAAACAAATAAATAAATAGATATGTCTTTATTTTTATTTATTTATTTACTTATTTATTTATTTGTTTGTTTGTTTGTTTTTTGAGACAGGGTTTCTCTATGTAGCCCTGGCTGTCCTGGAACTCACTCTGTTCGAGGCTGGCCTCGAACTCAGAAATCTACCAGCCTCTGCCTCCTAAGTGCTGGGATTACAGGCGTGCGCCACCACCGCCCGGCCCTGATATGTCTTTTAAAATCAAAATTCTCTGTGTATGTGTTTGTGTGTGTTTTCCATACTCCTGTGTACTGAGAAGGTGCGGAATCAGTGACATTCATTATGGTAGCAGAGAGCATACTTATGCTTTATCCTGGCTTTTGAATACCAGTCTCCACTAACCTGAAACTTCTTAGAGAAATCCAGGATTGCAGATGGGAAAGTGAAATGGGCCCACAGAGGCTTGCTGTGTCAGAAACTAAGGAAATGGATGAGAATAATGGGAACACGACAGATTCCAGAGACCAGCTCTCTACAGACCTTTCTAAAGTATCAGGGCTGTAGGGAAAGGAACTGTTAGAGAGTATAGGAGATGAGTGAAACGTGGTACCTAACCACAGTGGATGCTTCCTGACTGGATTCTAGAGGAGGAAAACGGTTCTGACTTTCTTTTACTCTAAAAGACTCTGTTAGAACAGTGAGCATACTTCAATACAATCTAGAGATTAGACAATAGTGTTCTGTTTCTGTAAGCCTCTTGATTGTGATCATTTTACTCTTTTATAAAAGGAAATATATATCTATATTTATCTATGTTAGTAAATATATTTTTATCTAAATTTATATCTATCTATCTCCGTATTTAGGGGTAAAGGGACTTAGTGATTGCAGTGTGGTCTAAAGCAGCATGGGGGAAGAATTCATTACATGATGTAACTAAAAGTAAGTAAGCCGGGCTGTGGTGGCTCATGCCTTTAATCCCAGCACTTGGGAGGCAGAGGCAGGCGGATTTCTGAGTTCGAGGCCAGCCTGGTCTACAGAGTGAGTTCCAGGACAGCCAGGACTACACAGAGAAACCCTGTCTCAAAAAACAAACAAAAAAAAGAAGTAAGTAGACCTGCATAGAGTAGAGTTTGGGGAACAGTGGTGAAGCACGTGCGAGAAGAGAGAGAGTCTGTGCAAATGGCATGGCGTGTGAGCGTTCTCACCAGCCTGACATCCAAACTAAAAGGATAATGGGTCTTTAAAGAATTAGGTTCTCAGGTGGAAGTGAGTGGAGAGGGGCGATAGGAAGGAGCACTCAGGCATGGAGGACTCTTAGTGGAGGAGCTACTGGGGCCTGCTCCAGGGGAGGGAGTCCAAAGTCATCATTTCCCTCCTCCAAATCAACTCATTAAAAGTGTACATAGGGACTGGAGAGATGGCTCAGCAGTCCAGAGCACTGCCTGTATTTCCAGAGGACCTAGGCTTGGTTTGTAGGACCGCATGGAAGCTTCGAGTCATTTGTAACTCCAGCTCAGGGGATCTGGTGCCTTCTTCTGGCCTCTGTGGCACCAGATTTGCACACAACGCAGTACATAAATACATGCAGGCAAAACAGTTACACACACACAAAAAAATCAAATTAAAAAAAGTATGCATAGCAAGTGATCGTATGATAGCAAGTGACATAAAAACTCTTAGAATTCCATGGAAGTATGCATACTATATAGAGTTAGTCATGAATGTAACTATACACCAGTTTAAAAATGATGGTCAGCGTCTTCATTCCTCCTAGTAATGTTTTTTTTTTCTTTCAGGAAATATACAGCCTTCTATAACCAGGCAAGACTTCCAGTGGAGGGATTGGGACACCAACCCAGCCATAAAAGCTTAGAACCACAATTTGTCCTGCCTACACAATGTGCAGGGTAAAAGATGGAGCAGAATTCGAGGGAGGGGCCAACCAGTGATCGGCCCAGTTGAGATCCACGCCTGAGAGGGAACCCAAGCCTGATATTGCTAAAGATATTCTGTTATCCATGCAGACAGGAGCCCAGCATAACTCATCAGAGAGGCCCCACCCACTAACTGATGGAGCCAGAGGCAGAGACTCGGCCAACCATTCATTAAGTGGAGCTTGGGGAAACCCGTGGAAAAGCAGGGAGAAAGGATTGTAGGAACCAGTGGAGTCACGGGGACCACATGAAAATCTACAGGATCAACTAACCCGGGCCCATGGGGCTCACAGAGAACATCCGTGAAACTGGCGTGGGCCTCTGCACATGTGTAACGACAGTTGTGCAGCTAGGTCTGCATGGGGCCCTTAGAGGGGAGCGGGGGCCCTCTCCGACTGCACTGCCGATGGATCTCCCCTGCGGGGCTGCCTGGCCTAGCATCCGTAGAAGAGCCCCTAGGCTCATGCCACTGGATATGCCAAGGTTGGCTGATAGCCACGGGAGGCTCCCTTGTTCAGAGGAGCAGGGGAGGAGAGGTAGATGGGGTGGGAAGGGAGGTGAGAGGGAAGTTCTGGGAGGAGAGGAGGGAAAGGAAGCTTCGATCAATCAGGATGTAAAGTAAAATAACTTAATAAAGAAACGGAAAGAAATGCACAGCAACACCTGGCTGTGGCCGGGCACAGCTTTAATCTCAGCACTGGGGGCGCGGGGGGGGGGGGGGCACAGACAAGGTGGAGGCCAGCCTGGTCTACAGAATGAGTTCCTGGATAGTCAGGGCTACACAGAGAAACCCTGTCTTGAAAACCTAAAAAGGAAAGGAAGGAAGGAAGACAGACAATTAACTTAGCTTTGTTTAAGTGGAAAAAAACAAACAAACAAACAAAAAAACCAACAGTAAAGTAAAACAACCAAGAACAGAAAGGTTTGAGTTAAGTCTCCAGATTCAGTGTTTCAGTCTAAGAACATGAGTAAATACGGCTTTTGCATATGTCTTGCTCTTTTTAAATCATTATTCTCTTATATATTACATCCCAACTATAGTTCTTCCCCCTGTCTCCTCCAAGTCTACACCCACAGTCACATTGCATTTTGAGGTTCTTAAGAGAGAGAGAGAGAGAGAGAGAGAGAGAGAGAGAGAGAGAGAGACTGGCTAGTTGAGCTGTGAGCTTGAAACAGTGATATTGATATGCATGTTGTCTGTTTATAAGTAGTTTTCAGAGTATAAAACCATGACTCCAATGTAGATACGGCACTCTTTGGTTAACATAGTTTCAAGATTTGACTCAGTTCCTGGAGGAACCAAGCAGACGTTAAACCTGGTTCAAAAGAGAATGCAAGAAGACAGTGATCAGGAGTACTAAGTCACTCTGTAACCCTCTGGGATGGGAGAGGTCGCACCTGGATCCCTTTCGGACAGGATACACATAGGCTCCTTCTCAGCATTATGAGCTAGCTACAGGTTACCGAGTTCACATTCAGGTATAGTGAAAAATCACATAATGGTATGCTATATGTAGACTTTTTATAATTTAAATTTTTCTGTAGATTCATAGTTTAGTATTTCATAAAGTTGAATGATTTTGAGCATTTGAGGGAAACAGTCACATATTTTGGAGTGTAATGAATAGATCTGGGGGTCGTGCATGGCAGCAATTCCAGCAATATGGAGGTAGAGAGGGAGGTTCAAGAGTTCAAGGCCAGTTTGAGCTACATACTGAGGTTGAGACCAGCCTGGGCTACATGAGAACCTGTCTCAAAAAACACAGCACACCAAAACAAAGCAAGTTTAAACAAATTCAGTTTTTTTTACATATCGCCCAAAGTGCACACAGCCCTGAAGTTAGTCCTTAGCACTGTAAAACCAAAGCAAAATGTGTGAAATAGGGCAGTCCTTCCGTGCAGGACTTTGTGGAGTAGGGAAGTGGAATCATTTGTCTTTGTGATTGTACCTCGTACTCTTATTATTTTAACTTTTTTTGTGTATGGGAATTTGCTTGCCTGTATGTCTGTGTACTACATTCATGCCTGGACCTGTGGAGGCCAGAAGGAGGCGAAAGTTCTTCTGGGACTGCTGTTCCAGACAGGTGTGAGTCAGTGTGTGGGTTCTGGGAATGACACCCAAGTCCTCTGGGAAGTGAACCCAGTGCCCTTAACCGTTCAACCCTCTCTGCTGCCCCGGTTGTGTCTGGTATGGAACTCACTGCTGCTGCAGATCTTACAGAGTGCCTTTTATTGACAAAGCTCCGTGACAGCCAGATCTGCAGCTTCTGGTGATTATGAGGAAGGAATTTGCATCCTTTGACAGGAGAGGCAAAAGGGAACTCCTAGTCAAGTTGTTCATTGAGGGGTGTCTTCCTGCCGTGTCTAAGCCGAGTAGGGGGTAGTCTAGTGGAAGAGGGCTTGCTAAGCAGCCTGCAGTGTCTTCTTACAGTAACCCTTTCAGAGCACGAGTGGGTCTCAGCCTTACAGTGCTTGCCTGGCTTGCTTAGGTCGGGTCAGGTCCTAGCTACAGGTCAGCCAACGAGTTGGTTCTAGTTTTAAGTTGTTTTTAATTTTAAGATCTTAGTTTTCTTCTCAGTTTTGTTGTTTGTTTTTGTGTTTGTTTTTTTTTCCTCTAGATCTTGAAAGTCCATGGGAGTCATCTGGGTTTTGTACTGTGTAGGTAATTTTAATTAGATTTTTTTTCTCAGAACCTGCAGTTGCCCAGTAGGGGGCAACAGCCCCCTCTTCAGAGGCTGCTGCAGTCTGGTAGTGCCAGGAGGAGTTTGTTACTGTCCTTGTGTTCTCTTACCCGGAAGTCCATTTCCAACCCCATTGATATTTACTTAAGCAGGGTCTATTGGTAATCAAGGGCATCTTCCCACTGAACAGTCGTATTTCTGTTACTTCCTGGTTGAAGCAAACACTAGACTGTTTGAATTACTTTTTACTCAAAAATGTCTTTTTCTAACTCTCCTTTAACTTTGTATTAAAACTTACCTGTAAATAGTAGTGTTTAGGCATAATTTATCCATCAGGTATTTTCATTTTCCATGAACCTTTTGCCAAAATGACCCTTTAAGAATGGGTATTATGGCCAGGCGGTGGTGGCGAACGCCTTTAATCGCAGCACTTGGGAAGCAGAGACAGGCAGATTTCTGAGTTCGGGGCCAGCCTGGTCTACAGAGTGAGTTCCAGGACAGCCAGGACTATACAGAGAAACCCTGTCTCGGGGGAAAAAAAAAAAAGAAAAAAGAAAAAAGAATGGGTATTATTTCTGAGAACCTGAGTGTATGCATAGGCAAGTTCCCACCGGCATCTTCTCTCAAAAAATACTAGCTCTCACTAGTCCGTGTGTGTGTGTGTGTGTGTGTGTGTGTGTGTGTGTGTGCATGTACGTGCCATGTTCTCTCTAGTCCTAATGTGCGTGCGCGTGAGTGTGTGTGTGTGTGCATGTGTGTGCATGTGCGTGCCATGTTCTCTCTAGTCTCTGTGTGCCTCTGTGTGTGTGTGTGTGTGTGTGTGTGTGTGTGTGTGTGTATGTGTGTGTTAGCACCGCTTGGCCTTGGCCTTTCTGTATAGTGAAGGATGTCTGGAGCTCCTGGTTCCTGCCTCTACTGGCCACGTGGTGGGATTGCCGGGCATATGTCCTCACTCTTGGCTTTAGATGCTGCCATTGTGTAAGTATTCAGAAAGAACCACTGATTTGTCTCTCATATATCATGTACTTGGTGACATCTGTGTTTTCAGAGGTGTGGGGTTTGATTGTTTTGGAATGTACCATTTAAGCAGTTGATTATTTCTCGTTCTGGTAAATACTATTTTCTTGGTGATTTTATCTAACTGAGAGCAGGAATGAGAACAATAATTTGCATTATAGATAATTCTGTTTTTGATACCCTAACTAAAACATTGAGATATCGATCATGATTTCTGTGTCTTTTCTAATAATGTTGACTTGCTCATGATTTGTTCTCTGTCTCTATAGGCACCAGAGTTTCCTGAGTTCAACACTCAAGTCCAAGAAGCTATCAATTCTCTGGGGGGTAGTGTCTTCCCGAAGCTTAACTGGAGTGCCCCAAGGGTAGGAAGACACAGAAATCTCACTATTTCAATAGTTGTTTGTTTTGTTCTTTATTTCATTTTATATTCCCTCTGAGGATCTAATGTACCTTCCATTACATTCCTAATTTCAGGAAAAATACTGTTGATATTATTACATTTTCCCTCTGTTGTTTTATTCTTTTGACTTTGCTGTTTGTACTTTATGTGAAATACTGTGCATTCTGCCAAAAGGCAGTTTGAGCTCTTGTATTGCCAGTTGTACTGGAATTCTAGGTATGTTCATAGTGTGCATTATTAAATTCACTCACTCAGTTGAGCAAGATTGTCTCTACTGAAAAGTACTAAGGAATATGTTGGACCAGAGAGATAGCTCAGTGGGTAAAAGGGCCTAACCTTGCATTACACAGACACACACACACACACACACACACACACACACACGCACAGTGGCAAGGATTCAGTTTTGTTTCTCCGTGTATTCAGTGCTTGCTGTGAGTGTCCTTTTGCAAACACCCTGTCCTCATTGGAAGTCTACTACTATCTCAATCTATATTTTGCATCCTCAGAGTTAATAGTTGCATTGTTTTTTATTCAGCTGTGTGGCTTGCTGATGTTTTTGTGGAATTAAATATGATATTGGGTATACGTTCTTTAATTAGAAGTTTATTGTCTTTTTCATTGGGAGAAATTAAAAGGTATCATGCAGAAGTTTTTTAAATTCATTTTTAGTTTCTCAACCAACTTTTTCATCTATATGAATAATGTTTTAAATTTTCTTTGTTTCCCACTTAAGATAGGAAGATTATTTATTTCTGTTTGTAGATTCCTTTTTTTTTTTTTTCTTTTTTCTTTTTGGTTTTTTCGAGACAGGGTTTCTCTGTGTAGCCCTGACTGTCCTGGAACTCACTCTGTAGACCAGGCTGGCCTCGAACTCAGAAATCCGCCTGCCTCTGCCTCCCAAGTGCTGGGATTAAAGGCGTGCGCCACCACCGCCCGGCTCTGTTTGTAGATTTCTTATTCGCCTGTTCATTTGTTTATGGGATGACTTGGGTGCACCAGTGCTTTCTTCCTTGCAGTGTGGATAATTGGACAGTTTGGGTAGTTATTGGTGTTTTCAGTGTGTATTTTAGCCTGTGTCTGGCCTGGTCTGTGGAAGTGTGACTTCATCACACTGCACTGAGCCCGGGTACTTTGTGTCCACATGTCCAGCCAGCCCCTGCTTTAGGTTGCCACGGTGAACCTGTTCGACTTCCTTCCTGATCAGATGGACAGGGTCTTGACTGCCCTGAGCATCCAAAGTCAGGTGCTTGTCGGTCTGTCTGTCTCCTCAGACAGGAAGGGCGGGAATGACTGCTTTTACTTTGGAGAGTAGCTGATCCTTCACCACTGGAATCTGCGCTGGGGTGTGACTTCACCAACCCTCCTTCCATCTTATGGTGAAACACACTGGAAAGTGTTTGGCCCTGGTCTAAAATGAGCAGGTCCTCCTATCTCAGTGTGCATAGCTACACTTTTTTGAACAAAAAATTACACTTGTTTGTTTATTTTGTGGGTGTACTTGTATGTGCGTTTTGGAGGCCAGAGGACAATCTGTGGGACGTGGTTCTCTCTCCTGTGTGCAGCCCAGACCCTGCCATCAGGTGGTCATTGCCTGCTGCGCCATCCTGGTCCTCCGTGGACATAACTGAGCGTCGGGCCTGCGCGCGCTCACCCTGCTCCTTTGTGAGAAGTGTGGTTGCCGTCTGACGCTCTAGTCTCCTCGGCTGGTCTTTACGCCCTGGAGGTGTGGTCATTGCCCTCCTTTGTGTGCCTGAGCTGTGTGGGCCGGGCTGTGACTCTCTCGTGTTTATTGTTTAGGATGCATACTGGATAGCGATGAACAGCTCTCTGAAGTGTAAAACTCTCAGTGACATCTTCCTGCTTTTCAAGAGTTCCGACTTCATCACGCGTGACTTCACACAGCCGTAAGTGTCTTGTGAGTAGCTGCTTCCCACAGTGGCATTCCCCTCCGTAACAGTTCTGCGTCATGAGCCCTCACAGTCCTCCGCTAGAGCATACTTTTCTTTTTCTTTTAAATAAATGCTCTACAGTGGATATGCCTAACTGTCAAGATTTTATATATAGCAAATATTTTGGTAATTTTCCTGTTATAATATTCAAGTGTATATATTATTGAAAAGCATAATTAATAACTACTCATGAGGAGAACAGAAAAGCATGGTGAGCAAGCTACAGAAGCAGTTGCATGTATTCTAGGTTCCTTTCATTTGTGGATATAATGCAGATATTCCTGTTTCTGTCTGTGTAAGGATCACTTACATTTTTCACATACTTTTATTCTGTATGTGTATTTGTCCCACGTCACAGAGCACGGAGGTTAGAGGGCCCCGTGCAGGCGTTGGTGCTCTCCCAGCGCTGTCTGGATCCAGGGCTCAGACTCAGGTTCTCAGGCTCGGTACCCAGTGCCTCTGCCTCCGAGCCGTCGCCAGCCCACTGCCCCACTCTTCTTACTTAGGGGCTCTTTTGTTTGTTTTATATGTGTGTGTGTGTGTGTGTATGTGTGTGTATATATATACATATATACACACATACATATATACATATACATACATATATATACATACATACATATATATATATATATATATATATATATATATAGTCTTAGTTAGGGTTTTACTGCTGTGAACAGACACTATGACCAATGCAAGTTTTATAAAAGACAACATTTAATTGGGGTTGGCTTACAGGCTCAGAGGTTCAGTCCATTGTCATCAAGGCAGAAACATGGCAACATCCAGGTAGGCATGGTACAGGAGGAGCTGAGAGTTCTACATCTTCATCTGAAGGCTGCTAGTAGAAGACTGACTTCCAGGCAACTAGGGTGAAGGTCTTAAGCCCACACCCACAGTGACACACCTACTCCAACAAGGCCACACCTCCTAGTAGTGCTGGGAATATAATAATAAGCTGGGAAAAGCTTATAGAGACCATCATATATATATGTCTTTTGCTTGCCTGTATGTCTGCTTGCCACATGCATGCCTGGTGACCTTGGAGCCCCAAAGAAGGCATCGGACCCTGGAGCTGGTCTTGTAGATACTGCCTGCTGCAGGGGTGCTGGACGTTGAGCCCGGGGCCTCAGGAAGATCAGCCGGTGCTCGTAGACACTGTGCCAGCCTCGCAGTTACACTGCATGAGTGGGGTACCGTTATTCACACCGCTCTGTAGGTTATGTTGCTGCCAGACATGGGCAACGTGACGTGTCGAACAGTCCTCTTCTCTTCTATAAAGCTCTGCAATAAAGATCTTTAAAGTATATTTGAGGATACACTTAAAAAAAAATAGAATTACTGTCTCCTCTTGATGGTCACTGTTTGATGGCTGCTGATTACGGCCGGCCAGGGCACACAGCACTGAGCGTGAGCCTCCCTTATCTCCTGTCCCGACAGCAGAGAGGCTAGCCTACACGTCCCTCCCCACCTGTCTTCTACACACCAGTCATCTCAGTTAAACTAGCCTGCAGACTCCGCTGTGAGCTGCAGCAATGCCGTGTCTGCACTGGCACGCACACGCACACGCACGCGTACACGCACGCGCACTGATTTATTAGCCATGCCATTGGGTTGGTCCTGGCAGTGCGCTCTGCTCAGCCTCTGCTCCTATTTGGAAGGAGATTCTAGCTTGTAGGTAGTTCAGTCTTCGAGTGTGTGTGATTAGCGTGCGGGAGGCCTTCCATTCAGTCCTAGCATCATCGAAAACAAAACGAAAGCACCCCAAACATACAGAGGCAAGAGCGTTAAGCGGGCATTTCTATAGCCGTGTATTTCTGGCTTTATAGAAATTAACAAAGTTTAAAAAAACCAAAACACTCTTCTTTATGGTTGGTCTCACTGGCACAGGCGTCCCTGGGGCTTGATGGCCGACATTTGTCGTTTTAATAATGTAGCAGTGGTTTTCCCTTTGTATTCTGGTAGATCCCTCTGGTTAGATGAAAGTCATTTCCTCTCATCCCACCCTCCACTCCCAATAAGGGCTTTTTTTTTTTTTTTTTTTTTTTAAATCTAATGCCTTTTGTTTTTTTGTCTTTGTTTTGGTTTTCTGAGACAGGGTTTCTCTGTGTAGCCCTGGCTGTCCTGGAACTCACTCTATAGACCAGGCTGGCCTCGAACTCAGAAATCCACCTGCCTCTGCCTCCCAAGTGCTGGGGTTAAAGGCGTGCACCACCACTGTCTGGCTTAAATCTAATGCCACAAATGAAGAGATTTTGAATTATATTATACTCATACTGCTTTGTTTCTACTAAGTAATTGATAGGCCTCTTACTGACTTTTATTCTTCATTGCAGAAAGAATGTGAGGATATCTTTGTCTTTCCAAACACAGGTTCTCATTGCTTTTAACTTTGAAGCCGATGGTTTTAAAAATCAGCTTTGCCATGCAGCAGTGGATGGTAAAACTACCAGCCATGTTTTACGATTTTTGTTTGTTTGTTTTTTTTTTTTTTACTTTTAAAAAAAAAAAAAGATTTATTTATTTATTATATGTAAGTACACTGTAGCTGTCTTCAGACACACCAGAAGAGGGCATCAGATGGTTGTGAGCCGCCATGTAGTTGCTGGGATTTGAACTCAGGACCTCTGCAGGAGCAGTCAGTGCTCTTCAAGGGGAGGTTATGGCAGCAAGTGAGTGCGAGGCCTCAGATGTTCAGTGTTCGCCCACAAATGGCCATGCTTCGTCAGCTGCGGGGCTGGAGGGACCGAACACTGTATGCTCGGCCAGCAGCCACTCAGTTAGGCATCACTGAGGTGTCATCTCTGGAGGGGTGATGGAAGCGCGGGTCCACCAGAGTCTGTTGGCAAGGCTGTCCGGTGGGGACAGCTGCACGGTCTGCCCAGGGCCTGCCACAGGCACAGTTTTCAGTAGAGTGATAAGTTCTGGTTTTGTCTTTCCTGTTCTTCATGTGATGACTGTAGACAAGATGCTTTAGAAAGCGGAGATCGAATTACATCACTACCATGAATCTGCATGGGATTTGCTGGCTGCGTTATTTGCCTACACATCAGCATTCTCTGTGGTTAGACTTACTGGCTTACTGCACTTCCGTTATTATTTTATTGATTGTCAGTTCACTATGAAAAAACACCTGATGTTCAGTTAGCAAGGAGAAGAAAAGGCTGAGTGTGCAAAAACGGAGATCCAGTCACCCAGGCTCAGGTGGAAACCAATCGATTTAACCAGGGTTGTTTGTTTGTTTATTGTCTTAGCAATTCACACTTAGCTACATTCAGCATAATACTTTTCCTAACATCACAAACTGGTTATCACAATGAAACACTGTGGCTGAAGAAAGGGGTTCTTTAGGTTTATGGTTGCAGACGGTTAGTGTCCATGATGGCAGAAGGAAGGCATGATGGAGGAGCGGCTGAGAGCTCCCATCTCAAACCGTGAGCAGAGAGCAGGAAGAACTAACTAGGAGTGGTACAGGGCTTCGAACCCTTAAAGCGCATGCCCAGCAGGGGCACACCTCCTAAGCTGTGCAGACACTGCCTCCAGCTGGGGACCGGGTTTTCCAGTGCCTGCAACCATAGAGGACATTTCTTTCAAACTACCCAGGTCTGATTTTAAAAGAGAGCGTTTTGCCTCTTTGGAGAAAAGATTTATGATGATTCTAATCGCCCTTACTGCGCTTGTGTCTTTCCCTTTCTACTGATAGTTGAGAAATCTGAAGAAATGGCATCTGCTTGTCAGAAAGGCTCTCTCACCAAAACTCAAATTTCCCCTTCCCCTTTGCTCAGAGTCCCCTTTGTTTTCCGCCAGTGCTCTAGGTTTTCTTCCACAGACTAAGGCCGTGTTTAGTGTGAAGCACAGTGCTGGGATCTGAAGAGAGAGCTGTTACTGTGATCGAGTTGGCCCATCTTCTGCTCATCTGAGCCCCGACAGGTTCCTAAGGGCCTTCCCCTCAGCCTCGACTGTCTCGGCAGGTTCCTAAGGGCCTTTCCCTCAGCCTCGACTGTCTCGACAGGTTCCTAAGGGCCTTTCCCTCAGCCTCGACTGTCTCGACAGGTTCCTAAGGGCCTTTCCCTCAGCCTCGACTGTCTCGACAGGTTCCTAAGGGCCTTTCCCTCAGCCTCGACTGTCTCGACAGGTTCCTAAGGGCCTTTCCCTCAGCCTCCACTGTCTCGACAGGTTCCTAAGGGCCTTTCCCTTCAGCCTCGACTGTCTCGACAGGTTCCTAAGGGCCTTCCCTTCAGCCTCGACTGTCTTGGCAGGTTCCTAAGGGCCTTTCCCTTCAGCCTCGACTGTCTCGACAGGTTCCTAAGGGCCTTCCCCTCAGCCTCGACTGTCTCGGCAGGTTCCTAAGGGCCTTCCCTTCAGCCTCCACTGTCCCGACAGGTTCCTAAGGGCCTTTCCTTCAGCCTCGACTGTCTCGGCAGGTTCCTAAGGGCCTTTCCCTCAGCCTCGACTGTCTCGGCAGGTTCCTAAGGGCCTTTCCTTCAGCCTCGACTGTCTCGGCAGGTTCCTAAGGGCCTTTCCCTCAGCCTCGACTGTCTCGGCAGGTTCCTAAGGGCCTTCCCTTCAGCCTCCACTGTCTCGGCAGCACCCTCTTCCTCATGGGCACACTTATCCATCTGCTGAATTATCTCCAGCAGTTCCTGTTTTCCTCCCTGAGCCTGGATTATTTGCCCGAGACATAGATGATCTAACCTAGAGTATTCTGCCTGTCTCTGTCGTGGCTGGTGTCAAAACATAGGAACTCCATTAATATTCTTAGTGCTTCTCGTGCTGGTCCTTGTGGGAAAGGGTAGTTATTTTTAAAGAATTGAACAATTGTAGTAATTTTTATTAACCTGACATTTCATGGCTTCAATTTTGATCAACATAAAACAACCTGTAAGATTTAGTCTTGCTTAAGAAATGTTAAATATTCTTAAAGTTAGTTTTGAAGCATAGCTCCTTTGGGTAACTTACCTTAGTTGAATTTGAAGCCAGGGATTTTTCCTTCTAAGGGGAATGAGGTCCTTGGGTAGCACCTCTGAGTGGTAGGGTGTGCTAAAACAGAAGTTTCCTGACTTTCCCATGGAAATCAAATGTGGTTAATGATAGATTGTGTTTTCATTTTTCAAGACAGATACTGCTTGAGGCTAAAGTCTTGTTAGTATGTGAGTTGTGTATTTCTCTTCCTCTGGCCACTCCCTCCTTGCTCTCCCCCACACCCCATGCACACCCACTAAACTTTTTTTTTTTTCAGTTTCTTTTTTGTTTTTTTCGAGACAGGGTTTCTCTGTGTAGCCCCGGCTGTCCTGGAACTCACTCTGTAGACCGGGCTGGCCTCGAACTCAGAAATCCGCCTGCCTCTGCCTCCCAAGTGCTGGGATTAAAGGCGTGCGCCGCCACGGCCCCGCTGCACACCCACTAAGCTTAACCTAAGAGTTTTAGTGAGAGCTGTAGCGCTCCGTCCACGAGCGACATGGCGCAGCTTCTGACTGAGTGCTGAGTCGCACTTGTCATCCCAGTAGTGCACGGCTCGTGTAAACATCCGCTACTGTAAAAACAGAACAAGTACGCCACGTACCTTTCTTTTGAATTGTGTTGCGATTATATCATTTGGTTCCCAGTTATCAGTGGTTATACAAGTCTGCTCTCTCTGGATTTCAGCCAGTCAAGGAAACCAAAATTATTACTGTTTGCAGTGTAAAAACGTAAACGATTGCAGAGTGCCAGCATGCCCCACATTCGGTGAGGTCAGGCTCTTACCCTGGGGTTTGTGTTTGAATGACCCGATGCTCCCCTCCTCCGTCTGGATCAAGGCTTCCTGATGGCTGAGCGCGGACCTCAGCGCCTAGCTACCTGCACCTCAGGACAGCCCATAGGAGATCCTTCTGTGCCCGAGAATTTCTGTCTTTCATTGGTAGAGCTCTTTTCCCAGCACATCTGGGCTAGCTGAATTTTACTGCTGTAACAAAACAAGGGGAGGAGGATCTAGTTCCGCTCACAGTTCAGGGACCTTAATGGCAGGCGTTGTGGCCTTGTGGCTGTGTGCCCACAGTGAGGCAGAGCATCATGGTGGAGAGGTGCCCACCTCACGGTGCCGGGGAGCAGAGACAGGGAAAGGGATTGTGACTCGGTCTGACTTCAAACACTCACCCCGCACTGTGGGCAGCTAAGGTCCCCACGCTCACAGCTGCAGGCAGGTACTTAACACATGGACTTGTATTTAACACCTCCCACTTCAACCATAATGGCCACAAAGGGGGGGGTGCCCTTGCTCTCTTCAGGCTCAGTTTTCCACAGTGGTATATTATATATTACAAATGAGAGCCGGGCAGTGGTGGCGCACGCCTGTAATCCCAGCACTTGGGAGGTAGAGGCAGGCGGATTTCTGAGTTCGAGGCCAGCCTGGTCTACAGAGTGAGTTCCAGGACAGCCAGGACTACACAGAGAAACCCTGTCTCGAAAAAACAAAACAAAACAAAACAAAACAAAACAAATGAGGTACATGTACAGGCCATTTCAGAACTAACTTTTTCTTATTTTGCTTCCATTTTGTCAAACTATCTCTGATAATGCATGTTGGTGTTAAATTAAAAATAAAAATAAATGAGTAGCAGTTGAGGGCCGCGTCCCCGGGCCCTCCTCCTTGTCCTGACCCTCCTCCTTGTCCTGACCCTCCTCCTTGTCCTGACCCTCCTCCTTGTCCTGACCCTCCTCCTTGTCCTGACCCTCCTCCTTGTCCTGACCCTCCTCCTTGTCCTGACTCTCCTCCTTGTCCTGACTCTCCTCCTTGTCCTGACCCTCCTCCTTGTCCTGACCCTCCTCCTTGTCCTGACCCTCCTCCTTGTCCTGACCCTCCTCCTTGTCCTGACTCTCCTCCTTGTCCTGACCCTCCTCCTTGTCTGGGCTCTTCCTCCTTGTCCTGACCCTCCTCCTTGTCCTGACCCTCCTCCTTGTCCTGACTCTCCTCCTTGTCCTGACCCTCCTCCTTGTCCTGACCCTCTTCCTTGTCCTGACTCTCCTTCTTGTCCGGGCTCCCTTCTCTGTCTGGGCTCTCCTCCTTGTCCTGGCTTGCTTTGCTTCTCTGTTGCTGTGATAAAATACAGGCCCAGAGCATCTTGGGGAGGCAAAGGATTTATTCCATCTTCCTGCTTAGAGACATTATCCAGGGAGGCTAAGGCGGGAACTAAAGCAGAGGCCGTGGAGGAGTGCGGCTCTCTGGCTTGCTCCCCGTGCCTTGCTCAGCTTGATTTCTTAGACAAGGGCCATGTGCCTGGGATAGCGCTGCCCCCATGGACTGGGCCCTCTGTCTCAACCATCAATTAAAAAAAGAAAATGCCCCACAGACCCGTGCACAGGCCAGTCTGATGGAGGCAGGGTCTCACTACACTTGACAAAAAGTAGCGTTGCTTTGGAGAGGAAAGAAATGCATTGAAAGTGACACAAGGTAACCAGCTCTCTGTGTCCACAGCTTTCACCCACCCCATGGCCGACACGCACCCATGGGGGCTGATCTCATGGGATTCCTGTCTTCACATTCCTGTCCTGCGGTGATATGTTTCTCTTGGCCTCGGAGTGGATCCCCTTTCTGCTTCCTCCTCTCCCTCCCACACGTGACCGGCAGCCTGCTGCTTCCTCGATTGTTATACCAGAGTATTTTATTTTCTCCTCCCCAGTGTTCTGAAATGATCTGTGTGCCTGCTAGTTTTCTCTGTCGTCTCTCTGTCTCTCTGTCTCTCTGTCTCTCTCTGTCTCTCTCTCTCTCTCTCTCTCTCTCTCTCTCTCTCTCTCTCTCTGTCTCTCTCTTTCTCTCTCTCTCTCTCTGTTTTTTTCGAGACAGGGTTTCTCTGTATAGCCCTGGCTGTCCTGGAACTCACTCTGTAGACCAGGCTGGCCTCAAATTTAGAAATCCGCCTGCCACTGCCTCCCAGAGTGCTGGGATTACAGGCGTGTGCCACCACCGCCCGGCGTTCTGTTGTGCCTCTTAAAAGACGTTGGAGTCCTAGGTGATTCTGTGGGCCTGGAGCCTGGTCCGGTGCTTGGCACAGATGGACCCTGTATAATAGTATATTTTATTGTTCAGGAAACAGTTCTTGGAGGGGTGTTTAGTGGAGGCCTGGCTTGTTCTGTCCAGCTCCGTTCACGAGGCAGTCCTCGGGGAGCGGCTCCCTCGGGGAGCTCGGAGGCCGATGGGTAGTGGCACGCCGTCCTACATCCCTGAGGATGGAGCGCAGCTGTGCTGCGTGGCTCTCAGGAGCAGGGCGGATGTCACAGACAGGCCGCAGCCTGCTGATTGAGCAGCAGGACAGACCCTGAGTGGACAGACCTACCTTCACCCAGAGCTGCACAGCCTTAGTCGTGTATGGTCTAGCTTGTCTGCCAAGCTTGGACTTCTTTGAACTTCAGATTCTTTGCCCATTGACAGAGGTTATATGAGCTGCTCGTGCTGTTTTGAGGATTAACTGAGACTGCGTAGTGCTTAACACCAAGGAATGCGTAATAATGATAGACTGGGTTTGCATTAGTTTTTTGCTTCTGGATACTTTCTGTGGAATCAAATCTCATATTGTTTATGAAGATGTCTATGCATAAATTAACAAAAAAATTGCATTTTTTTCTCTCCAAAGATTTATTCATTGTAATGATGATTCTCCAGATCCTTGTATAGAGTATGAGGTAAGCAACTTCTTTCACCTTTACTATTGAGAATCCTGGAATAGTGCTGCTTATTTGTAAATAAAAGTTTTAGTCTAATTTCTCTGGGAACATAAAACCGCTAAATTTTTAAATTTAAGAAGTTTGTCATACATATAGAAGAATATATATTATTTAGTTGGTGCATGTTGGTGCATGCCTTTTATCCCAACAGAGGCAGGCAGATCGCTGAGTTCAAGACCAGGCTGGTCTACAAAGCAATTTTCAGGCCAGTCAAATCACACAGTGAGGCTCTGTCTCCAACGAAAGAGGGGATGGGGTGGGGAGTATCTTAGTCAATGTTCTATTGCTGTGAAGAGACACCATGACCACAGCTACTCCTACAAAAGAAAGTATCTAAGTAGGGCTTGCTTACCATTTCAGAGGGTTAGTCCGTTATTAAGATGTCTGGAAGCGTGGTGGCCTGCAGGCAGACATGGGGCTGGGAAGGGAGCTGAGAACAGGCAACAGGGAGAGAGAGAGAGAGAGAGAGAGAGAGAGAGAGAGAGAGAGAGAGAGAGAGAGAGAGAGAGAGAGAGAGAGAGCACTGAGCCTAGCTCGAGCATCTGAAACCTCAAAGCTCACCCTCCTGTGTGTCCTGACAGGGCTGCTCCTGGTGACCAAGCATTCACATCTATCAGCCTAAGGGGGCCATTCTTACCCAAACCACCCCAGAAAGAAAAAGAAAATGTACTATTTGTAGACTGTATATTAGGATATATATATATATACTATACTACACACAGAGAATATACACAATCTTGTATAACACAAATGCCTTTATACTTTTCACCCAACCGAATCTAGTTTAGAGTCTGTGCCTGCCAGCCAGGCCACCACCTCCAGGCTCTCCATAGCTTCAGAATAGCACCATGAGCTGCAAACCCAGCAGCGGGAGCCTGTGGCGGCCACCCCGCGCGCAGACTGCACTGCAGAGAGCAGCAGCGTCCTCACCTTAATGTCAGCACCTTGTGCCACTCGCTCGTCTTACGGAAGGCACGGGCATGGTGGGGGCGGTGACACAGGCGTAGGAAGGGCTGGAGTTGTCGCAAACTCCGGGCTTTGCCCTGTTGTCTGAAAATGCACACACACGTACCTCTCAATGGGCAGTATTCTGAAATACAGCTAATTCCTTAACTAATTAACTCATTCTGGAGTTTCCTTATCCTTTAAAAGCTGCCGAGTAGGCTATCACTTGTAATTACTCTTGATTCTTTTTAAATTTGCACAGTCAAAATACAGTATTTCTGACATTTTTGAGATAACTGATCATCTTTACTTTTTAATTGTAAAACATCTTCATGTTTGGTTTTATAGTATCTTAGAATTAGTACCAGGATTAAAATGTCCTCCTTCATTGTTTGCTTCCAGGCATCTCTAGATATATGTACTTTCCCGATCTGTCTAGGGCCGGGGTTGCCACTCGGTGGGGAAGCGTCGGTGTGCTGTGCTTCAGCGCCCTCTGTATTGCAATCTTCATACTGATAGATCCTCTATGAATATGGTGCATATGTGGAGCACTGAATATGTTGTTTATTAGGCCACTAAATAATTACTAGGCCTTAGAGTGATTATTACTAGGGTCTTTACATACAAGTGTGAGCCCCCCCCTTATTTCCAGAGTGTATTTTCCCATGCCAGTCCTTTATAGCACTATGTATATGCACACGGCATATCCATATCTACTGTTTTGCTGAACAGCACTGTGAAGCACCTGTCACATGTTAGGGCTTGGACAGCTTGTTCTTTAGTTGGTCACTGAGGTCTGCTGCTGGTTGAAATGCCGTCCAAGGCCGAGGTTTACGTCCCAGGCCTCTGCTGTGTGAGGCCGCAGCATCACGGCAGGACGCTAGAGTCACAGCTAGGGGAGTGACGGTCCTCGAGCAGCTACCGTGGGGATGCACAGCAGAGTCCCGTGCAGCACATGCTTCTGTCTGTGTATTTAAAAATGTGTCCATCTGTCATACACGTACGTATTCCTGGGCCACTGCTTGAAAGACACACAGGAACCAGAAAGCCCGGGTTGCTTCCCAGGACAAGAGAAGAATGGGGCAGGGAGAAAGGCTCTACCATTCTGTACTTTAAAATCCCACTGGTGTGTGCTACTTAATGCTGTTAGTGTGCCATAGCTGCTTAATTTGTTGCTAGATTAAAAATGATGATAGTCACATTACACACACCCGATCGACTTTCAATACCTAAGAATATATAATATTTTAGTTTGAGGCTCACAGGATTTTTGTTTGCTTTTAATATTTTTAATTTGTTCACAAACATGTCTATGTCCTGTGTGTGTGCATGGTGCCTACAGAGATCAGAAGAGGGTATCAGCTTCCCCCAGGCTGGAGTCACGGGAGGTTGTGGACTCAACCTCCACAACCAACCCCCCCCCCAAAAAAAAAAAAAAAAAAAAAACAACCACATTTGCAAGGCTTGACCTAGAGCTCACAATAATAAAGGGTGAGCTCAATGCATTTTGAAGTCTTCAGACATTTAATAAAAAAATGTCTTCTCTAAGAAGAGGATATTATTACCAAAAAATATAAATACCAGAAAAGTTGAGGACCCACTAGCCAGCTTTGACCTCAGTGATAGCATTCTGGTCCTTCGCTTTCTGGAAAGAGGGAGAGAGGATTGGGGGGAGATGAGGGAGACTGAAACTCCGTAAGTAGTTCATATACCATCTTAAAGCTTTGTAAACAGCCATGCTGCCGACTGAACCTAGGACCTCAGTGCTGAGCAGACAGACAGACAGACAGACAGACAGACACTCTTTTTTTGTTTTTGTTTTTTTTTTCGAGACAGGGTTTCTCTGTGTAGCCCTGGCTGTCCTGGAACTCAACTCTGTAGACCAGGCTGGCCTCGAACTCAGAAATCCTCCTGCCTCTGCCTCCCAAGCGCTGGGATTACAGGCGTGCGCCATCACGCCTGGCTTGCAGACAGACACTCTTCAAGAGGCCCACCATATACAAGCAACAGGGTGGCTTGTGACACGGTGGTGAGATTTGACTTCTTTATTGGTATCTAATCTCTCAAGCGATTAGATGACTACGCTCTGCTGGGGCACTCCTAGGGCTCCGAGCTTCTTAAGCAAGTGCTCAGACACTAAGCCAAACCTAAACCCCAATTTTGACAAGGTTGCCTCTCCTGTCACGTCTCCTGTTTAGGTGGCCTCTCTATTACAAACCCACTTGTAACAGCAATCATTATAAGATCTTCACATGAAAGGGCCTTCTCACGTACTTCTGCTATATGTATTCCTTGTCTACAGCTTGTTCTCCGAAAATGGTGTGAATTAATTCCTGGGGCTGAATTCCGATGTTTTGTCAAAGAAAACAAGCTTATTGGTGAGTTCTTTTTGTCCTTGAAGGTAATCTTTAATGTGTATATGTTTCTAGAATCAAACCCACATCTAGGTAAGTGCTCTGTTATAGCCCTTTCCCCAAAGTAGCCTTTAAAAGAAGCTGGCTGGCAAGGTGGCCCCGTGGGAAAGGTCACCAGGCCTGAGGATGTGAGGCCGGTCCCCAAGCCCGCATGGAGGAGAGAACTGACTTCTGCTCTGACCGCCATGTGCACTTGCTTAACGGTGTGTGCCCCTCACACACTCATGGGTACCCATGCACATTACAAGCAAATAATAAACTTTACTTTTAAAAGAGAAAGATAATTGTGTTGTAAATTTTAGAATTTCTGCTGGGCAGTGGTGGCGCATGCCTTTAATCCCAGCGTTTGAGAGGCAGATTTCTGAGTTCGAGGTCAGCCTGGTCTAAGAGTTAGTTCTAGGACAGCCAGGGCTACACAGAGAAACCCTGTCTCGAAAAAATTAGAATTTCTTTTTCTTTTCTTTTCTTTTCTTTTCTTTTCTTTTCTTTTCTTTTCTTTTCTTTCTTTTCTTTTCTTTTCTTTTTTGGTTTTTTGAGACAGGGTTTCTCTGTGTAGTTCCGGCTGTCCTGGAACTCACTCTGTAGACCAGGCTGGCCTCGAACTCAGAAATCCGCCTGCCTCTGCCTCCCAAGTGCTGGGATTAAAGGCGTGCGCCACTACCGCCCAGCTTAGAATTTCATTTTTATGGTTGAGTTATATTTCATTGTGTGTATATGTTGATTTTATCCTTATTTTGATCATATATGTATCAGAATATCACACTACTTCATAAATACATACAGTGATCATGTTTCATTGAAAAATAAAATAACCAAAGGAGAAAAAAGCAAGCTTTTGATGGAAATAACTTCAGTAATTAGGACAGGGGTTTGGTATTGAGTCTGGAGTTCTGTGACCTAGGGTCCTGAGCCCGTGTTAGTTTCTTTACAAGAAGGTGGCGCTGTTGATCCTGTCTGGACTCTAGAGATGGAGGGATAGCATTTACCATTCTCAACCAGTGTATGGAACAGTACCTGCTTCTTGTTAGAAAGTTTTGTTTTACTGGCAGTAAAGTGATTATGGTAAAATAAACATCATCAAAAGCTACATTTTAACAATCTTCCCTTTTTAAAAGATTTATTTACTTGTGCATGTGTGTGTGTCTGTGTGCGGGTATGTGCAGATGCCCATGTAAGCCAGAAGTGCTGGATTTGTCTAGTGTTGAAGCTGCAGGACGTCATAAGATGTCTTAATGTGGGCGCTGGGAACCAAGCTCAGGCCTCCTGTAAGACAGTCCACACTCTTAACCGAGCCACCTCTCCGGCCTCCTGTAATCTCTCCGTTATTAGGGTGCTGTTTATTACATGAGCAAAAGAAAATGTATGGAACAAACAAGTATATTTCTTGTCTTCTCACCTCTGAAGTTATTGTCCTGTTAGCTCTCACTTACTCAGGCTAAGGACTGAAGATAAGTTGTTCTTTTAAAATGTTTGCCTCCGTATGTTTTCTATAAAGTAACATTTGTTAACCGAGGGACATGTAATTGAATATCAGCTCACCAGTTCTCATTGAATGTAATGTTGGCATTTATTCTTATAACCAAGATAAACGTAGGTATTCGACTGTTATATATTCCATAACTTAAGGATGCTAAAGAGGAAAACTCAGGTGTGTGACTAAGAACTCAGAAGCCTTTCTTTACAACAGTTTGAAAGCCCAGGCTCTGAAGACAGATCATCTTCCCCAACCCAAGAAACACAGGCTGCTTTCTGTGAATACAGTGTGATCATGGCAGGCAGGTGTGTGTGAGGGCTCTTACATGTTCCCATCCCCCTCGCCTGGAAGAGGATGTGGATTTGAAGAGAACGGCTTTAGACATTAAAGCAGCAGGTGCACGCATGCACACGTTTAGAATCTCCACTTGGAGGGTTTACTAAGGAAGCCTTTGTGTGACTGAATCCTTCCCACCCTGCTAAGTAAAATAACCACTTCCAAAATTAGGTGTGTGGCAATATGGATGCACCTGTCCACAGACCTTTACCGCTGAGTCATTTGAGCTGCGTGTTCACCTGTGTGGTCCTCTGGCCGGCTTCAATGACCTTGGTCACTATGGTAAATTATGTTAATTGGTGTTTTACGGGTATTGTATAGTAACAGTTACTGAATGTTTTCTTGTCAGGTATCTCTCAGAGGGACTACACGCAATACTATGATCATATTTCTAAGCAAAAAGAAGAAATTTGCAGATGCATTCAAGATTTTTTCAAGGATCACCTTCAGTATAAATTCCTAGATGAAGACTGTAAGTATTCGCTCTTGGTGCAGTGAAGTGAGACCTGGCCGTGGTCGCTGAGCCGCAGCCTCTGAGGTCTGTTCAGTACTCGGCTCAGAGTTCTGTGTCCTCGCGCTTTATTACGTTACCAGTTAGTCACTGGTGGCTTGTGTTCATTTCACCCCTTTAATCAGATAATACCATCAGTCCCAGGGCACGTCGTGCTCAGAGGGCTTGGTGCGTTTTGCCGGGCCCGCCCATGGAGAGCAGGGTGCTTCTCGTTAGCTTCTGTCTCTTCTCTGAGACAGTCGTGGCTGCAGAGCAAACAGCTGGGGTTGTTTTGAGGAACTGAAAATTTGTGGTATGTAGGAGAGTTTTCAAATAGCAGAGCTAAGCCTGTGACTTATGCCTTTTATACTTGCTAAGACTGGGCTCCATAGCATATTTAATTAAAAAATAAGATGAATTGTGCTGTCTCATAATTACATTCTGCGCTTTCTTTCGAGACTCTGTACTCGTCTCACACATGTGAAATGATGTCTGTGCCGGGAGTTCCCCTCAGCGACATTTGTCTTGGTGACAGCTTCCTCTGCCCGTGCAAGCAGCCGCTTCAGACTATGCCGCTGTTTGGTTTGCATTTTTAAGCATGAGGAATCATTACAGTTAGACTTTGATTTCATCAGTGAGTCTGCTAACTGCTGTGCTAGGCAGAGTCTTACACTGTAGTCCAACTGGCTTTGACCCCTGTGGTTCAAGCTTGCCTTGACCCTGCAGTCGCCCTCCTGCCTTAGGCGTGTGGACCACCATAAATATCCACAGCTGATTATATTCTGCTGTTTAGTAATAAAGTATACTTGAATTTCCAAAAAAGATTTAGGTTATAAAAGCATTCACTTATTGGTAACTGAGTTTTTTCTTCTTTACAGTTGTGTTCGATATATACCGCGACAGTAGGGTAAGTACTGTAGTAACTTGCTCTAAAACCAGGACTGCTAACCACAGTACACAGCCACTAAATCTATGAAGGGTCTGTTGCTCAAAAAATGTGTTCTCAAGCTGAAGTCTGAAATTCCCAATGCAAGGTTACTCTTTACAGTAGCAGACCCAGCACAAGTGAACGCTGAATGCTTGTTTCTGTGAAGTTAGCTCCAGCTGTACTAAAATTTGTTCTTTGTTTATTTTTGTTTTGTTTTCTTTGTTTTGGTTTTTAACACAGGGTTTTTCTGTGTAGCCTTAACTGTCCTGAAACTCACTTTGTAGACCAGGCTGTCCTCAAACTCAGAGATCCACCTGCCTCTGCCTCCTGAGTGCTGGGATTGAAGGTGTGTACCCAGAGGGAATTTGTTATATGAACCAGGTTGGTTTTGAACTCATGACCCTCTGCTTTTGCCTCCTGTGTGTTAGGATTACAGGGTGTTCCATAAATATAGGACTTACTAGGTCACTTATGTCCTTCTTCACACTTTTTGGGAGGTCTGGGCCTACTGAAAATAATTCATTGTACACTCTTAAGACCAGGGATTTGTCATTTGTAACTTGTTTTCTCAAGTCAACTAAAAGTTTGTGTGACTTGCTTAAGCAAAGATGTAAATTTGTTTACATGTATTTTTTCCTTTAATAGATTTATCATTTACATTTTGGGTGTGCATTTATATTCATATTCATGTGGGAAGGCTGTGCATGAGTGAGTGTGTTCATGTGGGCTGTGCACATAGCAAAGGACAGCCTCAAGTGTCACCCTCACAAGTGCTGCCTGTCTCCCCTGAAGCCTCCCCAGTGCTGGCTACAAACGTGTAACAACCATGTCTAACATGTTCTCTGGGGTTTCTGGGGATCAGACGTGGGTCCCCAGGAATGTGAGTCAAGCACTTTACCAACTGAGTTATCGCCCTAGCCCAGTTAACATTTTTAACTTAAGTCTATTTGTTATCTAATACATAAAAACATAAAACACATGTGAATTTAATGTTTTAGTGTGTGTCTGCATCATGTGATGTTTAGTTCTGGAAAGTCTTACATAAGTCATTCATATGAGAAACCAAAATAGTTTCTATTCAAATATTTGTCATTCCTTTATGGCAAGAAAGTTCAGAATTCTCTCATTTCACTGACCTGAGTACGGCGTCATGTCTAGCAAGTACTTCAGCCTGCAGCCTGTGCTCATTCCTGTTCCGGGGTAGGCGGAAGTGCGACCCAATACATCGGACGTGACAATTTCCTATCCCAGTATTAAAAGTTGGCCCCCTGGAGCTGGGCGTGGTGGCGCACACCTGTAATCCCAGCATTTGGGATGCAGAGGCATGTGGATTTCTGAGTTTGAGGCTAGCCTGGTCTACAGAGTGAGTTCCAGGACAGCCAGGACCACACAGAGAAACCCTGCCTCAAAAAACCAAAAAAAAAAAAAAAAAAAAAAAAAAAAAAGGAAAAAAGAAATGTTGGCCCCCGTGCTCGCCCTTCTGTGCAGTGGCATATCAGAACCTCTCATTCTTTATTAACTTTGTACACTAATCAACTTCTGCCCCGTCGCCCCCACGCCAGGCTCTGGGAGCCATCTTTCTACTCTTGGCCTTGGAAGATCCCTGGGTGGTTCCTATTTGCCCTTTGCCTGCATTAGTTCACTTACGTACGGCTTTCCAGTTCGTCCATGCTGCCTCAGAGTACCAGGCAGCCATGTTGTTTCTTGCTCAACTGTCTTCTGTTGGTGTTTGCACCACACTTTTCTTTATCTGTTTATCAGCTGATTGTCTGTCAGGCTCTCTGCACTTCCAGGTTGCTGTTTTAGTGTGCAAATAAAGATGGGCAGGAACTGGTTCCTCGGGTATTCCCAGCTTTGGATGTGTGCCCGAGGCTGGGCTGCCGGGTGAGTGGTTCGTCTGTCTTTATCTATTCACTTACATGCTCGTGTGAGAGTGTGGACCCTGGAGTGTGCTTCTGTCTCTCCACCACATGGGTTCCAGGGATCAAACCCAGGTCATCAGATTGTCAGCAAGTGCCTTCAAAGGCTGAGCCTTCCTCGGAGCCTGTTTCACTCTATGGGGCACTTCTGTGTTCTCCCCGGGGCTGGACTAGCTCACCTTCCCCGCACCCTTGCTAGTGCCTGTCACCCTGTACTTCTGGTTGGTGAGAGGTAGGACCTCACTGTAACTTTAGTTACATGAGCTGGTGGGAGTGTTTTGAGCATTTTTCCAGTCTGTTAGCCATCTCTAAGTCTTCATTTGAGAAACTTCTAACACTTTCAATTAACATCTTAAAAGTGATGCAAACGAGCCGGGCCTGGTGGCGCTCGCCTGTAATCCCAGCACTTGGGAGGCAGAGGCAGGCGGATTTCTGAGTTCAAGGCCAGCCTGATCTACAGAGTGAGTTCCAGGACAGCCAGGACTACACAGAGAAACCCTGTCTCAAAAAACAAAAACAAAAAAGATGAGGCGTAGGCACAATTACTACCTTTATTTGCCGGGCGGTGGTGGCTCACGCCTTTAATCCCAGCACTTGGGAGGCAGAGGCAGGCGGATCTCTGAGTTTGAGGCCAGCCTGGTCTACAGAGTGAGTTCCAGGACAGCCAGGGCTATACAGGGAAACCCTGTCTCGAAAAACCAAAAAAAAAAAAAAAAAAAAAAAAGTGATGCAAACACTGCTGGAAAAGAAACAAAAGCCTGACATGCAAGCTTCCTGCAGCAGCGATCTCACTGGCTTAGATCTCACTGGCTAGGCCGTGTGGTCCTCTGTGAGTCCTACCTGATGACTGAGCTGTTAGGAGGTAATGCTTTCTCATGTCTGACCAGCAGTGCCTTATTCCCAATCCCCCGTGTAACTGTGGTGCTTGTCACAGCTGTGAATCACATTCTGACCAAAAGGCTGCAGCCCTGAGAGTCCTGTCTGCTTCTCACTGTTAGCTGTTTCCTTCTGTTAAGTCAGCACTTCAGCCCCTGTGTTCTAAAGTGAGGGCAGCTGCTGAGCATTAGAAAGAGAATCGGCTGGGAAGATGACCAGTGGATGAAGTGTCCCAGGGGGAGCTTGATGGCCTGAGTGCAGGTCCCCAGAACCCTCACAGAAATTGGGTGGTCATGGTGTGGAACCCGTGAACCCAGCACTGCGAGGACGGAGGCGGGGAGTCCCTGGGACAGGCCGGCTAGTTAGAACAGCCAAATCAGCAAGCACTGGCCCCCGTGAGACTCTGCCTCAGTAAATAAAGTGGGGAGAAATCCAGGAAGACACCTTGGCCTAAGGCTCTGTTTTCCACATGCATGTATGCACATATGAACACATATCACACATGCACACAATCACAAAAAGATAGATGAACGAAGGTAGAGAACAGGAATGATGCTTGGGAAAGTTTCAGCTGAGTAAAAAGAAACCTCGGAAGATTGGGAAGCAGGGGTGATCCCGCAGGCAGGAGTCACTTCTCTGCTTCTTACTAACGAGTGAGCTGGTGGCTCGCTCACGTGGGGGCTCACTCACGGCCAGTTGTTCTGTGCTGCCCGCAGGAAGCATCAAGTAAGATATCCTCGGACAGTGGGGGAGCTTATCTTGACGTGAAAGTGGCAGACATGTAAGTGTCTGTGAGGAACGGCCTGCGGCAGGTAGCATCTTGGCAGTTAGAACCGGGTAAAGGCTGTCTGGAAGCTTCTTTCCCAGAAGGCTTTTATTATCATTTAATTCTGCATTTCAGTCTGTATAATGCTGTGAGGTAAGTGTTATCTGCCTACATTGTACAGATACTAAACCAGTGATTTCATACTGGCAGTTGAAAATGTTGGAACCTGCCAAGCTGCCTCCGGTCCCTGGCAAATGTCCTGATCACCAACTCAGTGGGGTGACAGGTAGAGGCAGCTGTGTGGCCTGTAAAAGAGTTGAGGAATTAAAATGAAGTTGAGCGGGGACGTAGGTAATGGTAGCTGAGATCCTGTGGATCTGAAGGGAGTTACATTTTTAAAAGTGAGAAGCACGCCAGCCTAAACATCCTGACAGTTTCTGTTCAGAGATTTAGACCATATTGTAAAACTCATTTGCATTTACTCAATGGTACGTATACAGAGTTTGTTAGACACTTTCTTGAATATATTATTTTGTGGCTATTCTTGTAGAAAGCTAACTCGTGTCTGTAAGTAGTTTGGTTCGTGACATACAACTGAAGTGTTTGTACCTGGCAACACTTTGACGCATCTGTGTTTATTGTGGTTGGGCAAGTTGATTCAGGGCTGTAGAGTCTTAACTGTTCTACCCACCTCAGGTCAGGTCGGCCGGTGGCCCACCCATTCTGTGAGTCTAGAACGGGCACTGGGAAGGTCTCAAGTTCCCTCAGGGATGGTGATGTAGGCCTAGGATTGAAAATCCTTCTTTACATTCTGTGTGTGTGTGTGTGTGAGAGAGAGAGAGAGAGACAGAGACAGAGACAGAGAGAGACAGAGAGATAGAGATGGGGGGGGCTCACTATGTAGCTCTAGCTAGCCCAGAACTCACTTTGTAGAGCAAGTTGGCCTGGAACTCACAGATATCCATCTGCCTCTTATTTTAGAGTCTTAGAAAATAAATTTGTTCCTTTCTAGGCTTCTCTCTGTGACTTGTGTTGCTGTTAACTTGTTTTATTGCTTTCTGGACAGAACGTTGTTTAATTTTGAGTCTTGCTATTGTAAGTTTGGCTTTGTAACTTGATAATGCCAAAGGAAGTCCCAGGTTTGTGTTCTGTAGACCGTGGATCTAGACCAGGCTTGAGCTGACCATAGCTTTGGAAGGAAACACACATCCCTTTCAGATCACACACATATTGGGGGAAGTGATAGAGTACAGATGAGCAGTACTGGCAAGAGTTCTTTGTGCTATTTCTTTATTTATTTACATGTAGACTTTATCACATGGAAAAAATCTTGTCGATTTTTTTTTTTTTTGTGGCCACTTGATTTATTAGTTACTGAACAACCATGTATGATAAAATCTTTTGGTTTCTATAATCGTGTTGGTTTTTAAGTAATATACTTTGAAGTCATGTTCTTAGATAACACTAATTCTATTTTAATGAAACGTGATATAAATAAAAGGAAGAAATGTGGGGTTTGGCTCACTGTTTCAGAGGTTTCTGATCTTGGCCACTGGGCACCATCACTGTGAGCCTCTGGGGCCTGAGACACGAGAGAAAGGGGCCATGGTGGAGAGCTGGGTGGGCTTCTGTTCGCGTTTCCCCCTTGAGTGCCCCATCCTTTGGAGTTTGTGTGCTGCCCGTATTCAGGGTGGGTCTGCCCCTTCAGGAGCTGTCTTCTATAGCAGTGGTCTCTGGACACCTCTCAGCAGTACTCTGCAATGTGTCTCCTGGGTATCTCTCAGTCCAATCTAGTTGACAATTGAGATTAACCATAACAGATCATTCAATTCAGATCTTATCATTAAGTAGGGGCCTTCTCTATTCCTAATACTAATTAGGCTTTTGTGTGTTTTTCATTATATATGTTATCTCATATTAATAGTGCTACAGGCTTGGGTTTGTTTTGAGAATTATTATTTTTAATGCTTTTATGTTTAGTTGTCTTATATACAGAACGTTGCTGAGTTGTATGGGGGGTGGTTTTTGATTTGGGGATGGGTTTTCTTGTTTTGTTTTATTTTGAGACAGGATCTTTCCATGTAGCCCAGTCTGGCCTTGAGCCTGAGACCATCCTGCCTCAGTTTCCTGACTGCTGTGAAGCACTGTCCTTAGCGCCTCTAGTTTGATCTCTTGCTTTGTGATTTCTCTTTCATCTCATTGGTGTTTGTTCACTTACCTATTGCAGTGTGGATCCAATTTTGTCTTTTTTTACACATCCTACTAATAGCTGTTGTGGGAAATATTAAAATGACCGGCAAGTTCCTGTGCTACGCTGAGCACTGGTGGGTTCCGTGGGTCCAGCCACATGCTCTCATCTCAACAGACTCTCTGGCCCTGGCCCGGGCTCCAAAGATGTCTCCACCCGATTCACTAAGTTCCCTCTGTCGGGGCGCTACCAGGCCAGCCCCAGGGTTTAAAATTCCCCAGGCCTACGTGGTGCACATCAGGCAAACTCACGCTTTGCTGCCTGCCCTACCTTTCTCCTGGAACCCAGTCGAGCCACCACATGAAGAAAAACACTACACAAACTTAGTTCAGAGCAGTGGTGGCGCACGCCTTTGATCCCGGCACTTGGGAGGCAGAGGCAGGCAGATTTCTGTGTTCGAGGCCAGCCTGGTCTACAGAGTGAGTTCCAGGAGAGCTAGGGCTATACAGAGAAACCCTGTCTCAAAAAACTAAAAAAATAAAAAACAAAAACCAATGGTAACTCAATCTCTGGGCACAGCAACTAGAATGCTAATCTTCTAAACCATATTAAAGCTAAATTCTCCAGTGGCAAATCCTGACAAATCTGCCATTGAAACTGGGAGACTAGTAGCTACATCTCCAGTTGCTATCCCTTTCCAAAAAACTCCTCTCTTGCTTCCTCTCTTCCTACTTCCAACCCAGAAGTCCCTCCCACTCACCCAGTGATTGGTCTCTTTATTCATTTGGGGAAGTTTACAAGAAGTCACCTGATGGCCGGGTGGTGGCGCACGCCTTTAATCCCAGCACTTGGGAGGCAGAGGCAGGCGGATTTCTGAGTTCGAGGCCAGCCTGGTCTCGGGAGTTCCAGGACAGCCAGGGCTACACAGAGAAACCCTGTCTCGAAAAACTAAAAAAAAAAAAAAAAAAAAAGTCACCTGATAGGTAACTCATTCCTAGGTCCAGACTACCCCTCCTGGGAGAACAGAATTAACATCAAAATACAGGCAGCACAGAACCATCCACAGCAAGTAGCTCTCTAAACAGAGCTGGCATTGTGCCAGGTTGACCTGTGGCTAGTATTATTTAGTATTGTTTCACATAGTCTAATAATATAGGAGTGGGTGCCAGACTGATGTGTGCAAATGACTCAAGTAGCCGGAGAAACCGGTAGGATTTCTCTTGGGGATTTTATAAAATAGAAACATTACTCATGTGACAAGTGGTGAAAACTTGAATTGGTTCCCTGCCATTGGTTGGATAGTTCTAAAGCAAGCCCTAGTAAGGCGTCTCCTCTAAAACTGTTTTAGCCTAGATTAAAATGCTGTCTCAGCATTTGGCATGTCCAAATTTGTATGCGCGTACACACACACACACACACACACACACACACAGAGGTTGGAGCTCGGGGGTGAAGTATGAGAGAACGGAAACCAGAGGAACAAAGATAAACATGTCTGCTGTATGTCCTAAGTGACTCTGCGATCTAGGTAGGATTGCACCCATTCCCAGTTCAGATAGGTCTGTACTGACCACTTCCCACTGAGGCGTGGTGGCCCTGAGCTCAGTTGAACAGGCTGGAGCATTCTTCCCTTAGGTTGGTGCCTAGTAGACTGTCTCTGAAGACAAGAAAGCCCTTTCAGAGGCTGATGGAATCTTTTCATCTTCTCTTCATATGCGTTCAAGTTCTGTCATACACACAGAATACATGCTACATTGATGACCTGTAAGGGAAAATATAGGAAAATGCCTTTTGTTTTGTTTTGTTTTGAAACAGGGTTTCTCTGGGTAGCCCCGGCTGTCCTGGAACTCACTCTGTACACCAGGCTGGCCTCGAACTCTCAAAGATCTACCTGCCTTTGCCTTCTGAGTGGAAAATGCCTTTTAATAAGAGAGTATAGGTTGTGTTTTCCTTTATTTTATACTTAGCTGGGTTTGTTTGTTTATTGTTTGTTTTATTCTGTCTGTACCAGGGGAAGGTGTGGCTGATTGACTTTAATCCGTTCGGGGAGGTCACAGACTCGCTGTTGTTCACGTGGGAAGAGCTAACGTCCGAGAACAACCTGCGCGGTGACGTCAGTGAAGGGGATGCCCAGGAGCAGGTGAGACTAGCCATGGCCGCCTGTCCCCGCTCCCGTGACTGTGCACAGTCAGGACCTGGGCCACGGGAAGTAGACACAGCTTGCTAGCCCCTCCTTCCTGTCACAGTGTGCTCAGCCCCTTCCCTGGAAAGCTGACTTTTTCTGCTTATTTTACTTTTATTATCTCTGCCTGTCACGCTCACCTGGAAAAACCTTCACCCTTGAAATGCACACGATAGCCTCTCTGGTCCTTGCTCCCCGCTGAGTGCTCACAGAGGGCAGTGGCAACATGCCTGCCTCTTCATGTCCCCTCTGCTTTCATGACCACCACAGTCCCTGGCCAGCTTTCATCTCAGGTGGCCTCAGGCTGGTCCCACTTCTCAGGGCTCCTCCCCTCTTCCCCGTTGTTCTTGCCTTCCTCTCAGCAGAGCCTCTCCGTTCCTCTAGAAAGCAGAACCTACTCGGCCAGTCGTGTGCAGCGCTGCCCCTTGCCTGTCCTACGCCTCCAGCTGTCTCTGGGTTCCAGCCGATTGGGATTCACATGGATCCCATCTGAATTTCTCGTCTCTAGGCACACATGTTCACAGCTAGCCTGTCTGTAAATACATTCGTATTACCTTTTTCTACCCTTAAACAAAATAATACATGCGTGCCTGAGGAGCTATAGGCAGAGTTCGTGGTTGCAGGGGAGGAAGCGTCCCTGGCAGCTGCAGTGGAGTCCCCTGCCCATGTAGACAGCCTCCTGGCCTGCCCGTGCTCAGGCAGGAGCCCTGATCAAGTCCAGCTGTGCAACAGCCGGACAAGCTCGGAGCCACGCCTCATCGCAGCCACCCCGTCAGCTCCTGCTACCTGCCCTCGCCTTGTCAGTCTGTCACTCTGGCAGCCAGCTTCTGTCCTACCACTCTGTAGACCTGACCCTGGCAAGGACCCTGAGTGACGTTTGCCCTCAGGTGAGGGGCACACAGCCGACAGGCGTCTTCCTGCTCGTACACGGTTTCTTCTCCTGAGACACACACTCTGTTCCTGCTTTTCTGACTCGTTTGTCTTCACGAGGAGCACGCTGTACTTTGCCCATCCTTCACTGCTTTCGTGGTTCCTCTGTCCTGGGCCATCCTTGGCCCTTCCTTCGCACCTGAATCAGATCCGTGCTTAGCCTAATGCGGTCCTTGCTGGGCCGTTCCCAGTTTGCTGTGCTGCCTCCCGCATTAGACTCAGATTTCCAAGGACGGTGTCTCTCCCGTCCTTGGTGTGTCTGAGGGGCTAGCACAGGGCCAAACCCCGTTCATGTTTGTCCTGTCAACCAGTGAAGGGATTTTGTCACTGTTGCTGTTCTAAAGTTAGCCGTTAACTTGAAAGATTGGAAAGAGGCCATAAGTTAAGTAGGAGAGACACAGTTGTTGAACAGAAGTGGTTTTACAGGATTGAGCTCCGTGCACATGGTCTTGTATTTACTTGTAAATCTTAGCAGTTGGGACTTGACAGCATTTGGTTCCGGCTTCTTCCCCAGCACGTGCCCTGCTTGTCCCTGGACCACAGGGGCGAACACTTCCCTGTCCTCCAGAACCCTCAGAAGTGCAGCTCTGCTGGGAAGGCTGTGTTCTGGCTGTCTCCAAAGGCTGCCCTCTGCCTCGTTTGGCTCTCAGCCCAGGTGTCCCTTAGCGAGGTCACCCTCACCACCTACCCTCTCGTCACATCGCCTAGTTCCTGGGGTCTGACTCTTCTCACTGTGTGACGACACTCTGCTCACTGACTGACCGTCAGTCTCCAGGCTCACCACTCACTCCTCCCCATTCCCCGAACAAAGTCCAGCACAGCCGGGACACTTGTCAGATGTGGCTGCTTTCTAGGGCTTCCTGGTCCCAGTGTATTGTAGTTCCTGTCTTGTCTTCCTCTGCTGGACACCAGCCGTCCTCACCTAGATTTCTGCCACCTGGGAAGTCCAAGGCTAAGGCCTTCTGTCTCTGGAGTCCTCTCTGGCATAAGGCAGCATGTAAATATCATACATAAGACTTGACCAAGCACGTTAAAGAAGGACTTGGTGACGAGTAACCTGTGAACCTGCATGCAGCTCACGTAGATGATGAGGCTGCAGATGGGCTAAGAGGAATTTAAAAAGATAATGGGAGTCAGTACTGACGCCCTTGCTGTGAAGGGAAGACTCTTTCTTCCCCAAGGGCAGAGTTCTTGCGGGGGCGGGGAGCATACCTCCCACACCCAGCTGTGGAAGGGGAGAGGCACAGAGCTCTGGCCTACGTGGCATTGCTTGGGCACAGAGCTGACGAACAGTGGGCTCCGGTGTACTCAGGAGCTTCTGCACATCACCGTGTGGTACCCAGGCAGCTCTCAGAGACCCACTAGCTCTCCAGGGCACGCTACTGTGAACGGCTTTTCATTCATGTCTCGTGAGTGTGTAGAATTACTTTAAATTCCTGGTGTCTTTTTGTGTAACTCTAGGGTCTTGTTTTCTTCCTACCCTCGTTCGGATGAGAGCAACGGCATTAGACTGTGCTGCCGTCATTCCCTTAGTTTGGAAAATAGACCTAAAAACAAAATGACAGACTTTCCTGTGTTCTGTTTGCTCAGGATTCTCCAGCTTTCCGTTGCACGAACAGTGAAGTCACCGTGCAGCCCAGCCCCTACCTGAGCTACGGGCTGCCCAAGGACTTCCTAGACCTTTCCACCGGCGAGGATGCCCACAAGCTCATAGATTTTCTCAAGCTGGTAAAGTATATGAAGTTTATGTGCTGGTCCTCCTTTCAAGTTGGGGTTTGAGTGTGCTTTGTGTCCTTTCGGCCCCGCCCCCTGGACCTTTATTTGATGATTATAGATGAAAGAGGCAATGAAGGGAGCTGGAGAGATGGCTCAGCGGGTAAGAGCACTGACTGCTCTTCCCAAGGTCCTGAGCGCAAATCCCAGCAACCACATGGTGGCTCACAACCCTCTGTAATGGGATCTGACGCCCTCTTCTGGGGTGTCTGAAGACAGCTACAGTGTACTTACATATAATAAATAAATACATTTTAAAAAAGGGAATGAAAGAAGCCGGGTGGTGGTGGCGCACGCCTGTAATCCCAGCATTTGGGAGGCAGAGGCAGGCGGATCTCTGAGTTCGAGGCCAGCCTGGTCTACAGAGTGAGTTCCAGGACAGCCAGAGCTACAAAGAGAAACCCTGACTCAAAAAAAAAAAAAAAAGGGAATGAAAGAGTTGGACCGCTTTACATGTAAGTAGGAACTGTAAGCTGAAGGGATGATCTGTCATCCGGATGACAGAGGAGACTTTTATGACATACAGTCATTTAGAAAAATCTGCTTTCTTTGAAGTAAGTATGTTGTCAGGGGCTCGAAGATCTAGTCTCTTCTGCTACTACACGGTAATTGTGACTGTGGGCTTGTGTGTACCTGTGTAATAAAGAGAAGAAAGAATTCAGACACTTGAGGGTTGAATACTCACCTGGGAACCAGCTTCTCAAGCTAGTTAAAGATTGCTTTTTCCATAATTTCCAGCCACATCTTTAGTGACGCCCTTTAGACAGCCTCGCCTCCTGAGAGAAGCAGTGCTCAGTCAGAATATGCTTCCTCAGCGTGTTTGTGCTTTCCTTTGACAGAAAAGAAATCAACAAGAGGACGACTGAGTGTTGCGTGGAGAACAAGTCAAGAGGGAAACAGCTACATCAGAGGCCTCACATAGAACACAACTCCCCAGTGACCCAAACTAGGTGCAGACAGGTGGGCAGGAAGCAAAATCATCGGCTCTTATATTCATGTATATTTACCTGGAGAGAGATGGAAGATCTTTGGTACTTGTAAAAAAATTGACATAATAAATAGATCTTAAATATAAGGAAGCATACTGTGATGGTTTATAAATGCTTGGGCCAGGGAGTGGCACTATTAGAAGGTGTAACCTTGCTGGAGTAGTTGTGTCGCTGTTCGTGTGGGCTATAAGACCCTCATCCTGGCTGCCTGGAAGCCAGTATTCTCCTAGCAGCCTTCAGATGAAGATGTAGATCTCTCAGCTCCTCCTGCACCATGCCTGCCTGGATGCTGCCATGTTCCCACCTTGATGATAATGGAATGAACCTCTGAACCTGTATGCCAGCCCCATTAAATGTTGCCCTTATGAGAGTTGTCTTGGTCATGGTATCTGTTCACAGCAGTAAAACCCTAACTAAGACACATACTGTTCTGAAAATAAAATAACTTTCTATGAAATGCTTGCTCTCTGGTTCCTGCTATTTAGTTCTATCTATATTTCTTTGTTTCCATGTTTATACCTGCCAGGTAGGTGGTTACATTTATGATTTACAGAAATAGGATATCATGAGAGGAGGAAGAGAGCTTAAAGGAAGTCTGAAGGGATGTCTTGTGAAGAAGGGAGAGTAGACATGAGCACTGAAGGAAAGAAAGGGAGTGGCTTGGGTCTGGGGTGGGGGGGTGGGGGGGTGGCCCAGGGGGAGGGGACGACTGAGAGCGGAGTGTAATGATACATATGGATGATGCTGCCGCGATGAACACGGAATTTTGTGTGCTGACTAAGGAGCTATGGGCTGCTGAGAGCCTGATGACCTGAGCTTGAGCCCCGGAAACCTTGAGGAGAGAACTGCCTCCTGTGCTCGGTCTCTGACTCTCTGACTTCCTGTATTCACATCCACGTCACCACAACACACAGACACAGTAAGCAAAACTTAAAATGAAATAAAATGGATTTTCCTTCCTTCCTTCCTCTTTCCTTCCTTCCTTCCTTCCTTCCTTTCTTTTTTCTGTTTTTCTTTCTTTTTTCTTTCTTTCCCTTTCCTTTCCTTTTTCCTTTCCTTTCCTCTCCTTTCTTCTTTCCTTTCCTTTTTCTTTTTTTCCTTTCCTTTCCTTTTTCCTTTCCCTTTTCCTTTCTTTTTCCTTTCCTTTTCCCTTTTCCTTTCCTTTCCTTTTTCCTTTCCTTTTCTTTTTCCTTTCCTTTTCCTTTCTTTTTTCCTTTCCTTTCCTTTCCTTTTTCCTTTCCCTTTTCCTTTCCTTTTTCCCTTTTCCTTTCCTTTCCTTTTTCCTTTCCTTTTCCTTTCTTTTTTCCTTTCCTTTCCTTTCCTTTCCTTTCCTTTCCTTTCCTTTCCTTTCCTTTCCTTTCTCTTTTCCTTTCCTTTCCTTTTTCCTTTCCTTTCCCCTTCCTTTTTCTTTTCCTTTTTCCTTTCCTTTCCTTTTTCCTCTCTGTATAGCCTTGGCTGTCCTGGAACTCACTCTGTAGACCAGGATGGTCTCAAACTCAGAAATCTACCTGCCTCTGCCTCCCAAGTGCTGGGATTAAAGACATGCACCACTGTCTGGCAAATGGATTATTCTTTACGTTTTCATGTAAAAATAGAATACTAGAATAGGAAATATTTTTCTTGTCTTGAGAATTTCCCTATTATTTCCTTTGAGTTTAACTTCAGCATGAGCATAGAGCTACAAGTACAGGTAAGACATTTCTCACTATCAAGCCACCAAGACATCTTTTATATGTAATAACATATATTAGTGAAATTATCAGACTCAATTATACTCTGGCTTTTTAAAAAATATATTGGACTCTTGAAGCTGATAGTCACTTTTTTTTTAAAGTCCACCATTTTAGTGATTTTCTTCTTCTCTAAAGGAACCTCATCTGCTTTGGACTCGCTGTCTGCCCAGGTGACTGAAAGGAAAAGACATTAGTTTCCTAGTGCTGCCAAAAACTATTGGGATTGTTGCAGGCGTGTCTGCATATACAAGAATGCGAAGGTAAAACACATTCCCCTTACTGAGCTCATAAGGCATGGGACTTAAAAGGTTTTGTTGTTTTGTTTTGTTATCTTTCTGGCATTATATGCCCAACACTTGGTCTTTGAGCTCAGGATATCAACTGCTTTTAAGAAATATTTATTTGTGCTAAATGTGCTTTGAAATGCTGCAGGCTTTTTAAATTTATTTTTATTTATTTATTTATTGATTGATTGATTGCTCAGGGGTGCCTCAACCATGATAGAAGGAAATTAGTATTAGTGTTAGGGGTTGATTTAAACTGAGCTCTGGAGCCTGGCTTTGTCAGATGGTGTTTTACTGGTTCAAAGGTATATAAGGGAGATGGTTCAGTGGGTAAGAACACTTACTGAAAGCGTAAAGACTGGCTAGTGTCGGGAGCCATCCAGGAGAGACTGAGGCCAGCCGGAGAGCTTCCTGGAGGTGGCCCGCTGCTTATTGCATGATCTGCAGCAGGTAAGCTCCGAGAGGCAAGGTCCCAAGAGACTTCATCTCAGGGTGGCTTCTTGCAGCTGATGGCCTAAGGATTCCTGCGTATTGGCCTACCCTATTGAACAGACTTCCTGTAGACTGACATATGGTAAACTTTCATGAGTTAATGCTGTTTGGATGAATTACTGATTTTATAAAATTCTTGATTTGATTCAAATAAGTTTTGGAAGAAAGTTTTAAGAAGTGGTTTTAGTTGTTTTGCCAGAAACATATAATAATTTTAGGATCAAGAATAGAATGTGCCCATTCTTTTTTTTTTTTTTCCGAGACAGGGTTTCTCTGTATAGCCCTGGCTGGCCTGGAACTCACTCTGTAGACCAGGCTGGCCTCGAACTTAGAAATCCGCCTGCCTCTGCCTCCCAGAATGCTGGGATTACAGGTGTGCGCCACCACTGCCCGGCGAATGTACCCATTCTTACAAAATAGTAAAGGCTGCATAATAAGGAACACAATGAGCTTTTACAGTTACAATTAAAAAGAGAAATAGGCTTGGGACAAATTTGTAATCAAGGAAAAACATTTGTTCTAGGTCAGACCCAAGGATGAAGCCACAGGCGTGCACCATGAGGAAGGGGCCATATGAGACTCGCTTTGAATTTAATATCAACACCCCTCTCTGACTCCCTTTTTTTTGTAATATTTTATCTGTGCGGTAATTTTCTAAGAACTTTTGCCTTTAAAAAGAATAGAGGCTGGTTAGTGGTGGACACACTAATCCCAGCACTTGGGAGGCAGAGGCAGGCGGATTTCTGAATTTGAGGCCAGCCTGGTCTACAGAGTGAGTTCCAGGACAGCCAGGGCTACACAAAGAAACCCTGTCTTGAAAAACAAAACAAACAAAAACAAACAAACAAAAAAAACCCAACCAAACAAAAAAGGACAGAGAAAAGAAATCGAGTGGTGGTGGTGACTTGGGAGCTCTGCCCTATCCATCCATCCATCCATCTATCCATCCATCCATCCATCCATCCATCCATCCATCCATCCAATGTGAATATGTGTGTCTGTTTGTCTATATGTACATGTGTAGCTATATGTGAATTATGTAAGCATGCATAATTACTTGTAGAGTTGATTGAAACAGGTGGTTGGGCCCAACCAGAATGTATGTGTACAAATGTATGTGTTTGTGCGAGTTGTCTGTGTAAATGAATTTCTTACTTTCCTTCCTTTTCTTTTCTCTCTGGTTCATGATGAATCAATGAGTCCAAGCCTCTTGCAGAGAGGTCCTTGAGCCAGAGAGAAGGGAGCCCTATACCAATTAAGTGTTTTTTCTTCTTAATTCACCTGTTGCTTCTTAATTTACCAGAGTTTATTACCAGAAGCCAGCAAGCAGTGTTTAGCCCTAGAATGGCAAAGAGTTGTAGACAAAAAGAATTGCTACAGATGAATAGACTTTGGCCTTGTCGCTGACACCATACCCCATCACTGCCTTTCCACAGGACGCTTTCACAGCGGGCAGGCCACCGACCGAATAGAATCCTTAGCACCCGTGTAAAACGCAGCACGTGGCTGTGTTTGTCTGTTCCCCCTGTATTTAGAGCAAAGCCAGATGGATCCCGGGAGCTCATTGGCCTGCTGGCTTTTAACTGACTAAGCTTTGGGCCCAGAGGTGCCATCTCACAGCAGCTGGCAGAGCGCAACGGAGGAAGCCACCCAACATCCTGTTCTGGTCTCAGGAGGTAGATGCACGAACCACATACCCACGCACTCGTGACTACCTCACATACATCTGTACAACACACAATCACGAGGAAAAAGTAGAGACTAGATAACACAGAAAAAAAAAAAAAGAACCCAAGCAAAATATGGTAGGATATATGAACAGTACAGTACAATTCTGGGTATACAACGCATTCAGTTTTTGCAACAATGTTCCTGATGAGGAAACTGGGCTTTACCTCTTGTTCTGCTCTAGAATGTGTGTGTTGCTTCCTTAGTAGACTTGGTGTGGCTAACAACCCTAATGTGAGTGTTAAATACATGGTAATGCCCAGGAAATCCTCTCCTAGATTCCAGTACCCCTGCCCGCCTAAAGGTTAGTTCCAGTATATGATTGGCTGCTTACCTCTGAGCCTCTGGCTAGCCAAGGCTGACTCATCTCCTACCCCTCCTACACTATCTCCTAAGTGCTGAGATCACAGATGTGTGTCCCAGTGCCTGCTGAAGGTTAGTTTGGAAGTATCCCGCATTACTCTAATCTGTTCTTTCTTTGAGTGTCTGGAATGGGAAGGAATACAGTTTCAGGAATCTTGTTTCCTGAAGAGAAGGTCTGTTGGTTTGGAAAGGGGTGGGCAAACGGGTCTACTCCGGGCTGCAGGCTGTGACTTGCCGCACTGGCCTCCTGAATACAACAGGCATTGCTAAAAGCTCCTCGTTGTGAGCCAGGCGTGGTGGCGCACGCCTGTAATCCCAGCACTTGGGAGGCAGAGGCAGGTGGATTTCTGACTTCGAGACCAGCCTGGTCTACAAAGTGAGTTCCAGGACAGCCAGGACTACACGGAGAAACCCTGTCTCCAAAAAACAAAAAACAAAAAACAAACAAACAAAAAAAAAAGAGTTCTTTTGTGCCAGGCGGTGATGGCACACGCCTTTAATCCCAGCACTTGGGAGACAGAGGCAGGCGGATCTCTGAGTTCGAGGCCAGCCTGGACATCCAGGGCTATACAGAGAAACTCTGTCTCGAAAAACCAAAAAAAAAAAAAAAAAAAAGAGTTCTTTTGATTTGTACTTTGGGAACTCATCAGCCCTTTGTCATCTTGGTGGCTGAGAGCACTGGTATGACTTTACATGGCTGTGTTCTTATTTTTCACTTTTTCTTGCTATAAAGTGGGAAGAGAGTCACTGGACATTTATAGATGTTAATGAGCTATCCAGGTCCGGTCACGTCATGGGTATGATTATCTCTCTACTCTAGACTATACTAAGAACAGCTGAACTTTTAAACAAATCAAGCGTTTGGAGTGCATAGGGTCTTAGAGATCATTCAGCCCTTTCTCCCCCTTGCTGCCTCTCACTGTTTCTCCTTCAGCCTTAGCCTGCCTCTTAAGCAAACAAAACAAAACAAACAAAAAACCCTGCTACCCAGAGTGAGACCCGTCTAAAACCTTAATTGTAGCAGAATCAGAACAAAATCATGTTCTAACAGTTTTCTGTAAAAAGTTTTAACCTTAATATTTTCCTACAAATGTTTCAGGCAGGACCAACTATTATTATTGTAATGAGATTTTCAACAAAGACTTGTTTTTAAAAATCAACATAAGTACAGATTCAATTTGTGAGTGAAGGAATCAAAGAATAAGGAATTAGAGACGGGGTTGGGGTGGGGAATTAAATAGCCTTGTGGGATAGAGCAATGGTTTCATGTTTACACTTAACCAGGTTCATCTTGGGCAGTGGTTTAGACATTTTAAAAATAAAATTCCTATGTAAACACAGATGTCTTGGCTTACAGACAACAGTTTTGATTGGCATGTTAAAAAAGTAGAATACGTAATGATTAACCACTTTGTACACAATCAAGCACATTGTGAACACATATTAGGAAGAGGCTTGAGAAATAATAATGTAAGACATAGGGAAACGACAGCTCAAAGTTCCCTGGTATAGAACTGGGCAGTGAGTTCTAGGTAAAACAATAACTCTTTCATGTGTAACTCCCTTTAATCAGAGAAATCTAAAGCAAAGCACCACTTCTGAACACAGGCAAACTGGAGAGCAAGCAGAGACAGAGTGTTGATGCTTACAGGGCCTGGGACTTTTAAGACAGGTACAGTACTGGGACGTCCCTACATGCACGAACCTGACTAAAACAAAAAACTAAGTAGTTGACATTGGGATAAACAGGGAACACAAACGAAGAATCAAAAAACAGATAGATGTCTAATTTAATGAGAGGAGGAACTTCTAAGACTTACTAGACAGAACAGGAAGCAGCCACGGAAGGTCACGTGAGGAGCTGGCTGGTGGCTTAGGAAATGAAAGTGCTTGCTTTGCAAGTGTGAAGAGCTGAGTTTGAATCCCTAGCACTCATAAAAATCAACATGGTGGCCTGTATGTCTAACCCCAGCACTGTGTAGAAGTGGAGGCCGGAGGATTCTGGGGCTTGCTGGTTGCTAGCTGAGCCCTAGGTACATGAAAGCCCGTCTGGAGGGACAGGTGAAGCAGGATGGAGTGAGGACATCTGGCATCCTCCTCTGATGTTCACAGTGCACATGGGCACACACAGCACACACACACACACACACACACACACACACACACACGATGACAACGTAAAAGTGAATGATGCTGGGTACAATAGCCATAACTCAGAGAGAAGACCACAGTGGACGAGGAAAGAAATGACAGACCAGGCCATCCCAAGGTTAGATGGTGGGATTTCATTATGAAGTGAAACGTGCCATTGAGTTCAAGCAAAGGAGAGGCATGATCTGATTCATGTTTCTGATTCTTACCTAGAAAGCAAGGTGGTGGATTAGGAGAGGGCTATCTGCCAGAGATCATGTTTTCACTCTGTGGTAACAACTGAGATAACGAAGGGAGAAAGATGGGCAGTAACGTCGATGGGGGGGGATGGAAGACTGCGGGGACATAGAGGGAGATATAATTTGTCCCCACCAAAACTCACACTGGGATTTGGTTTCTATTGGAGCAGTGGTGAGAGGTTGGGCCTGTAGGAGGGATTCATGTATTTCTGAAGAGACTTGAGTGTTTCTCACAAGAACAGATCAATTTCTGGAGAGCCGGTTATATTAGAGCAGTAAGCTCTCTTGCCCCGCCCCTTTCCCATGCTCCTCCTTGACTCATCCTTGTTGCCACAAAGACCTTGTCAGATGTGGCTTTCTGATTTTGAGCTTCCCAGTCTGCAGGACTATGAATCCAAACACATCTGTTAGGAATTCGGGTGCAACAACGGAAGTGGACTTATGGGCTCCATAGAAGAGGAGGGGCCAGGACTGCTGTAGAGCTCTCTGAGGAGATACGTAGGCAAGAGGCTGCCCTTAAGTTGTCTGTGTCTTAAATAATTCCAAATCCCATATGCTAAAAGAGTGGTCGATAGCCCATGATAGCCCGTGGGAGATGGTAGAACCTTAGAAAGTAGGACGTACTGGATAGAGGTTAGATCATTTGGGGTATAAGGAGATGTTGGGACAGTAGTCCCTCTCTGCTTTCTATCTCTCCCCATCTCTCTCTCTATCTACTCCCCTCTACTCCCCTGCTCCCTCCCCCCCCCTCTCTCTCTCTCTCTCTTTTTTTTTTTTTTTTTTGGTTTTTTGAGACAGGGTTTCTCTGTGTAGCCCTGGCTGTCCTGGAACTCACTCTGTAGACCAGGCTGGCCTTGAACTCAGAGATCCACCTGCTTCTGCCTTCTGAGTGCAGGAACTAAAGATATGTGCTACCACATGTGGCCTTTGTTTGGGTTATGTACAGAAGCATGCAGAACTCAAGGCCGCTGCATCGATGACAGCCCACTCTAGCCCACAAAAGCTCTCTGCATGACCTGCAGGAAGTGCACAGTCTCTGCCCCCAGCAATCCTATAGCCCAATGAGGAAGAGGCTTTGTGAACCTAAGTTTCAGGGACTTCCTGAGACTTGTCAGCTATCTTACTTTCTAGTCTTAACAATCTTTCCTGCAGGAGTAAAATGTTCTAGTTCAGAGGTTGTTGCTACACCACACAAGGTAAATGCAGAGATGGGCCATAGACCCCAAAGCACAGGGCCCTGCAGCCATAGTCTGAAACCTCTTAAATTTGGAGCCAAATAAGCCTTTCCCCTACCCCCTCAGTATTTTGTCATAGTAATGAAACGTGAATACAAATTTGATTTTATCCCTTTAAGATATGGGAAAAAAAATGAAGTAAGATGGTGGTGACACACACCTTTAATCCCAGCACTCAGAAGCAGAGGCAGGCAGATCTCAGAGTTTGAGGCCAGCATGGTCTATAGAGCTAGTTCCAGGGTAGCCAGGGCTACACAAAGAAACCTTGTCTTAAAAACCAGAAAGTAATAAAACAAGTAAGTACATAAATAAAATAAAATAAAATAAAATAAAATAAAATAAAATAAAATAAAATAAAATAAAAATAAAATAAAATAATAAAATAAAATAAATAAAATAAATAAAATAAAAAAATAAAATAAAATAAAATAAAATAAAATAAAATAAAATAAAATAAAATAAAATAAAATAAAATAAAATAAAATGAATAAAATTTTAAAGGGAAAGTGCCAGGAGCCATTCTCACCTAGATCTTGATGCCAGGAGATCTCGATCCCCGGAGCCATCCCCACCTAGATCTCGATGCCAGGAGATCTCGATCCCTGGAGCCATCCCCACCTAGATCTCGATGCCAGGAGATCTCGATACCAGGAGTTATTCTCACTTAGATCTCATGCCAGGAGCCATTCTTACTGAGGTCTCAAGACCCCCTCCTTTCGAGGCTCATCTGTGGACGGGTTACTATAGCAACTCCTCTCCACTTCACCTCCTCATGACCCCCTTTATCGTGCCCAAATTCCTACAGCAATAGTTAGCCTTTCCCAGAAATTATGAGAAACTGTTTCTTAGAAGTGATGCCAGCCCCTGAGATTGTTCCCCTTCACCCTCCCCACATCTTGCTTGCTTCCCTTTATATTGCCTTGTGTAAAGAATAAAGTTTGACAGCTTGATCAGAATAGTGTCTTGCTGCCGTCTCTCGCATCTCTTGTCTCTCACCTTCTCCTATGTGGTCCGGGGACCCTGTTGACTGTCCTGTGGGTTGGGACAGGAAAGAATGAGAGTAGAACCAATTAGGAAAGGAAATTAAGGTTATTTTCTTGGGCATAATGATGTAAGTACTTATCTGGGTGAAGGTTTTACAAAATAGTAAATAAAAAATTTAAAAGGTAGATTGAATCACATTTCCTGACAGTCTAAAGTGGGATAAAGAGCTTACGGAATTATTTTATTGTGCGAGGCTGTGGGTCTTCATGATTGGTTAGCTCTTGTGGTGGTTTGAATAGGTATGGCTCCCATTACTTGTGTTTGAATGCTTGGCCCCTAGGGAGTGGCACTACTAGGCAAGGCCATGTTGGTACAGCCTTGACCTTGTTGGAGGAACTGTGTCATTGTTGGGGCGGACTTTGAAGTCTCTTATGATCAAGCTATGCCAGCGGACATAGTCTCCTTCTGCTTCCTGTGGATCAAGGTATAGAACTCTCTGCTCCTTCTCCAGCCCCATGTCTGCCTGGATGCTGCCATGTTTTCCACCATGACAATAATAGACCAAACCTCTAAACTGTAAGCCAGCCCCAGTTAAATGTTTTCCTTATAACAGTTGCTGTGGTCATGTTGTCTCTTCAGAGGAATAAGACCTTAAGTAAGACAACTGCGATCAGGTCAGGCACCTGTGAGAACACCTCCTTCAGATCGCACAGCTTTCTTCTTCACTGTTATGGTTAAAGCCATCACAGATAACTGTTTGACTCTGAGAACTTTACTATAACCTTTTATGAAGTGGCTCAATGTCCTAAGGAGATTGTTTAGCGTAAATCTAGACCACTCATGTTGTTTTTCAAATCTATAGAGTACAAATATCTCTTCAGACTCTTTCTTCCTGTCTGATGTTGTATGTATGTGTGGTGCATGTATATATGTATGTTGTTAGGGGTTATATTTGCCCATGTGTTTGCACATGGAGGCAAGAGGAAGGTTTGTCTTAGGGTTCTATTGCTGTGAAGTGACACCGTGACCATAGCAACTCTTACCAAGGAAAACACTTCATTAGGTCTGGCTTAGAGTTCAGAGTTTAGTACACTGTCATCATGGCAGGAAACATGGCAGCATGCAAGCAGACATAGTGCTGGAGAAGGAGCCAAGAGTTCTACGTCTGGATTAGCAGGCAGCAGGAAGAGAGACTGATTTTGGGCCTGGATTGAGCTTCTGAAATCTCAAAGTCCACTCCTGAGTGACATACTTCCTCCCAGGAGGCCACACCTCCTCCAGCCAGGCCACACCTCCTCCAACAAGACCACACCTCCTCCAACAAGGCCACACCTCCTCCAACAAGGCCATATATCCTAATCCCTCTCAAGTAGTGCCATTCCCTGTGGGCCTATGGAGGCCATTTTCATTCAAACCGTGATAGGTGTCAAATTCTTCCTCTATCATTCTTCCATTGGTTGATTGATTGATTGAATGATTTATTGATTGATTGATTGATTGGTCAGGATCCTCTCACTGAAACTCATCACTTCAGGTAGGCTGGCTGGCCAGCAACCTCCCAGGATCACCCTGCCTTGTCCCCTAGCGCTAGGTGAGGTTTTAGGCACCTTTGGCCATGCCTGGTCTTTAATGTGTCTTCTGGAGACTTTAACTTGGATTGTCTTTCTTTCATTGCAAGTTCTCTTAATCACTGAGCTGTCTCCTCATGCCCTGGTTTCTGACTTTTTTGAGACAGTCTCCCAAGTAGCCCAGCTGGCTTAAACTGTTGGTCCTCCTGCCTCTGTCTCCTGAGCGCTGGGACTCTGGTGTGCACCACCTTGCTAGCTCTATAGAACTACATTGAGTCTCTAATGTATCACCATTTCATTTTGTTCAGGCTCAAACGAACTGAACTGAACTGAAGATGGTGATGAACTGAAGATGACTGAAATTGTGTTTTCTGCTTCAGTAATTGCCTTAGCTAGGTGAGATAATATTTAATGTGTAGAGTTATTAGGGGCTCTTATCTCACCCTGAGTTTATGGACTTCTAATCGAGGAGTGACTTCAGCTGCATTCCTCTTGATGGCAAGTGGCTTGCTCCGTGCCCCCTTCTTTACAAAAGAATCAGCAAAGTACCAAGAGCAATGTTGGAACGAGGTAAGCAATGGGGAGACTGACCTCTCATTCATGACGTATGCAGATTCACTGGGAAAATGAGTATAAATGATATAACTTCAACACAAGCCACTCTTACTCTCCGGGGTAGAGATGGATATTTGAGACCCTAAGAGCATAGGCTTTCCTCAGAATGACTTTGCACTGTTTTTAGGGATCGTTGATTAAGAACCCTGTTTAACTCATTGCAAATAAAATTAAAAGCCCAGCCTCCAGGCAGGGCATGGGCTCTCTCACCATATACAGTGCACTACAAGGAAGGAAGGTCCCTAGCTTTACTAGTGACTGCAGTTTCTAACTGTGGTACTGATGTAATTGACTCCTTTCCAGTACATGTCCCTCAGCATACTTTGCCAGTGTTCATAAACAAAGTAATTATAAACTGAGTTTTGGAATCCAACCAGAGAGGTCGACCAAGGTGAGATAAACATCTGTAACACATGCACGCATATATAATACGTCCTTGTTGTGTGTGAGTACCTGTAATAAGAGGTTACCTCTGCCTTCCAGAGGGCTGGCTGAGAAATGGAATTCTGTGGGCAGACAGGAAAGAAAAGTGGTCTGGAGGCCCGAGCCATTGCTTTCACCCTTCCCCAGGTGGGATGGCCCCTCCTACAGAAAAGCTGCAGATCTGCTTCCACAGCCTTCAAATGCAGCGGTTCTCAACCTTCCTAAAGCTGCAGCCCCATGTTGTGGTGACACCCAACGATAACATTATTTCATTGCTACTTCATAACTGTAATTTTGCCGCCACTGTGAACTGTAATGTAAACATCTGGTATGTGACCTCACAGGGTTGAGAATCAATGCTCTAGTGGATTGGTCAGGCCCAGCAAGATAGGCTCTCCTGCCTCTGACTGATCGTGGCTTTAAGTCCATCTGCAGAGGTGCCTTCACAGCTTGGATAGCTGGTGTGGTTTGGATGGGAATATTCCTCACGGTGCATATATTTGAATGCTTGGTACCCAGTTGATGAGGTGTTTGAGAAGGATCAGAAGGATTTGGAGGTGTGGCCTTGTGGGGGAGAGTGTGTCACTGTGAGTGGGCTTTGGGGTCTCAAAAGCCCACAGCAGGTCCAGTGTCTCTCCTTCTTCCTGATGCCTGTGGATCCGGATATAAAATTCTCAGCTACTTCTTCAACACGACGCTTGCCTGCCTGGTGCTGTGCGCTACACCATGATGATAATGGACCAACGCTCTAAAACTGTCAGCAAGCCCTCAACGCAGGGTGAAGGGTTTTTCTGTGCAGTGTTAGACTTGGGATCCTAGGATTGGCATATTCCAAGTAAGCATCCCTGCCCCAGATGCCCTCAGCTAAGACAGGATCTCCATAGCCCCAGTGGCCTCAAACTCAGACTTTGCCCGTCTTACACCCTAGTGCTGGGATTGCAGGCATGTGCCCTTACACCGTGGCTCAATGGCACTTTAAGAACAGGTTTCTCTCACATTCTATAGAAGGTTCATCAACTCTGCTACTGAGCACAGTGGAAAACCTGCCTTAGTGCTTTGTCTAGTGCATTGGTTATTGACCAAAGGCACTGTTAGCCAATACCACGATGCCTAGGTTCCAAAGTCTTCTCAAGTCTAGATGCCAGTTTCAAGAAAGCCTTAGTCCATGGATGTCTGATCATCTTGGTCATCCACAGACACAAATTCCAGTTGTGTTCTACTACTCAAGGCCCTTCAGTGGCTTCCTGTTTCTCCTAAGATAACCACAGACCTCTCCAGGAGCATTCAATGCCCTGAAGGTCACCCCAGTCCTCAGAACCTGAGGAATCAACACAGCATATCTTCTTGTTCAACCTCTCACCATGCACCCACCCCTGCCTCTGCCCCTCCCTCCCCTGCCCAAGCTTCTAGTGTTTAGAAGGCAGGCTGGTGCACAGTCTGGTTCAAATGTCATGCCCCTCATGGAATGGCCTCTCTGGGATTTCCTGTAGCATTTCCTCACTACTCTACCTTATATGCTTACAATGCTGTTGAGCATTACCGGACTAAGGAAGGCTTTAAGCATGGTTTCTCTCGTTTCTCCACAGTTCTTGGTATGGTTCACTCACTCAGTCAGATAGAGCATGTAAAAGTCTCTCAAAGTAACAAAACAAAACAAAACAAAACAAAACAAAAAACAAAACAAAACAAAAAGTAAATGCTCCCCCATACCCCACAGATATTTTCTACAACCTGAGTTATCAGTGCAGCCAGTGTTGGGTGCGGTGGTGCATGCCTCGAGTCTCCGCTCTCTGAGGCAGAGGCGAGCAGACCTCTGAATTCAAGGCCAGCCTGGTCTTCAAAACAATCTCCTGGACAGCCAGGGCTCCAACAGAGAAACCCTGTCATGAAACAGTGCATAAGAAACCGCTGACCAGTGAGCAACCCGACCCTCCACTCTCTCTGTTGGTCTGCCCTCAGTCACGGCATGGCTCCCACTCTGAAAGGCTGCTCAAGAGCTCCCGTTGGTTGTGTTTGTTTGTTTGTTGTTTGTTTGTTGTTTTAACTTTTTATTGATGAATTTCACATCATGCACCCCAACCCCACTCATCACCCAGTCCTCCATATCCGGCCCCCACACTTGCAATCTCCCCCTCCAAAAAATTAAATAATCATCTCTCCATGGCTGCGGTGTAGCACAGGGTATCACACACTACAGCCTTTTGCCCACACACCTTTACTTGCAAATGTTCATCACAATGAGTAGTTGGTCTGGTTCGAGTCCTCTGGCTTCTGCTGCACCATCAATATTGGATCCTCACCGGGACTCCTCTGATATGTCCTGTTGTTGCCCCGTGTCATGGAGACCCCACCTGCAGCTTTGGATCTGCAGGACTGGCACTTTGGTGAGATCTAGCAGCTCATAGATTGGGTGTGGGGGGGTAGATGTTGGGGTGGGCCAACTCAAAGCCCTAGATCTGGGCCTGAGTGGTAGGTGAGCTGGTCAGCCTGTGACATCCTGATAATATTTTCAGCTTCTCGCTTATGTGTTTGGGCATGGGGCAGCGATGTATGGAGAGTCCTCTATGCCCATCCTACCCCATCCTACCCCATCCCACCCCATCTCTGCCTTCGCCCTGGAATGGCATTGCCTATAATGGAAACACGACTCTCCCAGTTCTGAAGACTCAGCATGTGCATCTCTCCACAGCCACTGAACTTGCAGTGAGGAGGGGGATGGGAGTAAGCACCGTGTTCAAACATCAGGAATTATATTGAAGGAATCGATTTGGAACTACTTAGGAGATCAAGAAGCGGCACAGCCGTTTTCAGAACTTCTACTATAAGGAGATGTAGACAGCAGAACTGGTGAGGTTGAGTGAGCTCAGACCCAGGGAATCTTAGAGGTTGGCTGGGGTCAGGCCACTCCCTACTTGAGTTTCTGAGCCAGCTTTGGAACACTTAACCATGACACCCCACTGAGAGGACCATGGGCAGTCTGTCACATAATACAGCACCTGGAGTCCTTCCCCTGACAACCAGAGCATCTCTAACATCTCAAACTGAGCCAGTAGGAAACACCTACCCCCCCCAATCCTATACCACTCCTCAATGTTTATATAGTCCCTGTCCACATGGAATAAAGCACACAAGTGATTTCTGAGAGTAGCTATCTACTGAATTTGGGAAAGAGTTCTCTGTCCCAAAGCATTCATTGCTGGACCTTAGAGCCACCTGGCTGGCCAGGCTCATGCTGCTAATGCCACCCATTGCTGTGGCAACTGCTGCCTCTGCCTCTGCCTCTGCTGCTGACAGGAGACCCTGGTCCTCTGCTACCTGCCTCTTGCAGACCTCCCAGACCTCCTGGCTTTGTAACAGTTCCCAGCATTCCAGATCAAAGGAGAGCCCTGTGGACTCTGCTCATCCTGGCTCTGCTTTGCCCTCCAGGCAGACAGCAGACAGCCAGGAAAGCCAAAGGCTTTATGTATGTTAGCTAAATTTTAACCCTATAGTCATGGGAACTTAGCAATAGACTTCCCTATTTTGTATCTGGAGTGCAAATAATTAAGCTCCAGAGTTTATAGTCAAACTCAAGGTCCATTCACACTCCCAGCCCACACTTCTTCATGTCCTCACTTTAGGAAACAGAAGCAGACCCCCAAAGCCTGCAGATTTGCACAAGCACATTCAACTGATTTGTGAGCACTTTCCTTTTTCCAAACAAGCAAAACCTAGACAGCTTCCTGAAAAAAAGAATCTAGCAAGGATTACTTATTTTGTTTTTTAGTTCTTCCTTTTATTTCTGATTTTTTTCCCTTTTAGCTATGTCTTATTCTTAATTGACATACAAAATGCCTTAGTCACTATTCTATTGCTGGCAAGTGACACCAGGACCAGGGAAACTTATAAAAGAGGTTTTCGTTTTGAGGCAGGGTTTCTCTATGTATCCCTGGCTGTCCTGGAACTCATTCTATAGACCAGGCTGGCCTTGAACTCAGAGATCCACCTGCCTCTGCCTCCTGAGTGCTGGGATTAAAGGCGTGCACCACCACACTCAGCTAAAAGAAATTGTTCAAATGGGGGCTTGCTTACAGTTTCAGATGTCCATGATCATCACGGCAGGAAGCAGACAGACAGGCACAGAGAGAGAGCAGTAGCTGAGAGCTTTCCATTCTAATCCACAGGCCTCTGGCAAAGAGTGATACGGGGCCTCTCGCGGGCTTTTGAAACTTCAAAGCCCAACTCCAATGTCATACTTTGTCCAACAAGTTTACAACTAATCTTTCCTAAACCGCAACTGGGAACCAAACATTAAAATACACAAGCCTATGGAAGCCGTTCTCATTTTAAACATCCATACAAGCTAGCGTGTTTCTTTGTGGCGTTCTCATACCTATTTTGGTTTAGAGGAATTTTATCTTTATATACACGTGCACATACAAGTAGACTCGGTGGGTTTAAAAACAGAGCACATGAAGTTATTTGGCGTTGGAACTCCTGACAAACTGCTACGTTATGGTTCAGGGGAATACCGTCTCAGCCATCGGAACTTTCAGTGGCCTGAAAGAGGTTCGAAAAGTAGTCCTTGATACCATGAAAATATCCATCCAATTTATAACAGTGAAACCTTGATGATTAAATGGGAGTTGGCAGAAGATTCCAAGTTACCATCGCAAAATTGGGAAAGATTTTGGCCACAGTTCAAGCCCAAAACTGAATAAATGCAAGGAAGCAAAGAAGAGTGTCAAGAAGTGCATGCCCTCCCCTCCCCCACAGCCAGGAAGTCAGGTTGACAAGGAATTGGCTAGCGGTGAATACTTTTTGAAGGCGAATCAGAAGAAACGGCAGAAAATGGAAGCAATAAAGGCCAAGCAAGCAGAAGCTCTTCCAAAGAGGCAGGAAGAACGAGACAAAGCGTTTCTCCCACCGAAGGCAAAGCCAGCTGTGACGTCCAAGGAAGCTTCTACTGAAACTAAGATTGACGTGGCTGCTCTCCAGGAAAAGGTTAAGAAAGCAAAGGCCAAGAAACTGGGCGCCCTTACAGCGGAGAAAGTTACACTCAAGATGGAGGCCGACGAGAAGAAGCAGAAGAGAAAAACTTAACAGTAGGAAAAAGGCCGAACTTTCTTTTCTTTCTTTTTTTTTTTTTTTTTTTTTTCGAGGCAGGGTTTCTCTGTGTAGCCCTTTCTGTCCTGGAACTCACTCTGGCCTCGAACTCAGAAATCCGCCTGCCTCTGCCTCCCAGAGTACTGGGATTAAAGGCATGCGCCACCACCGCCTGGCTAAGGCCGAACTTTCTAAGGGGTTTCCTTCTGTAAAGGATTTTGAGATGCAAAGGCTTTAGCTAAGTCAGACTCAGAAAATCATGACCAGTTTCCTTCTGTTCATGGACTTATGTTTGGTAAATACGTAGGTGGTAGATACCTGTGTGTACATTGTGCCCAACCAGTCCCAGGCAGGTTTTGCCTAGATGTTTTAGGAATACCTATTATTTTAAATTATATAGTTTTTTGGAATGAGACTATTATTCATCAAATCCAGTGTTTGTTGCCATTGGTTGGTCTTTATAAGACCCGGAACATTTGATTTTGAGGAAAATACATGCAAAATTGCCATTCGATTTCTTTTGTTATTTTGTTCCAGGATTAAAACAAAACAACAACAACAACAACAACAACAACAAAACCACAAACAGAAAATCCAAGACCTCTAAATTAAATCTCTGTCATTCTATTCTATTCTATATCTGTTATTCTATTCTGACTGAGGAAATGATACCAGAAAAATGTATATGGGTATCTACCCTGCATGTAAGCATGTATATACCTTGTCCCTGCCCCCACTGAGGCCAGAGGAAGGCCTAGAATCCACCAGAAGCAGAGGTATAGGTGGTAGTGAGACACAGTGTGGGGGCTGGAAATCAGTGTGGGGCTTTGCAAGAGCAGCAAGTATTCTTGAGGGCAATTGGACTTAAAATTATCAAAATGAGTATTACAGATCTGGGAGTCTCTCAGACTTCCTGGGAGTATGTCACTTGCTGAAAACCTAGCTATGGCAGCCTGGTCAGTCTGTTTTCATAATGTCGAAAGACAAGTTAACCTTCTAGACTTAGAAAACTAAGACGCTCTCGACTAAGATTTTATTGAAACGTTTTTAAATGGCCACATTTGAATAAGTCGTCCCCCAACCATGGCATTCGTTAGTCCAAAATAACTAAGTCAGGGTATTTGTGCTTTACCCAGATGGCAGTTATAACAGACAGTAATAGAAGGACTGGCTTAGCAATGAGAGAGGCGTGTATCTGTTACGTAGATACATAAGCCAGTCTGGATAGTCCATAGAGTAGTGACCTGTGAAATAAACAAGAACGCACTCAGGTACTCATGATGTGCTAACCCGGCTTACATGGCACCCCGTGAAAACAGCTTAAGGATTGTATACATACGTGAGACCTGATCTCGTGGTGGGTTATCTGTAAAGCCAGAATTAAGAAAACGTTAGGTATGGGGGAAGCTATGTCTCTAATTCTTTAAACCATGAACTTGATTTGGCTTTAAGTACAGTGATTTTTTTTTTTTTAACGATCAGTCCAGTTTTTGCTACTGTGTCAGTATGATATTTTTTTCAGTCTTTTCATATGAACTTGATAGGTAAATTTTTGTACAAAAGAAATACTACCAGAATGAATGGAAAGATCATTTAATATACCACAACTACCAGATGAATCTAATTTTGAGCTATGATTGAAACTAAAGATTAAAATATGATTTATTTTAAATAATGCAATTAAAGTATTTCTTTTAATTAAAAAGAAAAGAAAAGAAAAGAAAAGAAAAGAAAAGAAAAGAAAAGCAGCTATACCCAGAGGACTCCCCAGCATGTAATAAGGATACAAGCTCCACTATGTTCATAGCAGCCTTGTTTATAATAGCCAGAAGCTGGAAAGGACCCAGATGTCCCTCAATGGAGGAATGGATACAGAAAATGTGATATATATACCCAATGGAGTACTATTCAGCCATTAGAAACAGTGAATTCATGAAATTCTTAGACAAATGGATGGAGCTGGAGAACATCATACTAAGTGAGGTAACCCAGTCTCAAAAGAATACCCATGGTATGCAGTCACTGATAAGTAGATATTAGCCTAGAATCTTGGAATACCCAAGACACAATTCACATATCGAATGATGTCCAAGAAGAAGGAAGGAGTGGCCCCTGGTTCTGGAAAGGCTCAGTGCAGCAGTGTAGGGGTATACCAGGACAGGGAAGTGGGAAGGTGGATTGGGGAACAGGGGGAGAGGAGAAGGCTTATGGGACTTTTGGGGAGGGGGGAATCCAGGAAAGGGAAAATCACTTGAAATGTGAATAAAGAATATATCAAATGAAAAACAAGAAAAGAAAAGAAAAGAGAAAAGAAAAGAAAAGAAAAGAAAAGAAAAGAAAAGAAAAGAAAAGAAAAGAAAAGAAAAGAAACAAAAGCACGTGAGCCAGGCACCCAGAGGAAAGGGCATCAGAGACGGCAGGCTGCAGCTTTAGGGATGTGCCGGAATGACATGATCTCTGGACACTTCTGTGCAGTCACAAAAGGGGACGGTCGGAAGCAGAGCCCGGCCAGAGCCCTGTGGGGATTTCCCCAAACTGTTCTCCAGACTCAGTAGTCGGTAGAGATGGCAGGTCTCCCTTTACTGGTCCCTCTGGCTCCCATATCTCCACCCAGTCTGCCCTCCCAAGAAGAGATCTTGTCTGGCCACAGCGTGTCAGCTGAGTCCATTGCTCACGTCTGAAGATGTGGATTGGGTTGTGCCCAGTAGCATGAATTTATTCCTATCTAAGGGGAGCCGGCAGTCAATTCTTTCACGTCTACAGACTGCTTTGAAGATGAAAAATGATGCATCTGCCTCAAGCGACATTATCACTTTGAGAGTGTTTGTTTTCTCCTTGTAAAAGGTATACATCTCTGTCCAATGAACGCTCAAAAGCCTTAGCCAGACTTTATCTCTGCTACACATACAAGAAAAGCGGGGGCCTCATATGCATGTCCTGGTGATGATAATAGCATTGGCATCCTCAGGTCTGTGTGAGGTGTTGGTGATTTATTTGTTTTACAGGGGAGGGGTGGAACCCAGCAGTCAGGCATGCTAAACATATGCTCTACCACTAAGACACACCTCTGACTCCCTCAATTATTCTCTTAACGATGGCGTTCGCTCCTGACCCCTGTCTCATAGCTGCACGGCTACATGGATGTCCCCACTTTCCCTCACTGGTGTCTTGCCAACCAAAGTGTGCTGAGCAGTTGTTCCACACAAGCTGTCATGAGTACAAACAGGTAAGATGCTGGCTCTGCTGAGGAAGGTTAAAAACCCCGTGGAGGGAAGCCGGCTAGCTGTATGCTTTGAACTACACACCAGCAACTCATCTCCCCATCCACACCACGGCTTCTTACTTGACCATCGGCCTTGAAAGCTTGGAATCCTTACAACTTAAGCTTTCCCTAATGTTCATATTCATGTGTATATATATATGTATGTGTGTGTATAATGTGTAATGTATATGTATATGATGTATATGTATATGATGTATGTGTATATGGTGTACATGTAGACATATATGCTATAGATGTAGATGCTGTAGATGCATATGTAGATGCATATGCATATGTATATGATGCATGTGTGTACGGTGTATATTAGATATATATGCTGTAGATGTAGATGAAGTATATGCATGTGTATATGATATATGTGTACATGATGTATATGTAGACATATATGCTGTAGATGTAGATGAGGATGATGTATATTATATGTATATCCACCCAGCAAGCCCAGCCTTTCTTCATTCCTAGTGTTTTCTCTGCCCATTTCTGCATTTATATCCCGGCACTCCAACCTGTAAAAGCCTCAGTGTCCTCTTACTCATGAGTCCAGCCCATGACTGGGGACAGTGACTGCTTGCCTGGCTTCTTCTAGCTTCCTGATTTTCTTCTTGTCATCAGAGTCAATCAGATCTACTACCACTTCACTCTGGCCTATTTAAATCTACTTTCCACACCCTAAAAAAAAAATCCTCATCTCTAAGCAGTCAGACTGCCTATCCTTCCAATGTGTTATAATATGCTTGCTTGGAGAGCTCTCATCCATGAATTCCTGCTTTCCCAGAGTGTCTTCCTCATCTATCCACATCATCCAGGAGTCCTCAGTACAAGTTGTGTGTTCTAGTCTCTTGGAGCGTTTTACGTCTATATGGATCTCAGTGATAAAAGATCCCACCAGTACAATTAAACGGAAATCTCAGAGGCTCACTAATTCTAAATTCCTCCCAAGTGATTCTACTGTACTGCTAAGGTTCAGAACTACTATTTAATATTAAACCACATATATTCGGCACAGCCTGGGGCCTGCCCGAAGAATGACACCCAAGAGGAGTGTGGGAAAAGATGGAACTGGAGACTCCATGGTGGTGAGGAACAGGTGGAAATGAGGAGCCTGTGCTTACCCAAGGCTCTGGTGATGTCCAGGCTGGGCTGCTACCGAAGGCCATGTACGATACACGGCTTTACCACACCTAGGTTCTGTGCTGATATCTGTGGCCTGCATCAGCACTGAAGGCCATCTGATGTCAGTGGTCTGGGCTGTTGCCTAAGAGCATGTCGATGTCTGGGGCCCATGCTGACACCAGAGGCCCAAACTGGTCTGAGTGACACTGATCTGAGTGACCTGAGCTGTCATCTGAGGCCATGGGGATGCCCTGCCTGGGCTGCCGCTAAAGGCCACGTGTGGGGCTATGGTCCTGCTGCAGCTGGGGTCTGTGTCAACGCCTGTGACCTGAGTGAACGCCAAAGCCTTGTGGACGTTTGTGGGCTGCCACCTGAGACCACGTGGGTGTTCGAGCGCTGTGCTGCTGCGGGGAGAGATGCTCTCAAGGTGACCTATGCTGCCAGCCTGAGGCTATGGAGGCATTTGGGCCCAGACGGCCACCGGCAGCCATGTCTGAGTCTGCAGTCCCACCATAGCCAGGGGCTGTGTTAGTGTTGCAGGCCTGTGTCACCATCAAAGGCCATGCCGGTGCTTGTGGTCTGAGCTGCCGCCTGAGGTCGTGTTGATGTCTGAGCACTGTGCTGAGCTGGCCTCCCATAGCATGCAGAGTTCCCCTCACCTGCAGCTGTGTGTGTGTGTGTGTGTGTGTGTGTGTGTGTGTTGGTTTGTGTATGCATATGTATGTGTGTGAGTTTGGGTGGATGAATGTGTGTATATTTGTGTATGTGTGTTGGTTTGTGTATGGGTATGTATGTGTGTGAGTTTGGGTGTATGAATGTGTGTATATTTGTGTGTGTGTGTGTGTGTGTGTGTGTGTGTGCGCGCGCTTAACCATATAGAAAGTTAAGGCCATTTTACATTTAAAATTATATTAAGGGTTTCCAGAGAAATAAATGAACAGAATATGTATGCTTTTTGGCCAATTTTTTTTTTTACATAGAAATAGGAAAGTAACGAGAAATGTACAAAGTCCTAGGAGATTATAACTCTAGCCAACAATCTGGGGAGAGAGGGCGTGGTCAGTAAAGCGCTCGTCCTGCAAGCATGGAGACCTGAGTTCAGATCCCCACACCCATGGGAAGGCTAAGCATGGCAGCGAATGCCTGTAACCCCAGGGCTGAAGAGACAAGGGACCCTGGAGCTTGCTGCCAACCCAGCAGCATTGCTGACTCTGGTTCAGTGACTGTCATGGTTTGAATATGCTTGGCCAAGGGAGTGGCACTATTAGGAGGTGTGGCCCTGTTGGAGTAGGTGTTGTCACTGTGGGTGTGGGCTTAAGACCCTCACGCTAACTGCCTGGAAGCCAGTATTCTCTTAGCAGCCTTCAGATGAAGATGTAGAACTCTCAGCTCCTCCTGTACCATACCTGCCTGGATGCTGCTATGTTCCTGCCTTAATGATAATGGACTGAACCTCTGAACTTGTAAGCCAGCCCTAATTAAATGTTGTCCCTTAGAAGTCTTGCTTTGGTTATGGTGTCTACTTACAGCTGTAAAATCCTAACTAAGACAATGGCCATATTTCTTCTTCTTTTTTTTTAATGATTATTTATTTTATAGGTAAGAGTATGCTATCTTCATGCTCAACAGAGGACAGGGCATCAGATCCCATTATAGATGGATGTGAGCCACCATGTGGTTGCTGGGATTTGAACTCAGGACCTCTGGAAGAACAGTCAATGCTCTTAACCACTGAGCCATCTTTCCAGCCCCAGTGACCCTATTTCAGTTGCCCTCCATTAACTACACACACATGGATACACTTACACACACATTGTGGTGGTTTGAGTATGCCTAGCCAAGGAAGTGGCACTATTTGGAGGTATGTCCTTGTTGAAATAGGTGTGGCCTTATGAGAGTAGGTGTCACTGTGGGTGTGGTCTTTAAAACCCTCATCTTAGCTGCCTGGAAGCCAGTCTTCTAGCAGCCTTCAGATGAAGATGTAGAACTCTCAGCTCCTCCTGCACCACGCCTGCCTGGATGCTGCCATGCTCCTGCCTTGATGATAATGGACTGAACCTCTGAACCTGTAAACCAGCCCCAATTAAATGTTATCCTTTTAAGAGTTGCCTTGGTCATGGTGTCTGTTCCCAGCAGTAAACTAAGACAGAAGTTGGTACCAGGGACTGGGGTACTGCTGTGATAGGCCTGACCATGCTTTTGTTTGGAAGAATTTGGATTTGGTGACTTTGGATTTGGAAAACAACAGAATCCTTTAAGTGAGGCTTAATGGGCTAGTAGGAATATTGTAGAGAGCCTTATTGGGGTGCTGTGCCACCAGGCCGGAGCCTGACATGGCTAAGGACAAGTCTTTAGGCTGGAATCTGACATTAGGCAATGATAAGGAAATAAGCTCAAGCAGGAATCTGCTTAGGGCATGACAGGGAAGTCAGGCAGGAATCTGGCGTTGGGCTATAATAGGGACAAATAGGGACGGAGGTTCAGGCAGGAATTTTAATCTTAGAGTGGACCGGAAGAAGCAGGCTTCAGGCAAGATTTTGGACTTGGACAAGGAAGTGGACTCAGGTATTTTGGTCTTTCTGATACTCCCTTGGAAACAATTGTAATCATGGGACTTTGCTTACTGCCTTGACTATTTTGTGTTTATTGTCTTGCTTGTTCCTCATTGTACTACTATTGCCCTTAATACTTGCATGTAATTAAAATGGTATAAAAGTGGATCGGAAAAAAATTAAACCTGCCTTCAGTCTCAGAATTGACTGGGGTCATACTACAAATTTGTCTAATCGTCCTTTTTTTTTTTTTTTTTTTTTTCTTTTTAATCCTCGCTTCTGCGCTGGAGAACCTGTTGACTGACTGAGCGGGCTTGGTCAAAATATGGGAGACTTTGTTGCTGAGAGTGATTCGACCTGTTCCGACCTGGATCAAGAGGTTTCAGTGGAGAAGAATTTCAGTATGTGTCCTGTGGTATTTTGATGAAGAATGTGACTGCTTTTTGCCCTCCTCTGAAGAATCTACCTGAGTCTAAGGTAAAGAGATGTAATTGCATTGACAAAGGAAGTCTCAAAAAATCCCAGCAGAGACTTTGTTCTCTGGTTAAGTCTCATGAAGAGCATTTTGAACAAATGTAACAAGCATAGAAAGGAAAAATATAAAATACACGGTTTGAGTATTAAGTAGGCACCAGGAAGTAGAATGGAGCTGAATCCCATGTTCTAGGAGTTAACAGATTAAGGGAGTGGGACTTTGGGGCAAGAGCTCAGCCAGCAAAGTTTATGTCCAGGTATGGTGGTACACATCCTTAGTCCCAGGAGACAAAGCCAAGATCTCTGAGATCAAGGTCAGTCTGGGACAGAGCACATTATAGGTGAAGAAAAGCTCAAGTCCAGGCATAGACACCTTTAACTCCAGGAGACAGAGCCATGCAGATCTCTGAGTTCAAGGTCAATCTACAGAACAAGTTCTAGGACAGCCAAACTTAGGCAGTGAAGGAGTTGGAAGACAGAAAGCTGGTGATCATGAACAAGCCACGCTCCAGCCCCAGT